>JARJUX010000066.1:0-406877 GCA_030789285.1 Arthroderma sp. MBC 929
ATATATATATATATATAAGAGTCTGCGCGCGTTGATCTATCAGCGCGATGTCATATTAAAATGGCGGTGCTCTTTCGTTCCTCTTTCTTGCTGCTTTTTTTAGTGACGTCGAGGAGCTGTTGCAAACCGAGCAAACAGGTAACTAGCTAAATTGGTTTATTCCCATCATGTGACTACGTGTCGTGTTCGAGTTTTCTAAACGCGCGTGTTTCTGCCTGAACGAGACTTCAAGGTCGGTGTTCACGGCTGGGAACCAGCATTCATTCTTTCATTCTGCTGTTTGTTCTTTGATATGTTTATTATTTATACCCGTATATAACAGCTTGTTTATGTCTTGAATATACTCTACCATGCAAGATGCAGAAGAACCTGCTCCCAAACGAAGGCGAATGTCGCCGGATACGTGCACTCCAAAGAATGATGGCTTAGCCCATGGAGTTCAGGGAGAGCCCGGAGATGACAGCTTAAACGCTACAGGTGGTGGAATTGATCAACCTGAGGACGTGCCCTTGTCAGGCGAAGAAGGCTTAGAAGGATCTCTTCCTACCATCAAAACCGATCAGGAGGCGATAGACGAATATGAGGCTTCACAAAAACTAGGCGCTCCAGACCTTCTTATACCCGAGACTAACGGTATAGAAGAACCTGCAGGGTTTGGACAATGGATTAAAGGACAAAGTTCCATCTATGTCGATGCATTTAACCTTGCTCTGGAGTGCGTTCTCACGGACGAACGCCACCTCTTCAATGAAGCTGAGATGGCAATATTTGGGCACTGGAAAGGTCTATCATACGAAGCTCAATATCTGTATGTGCTACATTGACATAGTTCTCACTGATACCTATACGAAATCCTCTTATTCCCCCATCTGGAATCAAACTAGTTGACTCAAAACCCTTAGATATGTCCGCTTGTTTCTACGTAAAACAGCCGCCTGGCACCGCGTCAACCGCTTGGGTTATTACGATGATATCGCGGAAATGCCTACAGCGGTTGCAGACCTTCGTCAGGCTAGAGAACTTCCTACGTCCTCCCATCAAGCAGAAGCCAGCCTTTCGTGGTTAAACTCCACCCCGCCCGAATCATTTGAAAATATCTTTCGATTCGCTGAAGGTGTCGAAGAAATCCAAACTCTGGAGGAAGCATCGTCGTTGTTATTACTAGATGAACTAAAAGCTATGGCTAAAGAAGCCAAAGTTCAAGGTAGGAACAAAAGGGAGCTGCTAAAAGCACTGAAGGAATCGAGCGGGTCTCAAACAGGACTACAATGGTTCTCCTCTACACAACCACCTGAGACCGAGGGCGGTGGTTCACTTTCTAATTCCGGCAGGGATGTCTATTTCATAAAGAAAATACTGGATAATACCGGGGACTGTATAAGGTTAAGCGCCGCGCCTTTGAAGCTTTTCGAGCGTGTTCATCTTGTCTTCTATCGTTCTACTGAATGGACGGAGAAATCACTCACCACTATCATTTTGGCGAAGATATCCAAGAGGAATTTCCCAGACTATATAGTATCGCGCTCAAACGCCATGTTCCCGACGAGATATTCCTTATTAGAGTTCGAGACCGCTCTTCGCATTCAGCATGATTTGGACAACGTAATGGAATCCGGAGACCTGCCAATGGCGGAGAAGCTGAACGCTATCAAGGAACTCTCGGAGCGCGTTTATCCTAGATGGAGGACATTGCTCCGTGAAGAACAATCAAAGGAAGATCGTGTGTATGACTCTGGTGAAGGGGCCTATTTGCGCCGATACTCCCCCGCATGGGTATACACTCGAATTGTTCACAAGGGTTTATATGCCCTAGGTCGCTTCAAAGAATATAATCAAGAACATCAACGCCTCACCGAGCTACTGGACCAGCGTCTCTTCCACCCTGCCAGGCGAGGGGCTTGGTATCAGCGTAAAGCGTTACTGGAGCAGCATTACATGTGGTCGTTTACGCCAACAGACGGCCGCTCCGAAGATGTGCAAAAAAGGGAGTGGAAGCGAAGGGCTCTCCGTACATGTGAAGAGGGGCTGGAGGACCCTGACTGCCATCTGATTTACCATTATGACCTACAGAAGCGAATTACAAAGCTAGAAAAGTCCCTAAGGGTTGTTAAGCGTGAACAGCATGATTTCTCTCATGTCATGCTCCTGAAACCCGAAGAGCGCACAGTGCACGGAATTCGAATCGAGAGGGATCCCCCAACCAAGGCTGTATCTAGATCGAGCGGTTCCCCGAATGCTTCTTCTGCTCGAGGTCGCCCAACTGCATGGATCGACGAAAGAGAAGGAGGCTGCGAGTGCCGAGTTGAAAGCATGTGCCTGAGCTGGTATAGAGATCAGGGGTGGAAAGGATTTCATTGTGAGAGTGGAATTTTACGGACCCTGGTACGGCCCTAGTCAATCTCTCAATACGTTCTCATCTAGAAAGCTTTTTGCTAACAGCTTCGTTTCCAGTTTGGCTACTTGTTTTACGACGTCATATTCACCTACGTACCCAACGTCTTCCAGACTCCGTACCAAACATGTCCCTTGGACCTACACACAGATGCATTCTATGCCACCCGGTTGTCAGAGATAAACTCTCGCCTAGCACAGATTTCAAATGGAGAAGCAGAACGTTTGGTTCGCGAGGTCCACGAACGTGAATCTTCAAAGCAAACGTGTGCCATAGGAATCGACTGGTCATTTGAGCTTGAAGATATCTTGGAGATCGTTCAATGTTTCCGCGGCGAGGCATTAGCCACTATATGCAAGGTGATGGCGCAAGAGTATCAACAGCGCGGCGGGGGGATCCCAGATCTATTTCTTTGGCGTACAGACACGAAGGAGGTTATGTTTTCTGAAGTCAAGTCCGAGAACGACCGACTGAGTGATACCCAGAGACTTTGGATACATGTGCTAACTGGTGCAGGAGTCAAAGTTGAGCTTTGTAATGCTGTTGCTCGAGAAGTAAGACATATATAATGCAGGTGAAGATATACCCAGTTAGTAAGATCTATTATAGATTGTTACAAGTACAAGACACAGGTTGAAATATTGTTTCAATACAATAGCTTGATTGATTGAATAGCTAGCTAATTCATTTATATCTCACAACGGAGACAAAGCCTGAGTAGCCATGGACTTTTTTGATTGGTATTCTGACCCGACGCGAATTTAGCCAAGGTCAGTCCACCCCGGTGCCTTTTATATTTCCGGTTCCCAATTAAATATTCATCACGCCAATGTCATCCATCAATCGTGGCCGAATGTTCATGAAGATCGAGTTAGCGCTTATGCGACAAGAGTGCTGGCAGTGGCACTCTCGTATTTCCAGGTTGGTGGGAGGACACCGACGGTCTTGTAGTATCTAGAGAGACGGTGGATACGGGACTCGATGAGAATAAGACGGAACTTGCTGTCCTTGTCCTTGCGGTTGCGCTCAAGATGCTTGCGGACGGAGACGGCCTGAGAACAGAAATTTCAAATTAGAACATGCCCACTAATCCCTCGTACATATGCTTCATACGAGGTGCAAAGAGAATTGAGAGGGGAATTTACCTTCTTGATCAACATGTAGAGGTCCTCTGGGATTTCAGGGGCGAGGCCTACTCATGTTTAAAAATCACTCTGTCAGCCTATCATGACCAAGCAGAGGCAATGTTGAAAATAGTTTGATATGCATTCGAGAGACCCGAAGATGCAAGATTATCAACTTTTAAAAGAGGTTCTGGAGGATCGGCGCAATTCGAATTCAACACCATTGGTCGAGACTGTTCTTCCAATGTCGTATGCATTCCAACTGTGCCTTCGCCGTCCTTCCTCACTCATAGGGGAAATTGCTCGCTGTTGGCACCGTACCGTTTGACTTGAGGATTCGGAGAATCTTGTTACCTGTCGTCACAGCAAATATTAGCCCACGCACTCAAATCCCAAACATGAAACCATCACCGGAGTTTGTATTCTTACCAGTCACAACTCTAACCTGGGCGATTCCATGGCTGTCACGGAGGACAACACCAATCTGGGATGGGGTAGCACCCTTCTTGGCCAATTTGCAGATTTGGTCGACAACTTGGTCGGGGGTGGTCTTCAACCACGCTGGGGGGTTGCGGGAGTATGGGATGGCAGAGGCGGAGATACCCTTGCCCTTGGAGTGAAGACGACCCATGATGAATTAGTGGTTTTTGTCGAAAAGACGGATTTGTCGGCGTGGAAAATTTGTCGTTGGGATGCTCAAAGATCGAAAAAGTTCCAGATCCGCGATGCTGTTTTGTGAGGAAAAGTTTTGGGTGTCGTGGATCATGTGACCACGTCCTCGCTAAGTCGCGTTTAGTCGCTTGGCGCTAAGGTTCCGCGCGCCTTCCTTTCCGCAGCGGAAATCGACAAATGCGGAACTCCTTGAAGGAAACTGATAATTATATATATTTACTTGGCTTTACATACACTTTGTCTTCCAATACCACTAACGTCCTACTGCACCGTACCAACAGAGACCCAATATTCCGCCAAACACAATGGAGACAGCCGGCGGAACTTTGAACCAGGCATTGCTGGCATATGTGATTGCTGATATGACCAGCCAGAAGGGTTCTTTTCCCAGACTTTGGCCTTGGGCAGCATCAGAGCTCAAATACCCAATCTCCCATAGCCGGTAAACAGCTGTGAATACCAAGCCGACGGCTGTGGAATTCATGCCTCGAAGCGCACTGGTAGTTAGTGGATAGGTTCTCATCACGCTCCAGCAGCTCTGGAACCCAACAGCCAAAGTGATCCCAGGTACGAAAATACCAACGAATCCCAAAACCGCTCCAAGAAATGTAGTTGAGCTCTTGGTTGCAAGTGTTAAAGCCCCAAGGAATACGGCGAAATTGAAATTTGGGCCAGGGAAGGCTTGGATGATAGCAAGTCCGATCAGGAAATCTCGAGATGAAACCCAACCGGGTTGAACAACATATTCCCGAAGTAGGGGGATGACAACGGGGCCCCCACCAAATATGACGGTACCTGCAAGGTACATGTTTGCAAAGAGGTCCAATTGTAGAGGTGGGTTACTGACTTGGCTTCGAGTCACGAGCACGGCGATGAAAGTCACTGCCAGCCAACTGTCAGCTTGTGCAACACACGGGCCTTATAGATGAAACTCACTGAAAAATCCAACAATGGTTAAAATGCCCCATTTCATTTTGAGAGAATGAACAAGTGTATCCGTTGGTTGTTCCCTGTTGGTGGATGTTGGCTCCAATGAGGCGTTATCTTGTTGGCTTTGTGAAGCTGATATCGCCTCACGGCTATTCCGCGAAGGAGCATTGCGTCTTTGTATCGTCTGATTGGAATCACTACTTTCCAGTTGCACGTTCACTTGGCCAACACTTTCTTCTGCGTTTCGCTGTGGATCCGAAGCTCTCCTACGCAATTTTGTTCGTATCTTGACAATATTTGGGCGAGCAATAAGGTCCCAGAGAGCTGTTGTGCATCCGCCAATGACTATAAGGACAGGGAAAAACCAGAGGGCCTTGTAGCACAACCCAGCACAGGCACCTAGGATCACCAAAACCCTTGTTACCGTGTCTTTGATTGATTTCTCTGCTAACTGTAAAAGGTTAGGAGATGGATCCGCTTATGACAGCTGGGATGAAACCGAAGAAGAAAATGATTACCTGAACAGCTGCTAGTGCAATAATACCGACTGTTGCAGCATTGAGGCCTGACAGAAATGCGTATACAATGTCGGGAAGAACGTCGTCCAAATTCCGAACTCCAAGGGATAGAGCGAACATGCCGAGAGCTCCAGGCAAGCTATTATAGTTAAAGTATTAGCCTTTCTCGGATCTATAAGTGGCATGCTTCCCAACTAGGTTGTGGACAAACCTCCAAATCAGAAACACTAATAAAGCTGGGAGAAAGCCCGCGTGTATCAGGGCCATGCAGAAGAGCATCTTCGTGCTCCCAGGGCCGGGTAGTGCTTGACATACGGCAAAGAGCTCTTGATACTAATGTTGAGCATCAAAAATCAGTACTCCTTGTTCAAAGAATACAGGTCTATATATCCGCACCGTTTGATCATCAATCCATGGTATCTTTCCTCCCCGCCCTTCTACAAATCTTCGGTAGAATATAGTGAAATGGACAGGCGGTCCCCCAAAGGATGTGAATCCTAGGTCCCAAGTACGGTATATCACATCCTGTAGACGGTGGAGCAGCTTCCCGTTGTTCGCTTCGTATGCATTATGCTCATTGCGATCTAACAATGCCAGAAGAGGGTTGACAATGGAAGCCAACGCCATATTCAGAACCTCAATGTTTTACACACTTCATTCAAGAGTCTGTTCCTACATTTCAAGAACTACGGATGTCTGTTATTATATAAATGCGCCATGTCTGCGAAATTCAGGAGTCGGAGGGCGGAATCCGTTTAGATATCTTGGCGCTGGCGGGGCCCAATCGGAGTTTTCTCACGTTCCGCGGCCCTCGCACCCGATTGGCCGGATATGGCGTCGACGCGGCATCACGATCACGTGATAGGCGAAAACGGTAATGTATCACGTGTGCGAAACTTCGCTATCACATGATCTTGAAGCTACAAAAGGAAAATTTTCTTTTCCAGAATTTTCCCACATCATTTATTTCGCGAAGATGCAGAATTCAATCAACACGAAGCACCCGCTTCCATGAAGATGACAGCCAACACACTCGTACTAACGCTCCGATGATGTAGAAACTGCAATGGTATGTCCCCTTACAACTCTTTATTCCTCCTGTTGATTTTCCACAATGATGAAAACCTTTTTTACTATTTTTCTGGTACCTCTTATGTCAGAGGTGATACCTCCTCTGGAGATTTCACCTCGATGATCTTAATGGACTTCTGATATTTTTGCGAAATTCAATCCTTTGCTCTGTTTATTTCTTCGCATTTTCATATGCGAATCTACTTTAATACATACACTAACAGAAGCTCTGTGTTAGATGAGAATTCGTCTCGCCGAAAAAGATGCTGTTATAGCTAGTTTTACCACTAGCAGGACGATGGATTATGCAACAAAATTGAGCGCAGACAGAAATGGAGACTACTTCCAGAAAAGTTTGCTGCTGGCT
Source organism: Arthroderma sp. MBC 929 (assembly GCA_030789285.1). Lineage (NCBI taxonomy): Eukaryota > Fungi > Ascomycota > Eurotiomycetes > Onygenales > Arthrodermataceae > Arthroderma > Arthroderma sp. MBC 929. Next base: position 7,075 of record JARJUX010000066.1, read on the forward strand.
CAAGCATCTCTTATAATAGACATTTATGTTAATATATATCGAATGAAATATCAATCTTTTGGCCCAATACATTCCACTAAATATGGCTCCAATTGTGCCTCAATGCCCGAACATGCTGCTGTTATCCCAAATATAGCGATATATGGAGGAGCATTTCATACATCACCATCCGCAGCCGATACTGTCCATACATCAAGTAGATACCAGTTCATATAATTCCGAACCATTCCAGGTCAATCATTTCATGCAGTGGAACTTACATGTCCGACCTCGCGCGCCTCATACCCAATCAGCCTATCCCCGTCCCCATATACCATCTTCGTATACCCCGATTCAGGTGTGTTCGTGGCATTCCGCGAAAGTCGTACCTCCTGCAAATTGCTCCATTGCTTCAGTGACTCGATAAAGTTCTGTTTGCTGAATACTTTATCTGCAGTACCATGCCATATCGACATGCGCGGATATTCGCCCTTGTACTTGGGATAAAACGACCGAGCAAGCTCGCCCCATTGTTGCGCCGTTTTGACCACAAGCCCAGATGCACACGCAGGGTCTGCGTCTTTAGGCCCTGAGCCAGGAGATCCCTTCAGACAGCCCGCTGGCATCCCGGAGTAAGAAGATCCGGCCGCGAATATGTCCGGGTAGACTGCAGAGAGAACAGTGGTCATGAGAGCGCCTGATGATTGACCCACGACGAAGACCCGTTTCGGATCAGCGTTGTGTTGGGCAATTGTATACCTCACCATCGACACGACTGAGAGACTATCGCTACCACCGTTATGGGAAAGCGATTCATCGGTGTTTACATCCCAACAGTTCTCTTCGTTCGCAGCACTTGGGTATATGGCTACGAACCCATGCGTGTCTGCGAGAGATGGATATCTTGTTTCTTTGAAGTATTCTTGGGCGGTCCCTCCGCACGTGTGCAACTATTCCAGTTTGATTAGCAAGATTACCTTATTCATTGCTATACTATGGCACATACTGCAACTACAACAGCCGGCTGAGGCTCAACATTGTCAGGAACGTAAATCCACATCTCGATTTCGCCAGGATTAGGACCAAAATCGTGAACCTGCTCTAGAGAAGCGCCATGAGCGGGTGATATAAAGGTCGAAATCGTGATAATTCCACCTAGCAGGCCTGCAAACAGCATCTTTGATGAAATGCTCTCCGAAAATCAGTGGGTATAATGTCTTTACAGATAGATGAAAAAAGCTTTATTTTCGCCTAGCACATCCACACAAGAGGGGGGTTATTGTGGAATTGATATTGAGCGACAGGACGATTCGATTTCCTTAGACCGGGGACGAAGAGGTACGCAGGAAGAATGGTTCGCTGGGGTTGTACCGTTGACCTGCCTCTCCCCGTGTGTTCAATCAATATGTTCGAAGCCGATTGGTTAACTTGACCTAATAAAGCTGCACTGTGGATTTTCAGTAGGACGTTGGAGATCCGAGTTGTACGGTGCAACAGCTTCATCAATGGCTTCGGGTTTGTGTACCGTTCGATGCGCGAGATGACTTGGCTACCGGACGATACACCTCGCACCGGCTTGCCGAAAGCGATTATCACATCCATCTTGCAGCCCGTTCCGGTAGTTGATGGTGTTAGCCAGACGAGTCCGTTAAGACGAAGAAAGGTATATATCTTAGCGTGCCTTCACGTTACGAAGCACCAGCCATCTCCTTGCACTTCGGTTTCTGGTTCTCAACGGACCGAATGAGCTGAAAACAACCATTTTCTTCGTGTTGGGGATGCGTTATCAACTCTGTACTTGCACTTGGGATGATACCTCGACACACTGGCGGCAACGAGTGCTATTTCTCTGAATCGCTCTCTTCGTTGACAGGGTTTCCTAGCCATTAGGTTCATTGGCCGGCCGTCTAATCAATTCAGAAGCTATTGTCCGACCGAACCGTAATGGTCGAAAGACCGACGCAAGAATCCGTGGACATTGCAGGCGCAACAGGTGTATATGACGACGAATTTTCAGTTAAAACTTTTAAGCTCAATCGACGGCCCTCAAGCACCTTATATCCAAGATGAGACCCAACATGATATCAGAGGAGCCAGCCATTGAGGCTTACTTTGAAAGATTCGTCAATCAAATCTAGAATGATTGCTTTCGTGGGGATATTATAACCCAGGCAGAAGAATACGCAACGGAGCCGAGATTTCTCGATACGGTCATTCGTGTTGGGTATTTCTTGTCCACTACAATCTCGAGTGAGTATAAGAGGAAGGAAATCGAAAATATCGGTGCAATATAAAACCATCTCCTCATAGCTCGTGCGGCGGGTATAACATGGAGATGGCCATGGCAAGAAAGCAAACTGCAATATGGGACCCTTTGGGCCTCCACTAGACGGTGATGGTTTCTCGGCATCTGCGGTGTTTACACCTAGTGGAGTATGTATTCGCCAGTCGTTCATATGGAGGCAGAGGCATTCCAGAGATACAGAGAGACTGCTGCTCCGAGGCCCGTTACCGCTTGGATTGCGCTTCATGCGCATTTTTTGGCCGCATGCAGCTTACGGCATAAGCCTACTATGGTTCTCCAAATGTTTCAGCAGAGTTATCTACATACGAATAGCTGCATGGCTAACAGAGAAACTTTAGTTGAATTTTCTTAAGCTATCTTCTTAAGCCGAAGGTATATGTGTACAGCCGTTCATAGATGTGGGTGCAGCGCATCCACATCCCGCTGACGATAATGCTCCACCCCACAAGCGTGGATGATTCATTATTTGGGGCCTGTGTTGATTTCTCGATGGTATTTTTTTATTGTCTGGAGGATGCCTCGGATACCCACAAGTATCTGCATGGTTCTCCAGCATGTTTCCCCAGCCCGTACCAGAAAACCTCGCCTTTATGCACCCCAGGGTTACCACCACGGTGCAATTTGCAGCGGAGGAGCGCCTAAACGAGGCTCTGACTCGACTATGCTTGCCAGCTTAGCATATTTAGTCTGCGCCTGCCCCCGCATATTCAGCACTTCAGTCTTCGGTGAAGAAATTTTCTCGCTTGCCCCGGTACAATTTTCGTTTCAGTTTGACATGTGAAGGCACTAGTAGCACGCCGATCTCTAACTCAAGACAAGTCGTCTCAAGAGGTTGGAGACGCCTTTCAATATTGACGGAGAACTTCCACTATTGATCCCCAATGAGCCAGATATGCAGGCCAAAATAAAAGCACGTGGCGGCGAAAAATTGTATTTACCGGCAAAATCTTCTCTTCTTGGGTTTCTTTCTTTCTTTTTTTTTTTTTTTTCTCGGGAGGAGGGAACGGTTTTTGGGCCTCTTCTTCTACTCCGCGGTATGAAGGCTTCCCTTGTCGATAACAAGTCAGTCCTGGTTTTTATCATGAGGCGCGCGTGCCCTTCCCAGATGCTTAGGCATATGCAATGGGCTGGGCTGGGTGAGCCAACCACCATCTGAGAGCCTCCCAGCAACCCACATCTGGGTTATGCTTGATATTCAAGAATCTCGATAGTCGTGTGCGAGATTTATCCTTCTCAGAATTTGGATCCTCGGTCTATCTCGGTTTTGGCTTGCGCTCAACAATAATGTTTTGTGCCACTCTATCTGTGTGATGGATTCGCAGAGCGGGCTGTTGTTACCCGATGGCGCACCTGAAATAATATGATGTCATCAATATGGGATAGCATTTAGAACAGGTGAACGAGGACCACTGTCAAATCCACAACATACAGAGCGTGTGTCAGACACATCATACGGCTCAGGCTGAGTTGATATTCCCAGTGGGCGTAGTCAACCATCACGTTAGGACAGGCAATAATCTGTGAGGTATAGAGTATTGAATGGGGGCAGGCCCATCTTACCTTCACTTTTCTGTTGAGTTGTATCAAGTACAGATATGTAGGTGCTTGGTTGAAGATACGGCTCAGTGTTAGAGTTACCAACTTTTGAAACCGCCTATCTGTCCTACCCTTCTGTATTACCCCAAACAGGTTATTCACATATTGATCATGTCAATATGTCAACGGACCACTGGTTGCGATATATAGCTTCAATTTTGCTTCTGTTGCGAAGTAGCCCGGTTGGTTTGTGAATACTCCCAGTTATCAGCATACTGGCCATGCTAGTCAGTAGTCATCGGGGATCGGATGACCCAATTAGATTCTTTGATGTCGTAGATGAGTTCATTCAATAAGAATATATCCGCGCTTGTAAATGTGCATCAATCCTTATCTTGGTGTATGTAGGCATATGACCAGAAATCTAAGGCGGTCTTCTTTCAGCCTCATATTAGCTGCGGCTGATCAACAACAACGACGGTCGAAAGGTTGATCAGAAAGCACACAAGAGGCGAACACATCTTTCGTCCATACGTGGAAGGTAGTCAGTCGGCTGGGCCAAGAACCTGTGGGTATTGTTGAGTTTTGACAGGATACAGTGTGATGAAACTGCAATGGTGGTGAGAGGGTCACATATACTTCGCTCTAGGCGTCTTGAAAGGAGAAGCAAATGCTAATCTGCTGTGGGAATAGAAAGGGCCTTTCAGCGTGGTGGCGGAACTGGTGAAAAAGCAAAGAAAAAAAAGGCAGAAAATATGCCTGTCATCCTTGCTATCCCAGCCGCTCTCTACCTCCGACATTCACCCGGACAAGTCAAGAGAAAACAGCGATGTCCAAACGATGTAGGGACTCCTATCCCTACACAGGATGTTGAGTCAAAAGAAGAAAAGAAGGCTCAACCTTATTCAACCAAAGTAGCATAGACGGCACTCCCGTTGACATCGTATATTCCTGGTAGCCAACATCAAGGTAGCAAAAACGTCGTCGAAAATTCCAGATTATCCCAGCTATCAAAACGGCAGTCATCTCCGTAAGTGATGATTAATACTAATTTGTTATCAGTGTAATGAGTTGACGTGAACCGGGAGAAGGGAAAAGAAACGAGGGACCCCAGATGCGCGTCGAGGAGTCCTGGTCGAAAGGGCTGAGCGAAAGGCGCTGACAGGAAAGGGCCTTCTCGGTCTTTTTTCTCTTCTCAAGGGAGTTTAACGATTTACGCCATGCTCCCACACCGCTGTCAGCGCGCCGCCGTTATGGCTATTATTCTTAGCGCATCGAGGCGTGCGATCGCGAGGTAGTTTAATACATGGACGTCATGGGTGAACCCGAATGGAAGGATTTTGATCTCGCAGTAGTAACGCCTCCAGGAATACGCTGCTTATCCACCTCCTACCCTCGCCCAGTGGATGGTGTCAACATGGTGACAGATCTCACGTAAAACGAAAGGGAGGGTGGCCCCTGGCATGACAGTTCTGGAATACGGACGGTCTCCAAATTTCCCGTCACAGGCATTATGAAATGACAAAGCATGAACATCTCACGGTCTGGAAGGGATTCGAAGTTGGTGGTCTCCAGTTTTGTATCCAGGATCAAGACAAATTTTTACAAGGCTCTCCCCAGGATCTCCACCACGTCCTGTTTGGATTATGTTTCCCACTCTCCCACCGTTCCAGGACCTCACAACAGTGAGGTCGTGAGAGGCTCAGTTGTGGACTCCCGGGTTCTATTTCGAAGCGAGACGCCAGAGAGACCGAAGAGGGTTTCGCTTGTCCAGGTTTCGGCGGGTCAGCCAGGGGTAAAACTGTATCCTCGGTGTTTTGCATTTGCTCCCTACCCTCGACTCGACTCCATCTGCACGGAGTACGACGCTCCTACATGTGGTGGTACCAAATCCTTCCAGCGGGTTTCGGGTATTCTTGAGCGTCTCCCATTTTGCTCCGGAGTTTGGTACGTTGACTCTTGTGTTGGGGCAGGCATTGCTTGACTGATCGTCTTAAGGAAGTAATATTATGACGCAGCGTAAGATCGGGGAACACACTATCAATGGCACTAAGAACTTTGACATCCAACGGGATAGCAAGAACACACACGACACTCAAAAGTGGCGTTGCGATCAAAATAATAATAAAATAATTTGTGACCGTTATTCAGCCCGCCCACCAATGATTCATCCATTCCACGGGCTGAGCGCCTCGTCACCATTTTGCCTTTGGATCCAGCGTTTCTCGGCGTCGCCCTTAGCAGCCACTCATATCGCCCAGGTTTTGTTCCTGAGAGACGAGGGCCTCTTCCTAACACAGTGATCCGCATGGGCGTCTCATGCATCTTGGGTGCCTTGATGCGCAAGCATTCATGTGGGGATGGGGCGACCGGAGTTATGATAGGCTCGATGAGCCCTGCATTCTTTTCACCTGCTGTTGTAAACTCTTCCCTGCCTCGGCCTACCACAACGCAAAGATGCTCTTTTGTTTGTCCCTGCGGAGTGCCGGGGCACATACAAGCTCGTTAAGCTGAGGTATCATAAGGTACTTTATACGGTTGACAAAGAGCGGGCCTCATCCATCAAATCCCATCGTCTGCCACGCCCCCGCCTCCCCCCGGTCAACTCTGTTTGATTGTTGCCTCTGGAGCAGTTTTGCTGTTTGAGTGGGCAAGAGAAGAAACAGAAAAGATGGAAAAAAGGGGAAAGCCAAACATCAACGGTTTAACTGGTCAAGGGTGAAGCAAGCATCACACTTGGTACCTTGGATGTTTTCTCATCAATCTCCCTGCCGCGCAGGTAATGCCAATGGAACTCAATCTATTCTTGAAATCGGTGGCCGTGGGACCTCATGGCGTCGGGAGCCTCCTGGATCCAAAGAGTGGGGAGCTTCCTTTTCTGTGTGTTTGGTCAATCCATGATTAGCCCATGGCTTGCTCGATGCAGAGGCGTTATTCGCCCTATATACCCTCTTCCTCCGCCCTCAAACACCTTCCGACATTTCTCTTCCACATTATCATGTGCCATTTCCCCAGATTTTGATACTCTCGGAGCTTTCAGTCTTTGATGTAGATTCTCGGGAGGGTTCCTTTCCTTCTTGTCTACCTCTCCGCCGCTTCCCTCCCGATCGTCCACACCACCTTCTCATCCCCACCTACGAGGGTGTTGACTTTTTACCCCAGGATTTCCGAAGCAATCTTGCTACCTCTTGCAAGAAGGTCCATCTTATATCCACCCAGAAAACCCGCGACTCGCGACCTTATGTTGAGTAATATATACGTGAGAAACAGTAGAATGATTTGACAGCAGCCGGCTTTCTACACGCGTATACAAGCCCATTCATCGATGACGGGTCGATTTCACGAGCTGTGACCTGGCCAAATACTATGATAATACATCGATCCGGAGAGCGGGCTATACAAAATAACAGAAAGACCTAGCTATATATTTCAGGAAAGATGTCGAAATCGAAGCACGGCATTTGCCCTGAGCCGTTTTTTCAAGAGGACTTGTTCCCTTCCGAGGGAGGATGTGAGTCAATACCCGAACTCCTAGACTAGCGCAATTGTCGCACAGCGCTTCAAGTATATATATATATACCCCATACTAATAGTATGTTTCCCGCAGTTGTCGGTGGTCGATTTTGTGAAGGGATACCTGGATTACCGTCAAATGTATCATGTTGCTTACCATGTCCGCAAGTGGACTGGCTCTACGATGAGGGTACGTAGTTCTTCTGATTACGATTTCAAAATCCCACGGGTTGGATCCTGTCTCTAACCTTGACCTAGGGTTTCTGGAGAATACCAAAGTTTCGAACTGGATAGCTGTGGCTATGTTAGTGCTCAACGTCTTACTGCTCGTAACCTATGCTGTTCTACCGCCTAAAGTAACCCATCGCCATTATCTCAATGTGTGTATAATCGTTGGGATAATATTTATGGACGTATGTTTGTCCCTTGTTTTCTCTTTTACTACTGAGGGCAGGCTAACTGGTCAATGAAGTTGGCCTTTATTGTTCCCCTGGGCGCGCAGCCGGAGCAATGCATCAATGAAATAACTCCACATGGCATGGAATCAGATATGAATTGCGCATTCTCGAGTGCATTTATTCTTTTTGGCGGTTGGACAGTTATAGCATGGAGTATGTCCCTTCCACTCTATGGCTTTTGGCTTTGATGCTAACCTCGCTGGGAAGGCTTCTGTCGTACGCTATCCCTCCATTTGCAGGTATGCTGGAATGTCTTGCCAGGGAAAAAGTTTTTCATTACCACCTTGATCGTGGGCTGGACCATACCCCCAGTTGGACTCGCGATTGCCCTCGTTATCACGGGAACATCTTACCGCTTTGGAGGAACCTGTCATATTAATCACGACCACGCCTTGGCTGACTTTTGGGCACCATTGATGGTGCTTGCTGGAGCTTCGCTAATTGTTCACGTGGGCACAATAATATACTGCGTGCACGTTTACGTCAAGGCCATCATGGAGGGTGGCGATTCTACGGCCAACAGCTCAACGCTTCCACCTTCAACAGATAGCATCCGGACGGTCAGCGCAAAGCAAGCTTATCGACGTGCTATGCATATCCTCAAACTACAGTGGAGAGGTATTGCAGTTGTTTTAATGATTCTCGGAAACGTTATCTTCTTCACCGTCGTTTTCCTTGCTATTGACAGCCATGCAACTCTGACCCCGGAAACTCTTCAAAAGTCGTGGCCGTGGTTAGCATGTCTAGTCGCCACTAAGGGGGATAAAACAAAGTGCTCCGCTAAGGCGGAAGAACTCGGTTTAGGTCCAGACAAAGGCACTATGTGGGCTCTCCTAATCTTACTGCCCCTTAGTGGGCTATGGACATTCTTGTTCCTTGGTCGCCTTTCGATGATAACAGGCTGGAAAGACTTTATCAAGCAGATATTTTCGTCCAAAGGGGAGTTTGTATCCTGGGATGCACGAAATGGTAGGGACCCAACTCATGGCTACGAGATGTTTGGAGGATCTCGTCAGAATAGCCTGAAGTCACCCAACCCCCTCAGCTCACCTCGAGAATCCGAAATGTCGATATATAGTGCCTACGGTTCCAAGGAGAGTTACTACCAGCAAACGGAGGAGCCAACCATTTCTCCACAACATATGAGCTTTTCAAGACCTCGCCCACCCAGTGCGAATCGAGGGGATGTACAAGCTCGAGATTGGGACCCTCGCTCTACATTCGCTCAAGGTGGATCGGCATGGCCGGGCGACTATAACGCCCGATAATGAAGCCAATGCCGACTCGCGACCATGTACAAATATCATTCAGAACAACACACACATTTCTCATTCTTTCGAATCACAACTTTACAAATATGCCCTTGTTAGCATACTAGCATACCTAACACCCGTCGAACGGCCTGTCAACCCGCTCGTCAACTCCTATCTTTATCAACCATAACCTTAACGCACATCGCCCTCTTCCAGCCTCCCGCATCTACACTTCTCCCTTACCTTTTATATACCCAGATCTGTACACGCTACCCAACGAATATTCTCTTTTGTCACAAATGTACATACACAGCTATATAAGCTGAACTCTCTTACAACCCACAATCGCATTAATGCGAACTCATATCAAAAGCAACAACGTTTTCTTCTCTTCTTTGCGACTGACCTGATATCTGGTCAATATCGAGTTGAAATACGGAGCGCGGGCGTTCACTGTCTGCCTGTTGAATTGGTTTGGTTTGGAGTCGGGAATGGTGGATATCCTTCTCGCTATCTTCTCCTCGTATTTATTTTGTTACTTTTTGCTGTTACTTTTTTCTATTATCTACCAGTTCGACTGTATATCACTCTTACATACACTCAATCAAAGTTGAGGAATTTTTCAGTATGGCCACTTCCCAACGAACCTAAATTAGTTTCGGTGCTTCCCCGTAGCCGACTTTAACCGTAGTTTTTACTTCAGAGCCTCTCCTATCTTCATTCCTATCCTGTAAGTTCACCGGATTTGTTTGTGCAGCTACGGAGTACATAGTGTCGCATTCTAGATCCTGGCACGGGCTCGGAGAACATCGCTGGAACCCGTTGGCTCGCTTCCATGCATCAAAGTGACAGACGAGGATATATCCCACTTTGACACCCGATGGTTTGGGTCACTTTCTCCATTTTCAATGGACGTCTTGTCCAGGAACCGGAGAAGCGTGATTGGCTAGGTTGAAATGACACTGTTGATCATGTTACAGTAGCAGCTAACCCATGGAAATGATTCGATTATTATTAAAAAAACAATTTCTTCACCAATTACGTTAATACCCGGAAGTCCTTTGTTCTCTTCCCGCTGGTACTTCGTAGTAAACTTGGCCGACCCCTGACTTTGCGCGAACATTGAATCACGATACCCCCAAGCTGTATATCATCCCTAACCCTAACTATCATTAAAATTGTTGAACAAAGACGAAAATTTAAAACAGAAGTAGTATGTACAAGAAGGTTTAGGGTTAAAGTGCTTTTCCCAGAGAGGGAAGTTATGCATCTCCCTGCTGGGAATTCTCCGCGGATAATATGATGTGCTGGAGGGAACTTTCGAGTGACCCTGCAATTGTGGTTGCTTGTGCTTCGTCTAATCCCGATGACCAATATGTGAGCTGGACCTTGGTGATATCAGCATCTACAACGATGGTCACGATTATATCATACTATAAATCGTACATTAGCAGTCTGTTTTGAGTGAAAATAACAGCGAGGATTGGTTTGATCATATCATACCTCTGTTTCTTCATGAGTCTCAATCGCCGTAAACTCGAGTTCTCCTTTGTTGCTTAGCGGCTCTTCTACCGACAGGCAGGTGTTAAATAACTGTCCACCTTCCGTATAAACCTCACTCGTTACATCCTTCAGCGAGCAGTATTGATGCGATAGCTTCTCACGACTTGCGACTTGATTCTCCTTGAGAATTTCATGAAGAGGTATTCTCCCCGTTAGTGAGAAGCGGCATGAGAGAACGTTGAAGAGAGACCCGACTAGGTCGTTGATATTGGCGAAGGCCGCATCACGACCAGAGGTTAGTGTCCCAAAGCATACATCAGCTGACCCTGTGTATTGTTGGAGAACTAATGCCCATGCTAATTGAAGGACACTGGTTATACCGATACCCAGGACACGACAGTAGTCACGCAGCACGCTAGTCTGAACCAAGTTCACCGTAACCGATTCGAGACTTCTAGGAGGTACTTGTAGGCCGTGACTCTTACCATCTCGTAGTGGCATTGGAAAGATGCAGGGCGTGGTGCCAGATAGATACTGTCTCCAATAGTCCATGTGGCAGTTATCGTCGGCCCATTGTTGTAGATAGGCCACCCATGACCGATATAGCGGTGCCGGGGTTGATGGGAGGTTATCGTGATAGGCAGCACCAAGCTCCCGTAAGATGATCAAGACAGAAGTGGCATCAAGAAACGCATATCCGCCTTCAAGCTTGCAGAAAATTCGACCAGCAGTTGTTTTATATATCGTGAACTTATACACTAGTTCATTTCGGCCAGAATTAGGTAGCCACCGCCTTTGGATGGTAGACCAGGTATTATCACTTTTCAACCCCGTTATGACTTCCACGTCAACAGGGTAGGAGTCAAGCACCACATGGAGCGGAGATAAATTCGATGAATCGCCTGAGAGAACGGTCCTAAGTACTGGATGGCGGCTCACTACTCGCCGCCAAGCTTCAACAAGGCGTGTAACATCGATTGGGCTACCTGAACCTGTGAGCTCCCAGATCGTATGTGAGTGATGCCGAGTCATCAGGCCCAAATGGGAAGATGTGCATGGGTAAGCATCAATAATTTGCGACGCGCTTGGTAGCTTGGCAAGGGCTTTGACTTTGGTTTTGAAAACGTCTAGATTGTTATACGTGGAACGGATTAAGGAGAAGTTGTCGGATTTCGGTGCAGTCGTCAGGGCTCTTTCACCAGCTCGTAGTGAGAGTGAGGCAACAGTCTTGCAGTCAAAGATATCTCTAGTAGTGATCCTAATATTTTCCCTGTTACACTGCGAGGAAAACTGAATGGCAACAATGGAGTCACATCCGAGGGAGGAGAAATCATCATGGACAGAGACGGAGTCAGGCTCCAGGTGCAAAACGGAAGCAAGGATACGCTGGAGCTTTGACTCTATAGGTGAAAGTGGTCGACGAACTTCGACATCTTTAGGATCTATCAGCGACGTCAAGGATGTCCAGGTCTCCATGGATGCGGACTTTCGCAGCTGAACCCGGCCTGGAAGGCAGAGTGTCGACGGCTGGTTCGGCAGTTGTACCGGAATGCAGGCAGAAGGGGCTACATTTGCTGGAAAGCTCTCTTGCAGGTATGTTAACAACTGGGATAACCGAGTTCTGGTATCTTCTTCTGGAGAAGCAAGAATGGCTGTGGCCTGCTGCTGTGTGGCGCTATAGAACCCAACAAATAGTACCAATTTAGAGGTCCGCATGTGCCTAGGAACAACCAAATCTGCTGCAACTTGGAACCCGTCACCAAGATACTCACAAGCTTTCTGTTCAACTTCCGCTAATGACCCGCGGCCTTGAAGTGGACCGATTTCTCCGTTGAGGTTGGGTCTATCCCGAATGATACCCCCTAGCTTCGCCTGCGGATCATGCGCAATACGATCTAATATATGCTCCATTTGTTGCAGGATTAGCTGTACCTGCCCCGAAGGCAGAACAGTGGCGTCAAAAAACGCGTTAACTGTTAGAATGTCCGCTTTAGGCTCACACACAATGGTTAGGATATGAGTGCTAAAATTAGCATAAGACTGCTGTTGCACCGAATCGTTGTTTTCTAATTCCAGCAAGGGTGCAGCGAGTTTCTTCTGTGCCTGACCACCAGATGGCGGCTGTACAACTAGTAGACTTTGAAACTCGCAAGCCATGGCAGCCTCGGAGCTAGCTTGCTGAATCTGGTGAATTCCTGTTTGTTCAAATGCGGTGATTGAGATGCCATGGTCTTGAGTGCGACGTAGCGCCTCATTGATATCAAGATCTTGTTGAAGGACCATGCGAAAAGGGTATGTGGCGATAGTTGGCCCAGCCGCACTGGCAGCAGTATGGGTGTTGCGTCCCATAACAGTTACACCAAATACCACGTCCGGTGAACTTGTGTACTGAGAAATTAATATTCCCCATGCCAAACGAATCATGGTTGACGTTGTTGCACCTCCATTTCCGGCAAGATCAAGGCGGAAGTCTTTCTTTGTCCATTCAACAGCCTGAGGGGTGTATCCGGTTGGACGATGTGCTGGAAAAGCAATCGCGTGGAGCCCGTTGAATTCATTTTGCCAGAATTCCCTCGCCGTGGCCTTGTCCAACTGCTGAATATGGTTGATAAACGGCACGAATGGACCGGGATCAATTTTTTGTCCTACGTATACCCTTTGGACGGCGTCTAAAATCTGATTGTATGACCACCAGTCGAAGAGAGCATGGTGCATTACCAAAGTTAATTTTGCATTCCTTGATGTGGTCATCGCAACCAGGTAAAGGAGCGGGGTGCCGAATGACATACGCCCATCCCATTTGCTCTTTGGCGGATGGCAATCTGAGGCCGTCTCCAGCCACTCTATCTCCTCGCCCCGAACTACCACCTGAAGTGCATTATGTGAAGAGTTTGTTTGCCCTGCTTCGATTAGGCGCGTTCGCAAGATAGGATGGATAAATGAAACAATGTTCCAAGCACTGTGTAAGCGGCTCCAATCAATATTATGTGGTAGGACGAAGGAAAACTGAGCCTGGAAAGCACCCGGTTTATGAGAGCTCCCGACAATTAGGCGTTCCTGGAGTGGAGTGCACGGGTATATATCCTCAATATCGTCGTAGAAGATATCACACTGCTCCACCGCGAGTTTTCTGTAAACTGTAGCTTCAGCGGGGCTTAGCATTGAGAACGGTGATATACTGGACTGCTCATTACTAGACGAGAGAAGTGGTTTGTTTTCGATATGCTGACACAGCTGGTGAACGGTTGGGTTCTGGAATATTGAAGTGACCGTCAAATCATATCTATGAAGCTTTCGAGCTTCTCCCACCAAAGAGACGGCCAATATCGAATCACCTCCCATCTGGAAAAAGTCGTCATCATCCTGAATCTCATCTGGAGCTAGAGGCAGGATACGAGAGAAAAGCTGTGCTATATTCTTATGGACAGGGCTCACGGTTTTCACGCTAGACTTGTGGGGCTCTGACAATGCCCTCGGTTGGCACATCTGTAGCTCGCTTTTGGACATGCTTGACACTACACTCTGCAACGCCTTTCGGTCTACCTTGCCTGTATGGGAGAGTGGCATAGTGCGCAGAGGAATGACGAAATTTGGTACCATATAGATAGGCAGCAAAGATGTAAGTTTGGACTTTGCTTCCTGTGCTGTAAGGATGAAGGCATCATCAGGTTTCCAAAAGAGCGCGTTAGGTTTATCCTCATCCAATCCGGCATCCTGTGCGGGGGCCCATGCTACAAACAGCACTAATATGGGTTGCCCATATTGTTTCGCAACTCCAGCGGCAACAGAAGCGCCTAGGAACAAATCTTGGGCATGATGCTCAATTTCGCCTAACTCAATACGCTGGCCTCGAATTTTGACCTGCGTATCTTTTCGACCTATATATATAAAGGTCCCATCAGAAGTCTGTCGTACCAGGTCTCCAGTCTTATAGAACCGTTGGGCGCAGCGGTCAGTTCTCGATAAGGATTTTTTGGTGATAAATGCAGCTGCGGTTAACTCGGGTCGGTTCAGATATTCTCGTCCGACGATCGGGCCACCGATTACGAGCTCGCCAGCAACGCCTATAGGTACGAGCTTCTCGTGGTTATCTGCCTCTACCACGTGAGCAGTACCACCATAAGCCCGACCGATATTAGATGCATCGCAGTCTGGGAACGGAAGGGGCTGTAAAGTCGAGACGACAGTGCATTCTGCTGGACCATAAGCGACAATCAACTTTACCCGACTTGCCCAGCGGGCGACGTCTGGAGACATTATGGCCTCCCCTCCCAGAATTAAGGTACCTACTGCCGGTATGTCGTCAGGGTCCAATAGCCGAGCAACAGATGGAGTTAACTCCATCCAGTTGGCCCCTAGGTCGTTGATTGCATCTTGGAGTTCATGGACACGCTGCGAAGCCGATGGCACACAAACACAAGCCCCGAGAATTAGGGGTACTAATGTCTCGTGAATGCTGACATCGAATGCGTAGGATGCAAACTGCAATACCCGAGATGACCCGGTTAAATTATGAGCTTCAGAGCTGGCCACGACATTTGTGCAAAATGAGCCATGCTCGATAATAATGCCTTTGGGTAAACCGGTTGATCCCGAGGTATATGCGATATAAGCTGCTTGTTTGGAGCTCCCCCTGGTGACATTTTTTCTCCCCCAGGTAGTGTATTTCGTCTGATTGGTGAAAAATTCATCTGATATTTCTACAACGGTATTGCTGAGGTTGGAGCTGGCTTCTGCGTACGTAGTGGATGAAAGAATTATGGTCGCTTTAACATCTTGACAGATATGTCGGAGGCGGTCGACAGGATGAGAAGGTTCTAGGAGGACAAATGCTGCCCCTGTTTTCAGAACTCCCAATATGGCGACAGCAGTCCATTTACTTTTCTCAAAAAAGAGAGGTACAACAGATCCAGGACCGATCGAGCTATCCTCCAGAATAGACCCAATTGTGGACGAAAAATGGTCAAGGTCTTTGTACGTTAACGTTCCATCCCATGCGCATATCGCTTGCAAGTTCGGCCGTTCGGCGCATCGCCTCTGAATAAGATAATGAATACATTCGTCCACTGCTTCTTTCGGCGAAAACTCGCTCCAATTACGAATTTGATCGTGGTGCCGATCGGGCGTCAAGTCTAAGCTTTCCAGAGATCTTTGCTGAGTTCCGATAACATGATGTAGGATGTGCGTGAGGGTAGAAGCTAGAAGCTGCAAAAAATTTTGATCGAGGAGTGTCGGTCGGCTTGATAGCGATATCCGGTACCCGACGTGAGAACTTTCCAGCAGTACCATCAGATCGATGGGCTGACCAGCCTAGTATAGCGAATTTCAGCTCGCGCCTTACAAAACAACAGACGAAAAAGCACAAGGCTGGGGGTTTCTTATCCTACCTCTTTCGCCCAATTGGCGATAAACCATTTTTTCTGGACTGCATCGACACATGCAATGGCTGTGTTGAACCGCCCCTTGTAGTCAGAGCTGCTAGGCAACCACTTATTACATCTTCGCATCAGAACAGCCTCCTGAGCACAATGCTTTTGTTTGAGGGACCCAGTCCATTCTTCAAATGTGTCGCGGTCAGGGCATTTCGATTGATCAGGCAAAAGACCAAATCGAACGGTGCATGAATTTGTATACTTTGCCAATAAGATTGCCCATGCAGTCTTTAAATATTGAAGCATGCTTTCCTTGGTGGCTATACTAGGAATGTCAAACTCATGCGTATCAACTTCTTCGCGTTGCACATCCCTCCGGTTGGTGCTTATGCGTGGAAAGAGACATGGCTCAAAAGCGAGTGCCATATCCATTATTTGTTTGATTTTCGATTGGAATCCCTTCCCTAACCTGCCCGGGGGGAGTATCTTGCAAAAAGAGAAGCAAGCAAAGAACTGGAAAGATCCAGACGTAAGTTAAAAGGAATGATTAGAATCTGGTAACCGTGAGGCACCATTAAACGACCCAATAGTAAAAAAAAAACGAATGATAATGATAGAGAACAAAAGCACAAAGCAATTGGGGAAACACAAGGGTCATAACACGGCGTTTTGGCCGGTATTGACGTAGATGAGAGGACCCCTCCAGTACGAGATGGAAATATCGCCATTTGACAGGGAACGAATTGGAGGTCATCAGTCGATGTCTGAGGGAGGATGACCTTGGGACTCTGCACAACGAAAGGAAATTTGCCCCTGTAGGGATGATCGTCTGCAAGGACATCATTGCTAGTCAGGCCCATCTGGAATCTTGCATCCTGTGGCTGACCAGCCTTTCCAACCTGACCGGGCTAAGAGGGCCTTATTATTCGATAGTCGCAATCTGCATTTTGAGCCCCAAAGATTGGTTGAAGTCAAGTGCATGCATGACTTGATATGGTGCCATGCTCAACCTGTTGCCCACCAGCGATACTTTTCTGCAGTGTGCTGGCAATCCTCCAAACATGTCACAGCCAGACCAATACGGACATGCTCCCAAGATTTGGAGCCATTGGAGGACGAGGATGTCCAGCCTGCATCAACTCACTGGAAAGTTGGATGGAAATCCCTGTGGAGCGGCTGTGGCTGCAATTCGTGATTTAGATGTAGTTACGAAAGTTGTCTTGTGGTTGGAATTTAAATCTTGGCGATGCGTGTCTTGGCATCAGACATCGTGATGTTGAACAAACGAAAACCCTCAACAAACACAGGTTCTACATACCATGGGAGGTGTCATGGCAGATTGCCTTATGTGTCGAATATCATGTTGCACGACGGATATTTTCTCCTAGAGCAGACGTACTGTTAGCTTCCACTTTGCTCAAAGACCTCCATCATGCCTTTGGACATCAAGGTAGAGGGGAGAATGGGGGCAGAGGAACCCGCCCGAGACAAAGCGATGCTACGGCTGAGGAAACAGAAAGGCCCAGACTGATTGTCAGGCACTGTTACGATGGCTAATTGCCACCTACAGACACGTTGTCTGGCGTTCTGGAGAAAACGCGGAAAAAAGAGTGTCATTTTGACACGCAAAATGCAGTTCTGGCGCCTAATTTTAAATCCGACTGAAGAGGCACCAATGATGAGTGGAACTATTTCACTTGGAAAACAAACATCGATGCTATAATAGTCCGAATATCTGGCATGTCAGAGAGTTTCCACCAATATGAACTCCATACGCATTTTCTTTCTCACTCAGCCAGCCTCAGCCTGGAAACAGAAAATGGATCAGTCACAATAGTCGGTCCCACTGCCGATTTGGCTAAAAAGCAATTATTGTTTTGATCGCCAGCCATTGAATTTGAGATCAGCATGATTCACATTGCCCCCCCATCAATCCCGCAAACCCTAGCATTTCAGCTCCACCATTTTGATATGCGGCGTGGGATGGTGTTGATTGAAATCGCCAAAGGGCTATGTCTGAGCTGTTGTTCAAACGCAATCTCTTACTTATAAGACGATATAATTCAGCGGTACTACTACGCCACTGCCACGTACCTCCACCTCTGGTCCCGTTGATTTGAAAGCCAGTTTTCTTCCAAAATACTCTCAACACAGACATCTGAAAATCGTTTGACCTGAGGCAGTTTACTTGCACGCTTTATTCCATCGCATCATGAGTCCCACCGGCACCCCCTTCGAGAGACTGAGCCAACTTTATGGCCAGAAAGATGAGAGTGAACGTGCCTGGTGGCAGAAGTCGGGCTCCATGCTCGAGACTGTGATGGAGTCGGCAGGTTACGATCATGGCCAGCAAGAGGCATACCTCAAGTTCTTCGCGGAGGTGATGATCCCTCTGCTGGGGCCTTTCCCGCAAAAGTTCAATAGCTCCATCTCACGAAGCGGTCTACCTCTCGAGTACAGTATAAATTATCAACAATCCGGCAAACCACCAGTGGTCCGCATTGGCTATGAGCCAGTAAATGCCCTATCCGGTACCGACAAAGATCCCTTCAACAAAATTCCAGCATTTGACCTCGTCTCGACCCTCTCAAAGCTACCAATACCAACGTTCGACACCGAGCTATGGGATTATGCAGTCAATGCCCACTCAGTGAACGACGCCGAGAAAGCTTCTATTGACGGACAAAAACTCGATGGCGGGTATCTCAGATCCCAAACAGCATTTGGATTTGATCTTGTAGGGGGAGGCAAGATCTCAATCAAGGGATATACCTTCCCAGCTTTGAAAGCCAAAATTACCGGAAAGTCCGTGGCAACTATCTTGGCGGAATCAGTTGAAGAACTGAAGCCCATCATCGACTGCTCCCCATCATTCTCCATGGTGCAAGAGTACCTCGGTGATGATGGGTTCGACAGCAGGTCATTCTTCTCATGGGACTTTGTGAAGCCGGCTGATTCTCGCCTCAAAATGTACTCATGCTCCAGCAGCGTTACATCCGCTAAGCTCGAAGAGGTCTGGACACTTGGTGGACGACTAAAGGGTGAAACTATCGCCAAGGGCCTCCAATACCTCCGCCAGATCTTTTACATGATCCAGATAGACGAAGGCGAGCGCACCATTGAAGAAGACTTTGATGACAGAGAGGATACCTCAAAGGCCACTCCATTAGTCTGGAATTACGAAATGCGAGCCGGCAGCTCGGCTCCCTTGACAAAAATCTACTTCCCTATTCACGGGGAAAACGATATGAAGATAATCAGCGGTGTTGCTAGGTTCTTCCGAAATATTGGCATGGTCGAACTGGGGAACTCCTACGTGGATACCGTGAAATCGTACTTGTAAGTGTCTTCTTTTCTTTCCCACCATTATAGTGTTTCTCTTATAAAGCTGTGCTAACATGTGTTCGAATATCCAGCCCTAAACACGACCTTAGCAAGACGGACCGCTTCACTTCTTGGGTGTCTTTTGCTTACACGGAGAAGACAGGAGTTTATCTAAGTTGTTACTATCACGCTTCCACAGACAACCCGTGGAACGCGGAAGAGGAGCAGAACGGAGCAAGTGCTTAGTATATACCTATAAACTTATATACAATCGTGTTTCCGTTTTCTTATCTTACACAAAAACCGCTTGGTGATAGCACCAGGAATGAAAGGAGCCACTTAATGCTGCACCCGCTGTGCCTATTTTTTGGATTGTGTAGCCAGTCATATGACTGGTTGTTTGACATTGAAGTACTTAACCACTCTTGCTTTGCTTTCCCTCGCACTCAGTAGACTTACGGTAAAGATGCATCATCGACAACAAATAAGTGCCACCCTATACAACTTTCGGCGTAAGGTGCAGTTTTGGTGTAAGGTACAGGGAGGGCAGCCGAATAAACCGTGCGACTTGTCAGGATAATTGCTAGAGCGTGAGCTTAAACCGCTAAGCCAAAAAGCCTGAACTGGCTCAATGGCTAAGGGCTGGTGAGCTCTGCTATACAAGACTAAGCTAGCAATTTCCAACAATAATTCCATATAATAATTTTTTGACTAGCCTTGTGTCTATCTATGCCCGAAACTACTAGGCTTTTTAAGTCTCTTCGACATTCGAGATATTGCTGTTGTATTCCCTCTTATACTTACCATCAGCTGGGATATTGTGGGGGATATATTCTCGGTTGTTTCGAAGCGCGTCCATGACCAAGGGGAATTCCCGGTAGGTGTATTCCTGACAATCATGGTCAAAGATCCAAGATGGATGAGGCGGTTGTAACACCGACGGGTCCTTTCGTAGAGTTTCGAAATCTTGCTGTTGCATAGCGAATTGAAGCACAGCCACGCCCCCTTGCTGAATGATTTCAGAACGCTGGTGTCTGATGCATAACGAGGTTCGTTAGAGCGTTAAAATTGCTTTCGGGTTTTGTAAAATAACTTAGTCTTGGATATGCATACCTGATTTTCTCTACAGCGGCAAGCGATAGGGGGATCTCTTGTTTTCCCCCTAACTCAAGGGCTATAGCAAGAACAGCACCATCTTCAATGGCCTGAGAGCCGCCCTGGCCACTAGACGGAACGGTTGCGTGAGCGGCATCTCCAATCACTATCATTCTCTTCTGCGGTGATAGCCAGGATTCAAGATGCTTTCCGATCTCTAATTCTCCAGATACAAATTTGGCCTCTTTGGATTTGCGAATGATAGGCTCGAGCTTGTCTCGCACTGGCCAGTCTTCGATGCACTTGATAACCTGCTCGACCTTCTCATCCTCTCCGGTGCTAGGCACAGTCTAACCCCCAGAGTTAGTCTCAAGATATCACCCAAATTAACAGAGTTACCGAGCGGAGAATCACAACACTTCAAGCTCACCTTATGGCAACAATACCAGAATAGCTCCTTGTCCTCTTTCTTTGGAGTCAAACAAAAGTGAACTCCTGGCCCCAGCCACGCATAGATACAATCTCCGGCTTCCATGTCACCGAAGATCCACTTCATGT
Organism: Arthroderma sp. MBC 929; assembly: GCA_030789285.1. Lineage (NCBI taxonomy): Eukaryota > Fungi > Ascomycota > Eurotiomycetes > Onygenales > Arthrodermataceae > Arthroderma > Arthroderma sp. MBC 929. Next base: position 27,971 of record JARJUX010000066.1, read on the forward strand.
CGGGATCCTCAGCTAGCAGGCGAGAATCCAGGTATCCTCGGCTCCCCGAAAACCCGGTCTTCTGCTTCTCGAGGTTTTGGCCAGTCACAATAGCTCTCCCAGGGCTATTAATCCCTTCGGCACAGACGACACAGTCTCCAGTAATTTTCTGGCCGTTCACGATTATGCCGGCCTCATTTTCTGTCTCCCAGTAATCTGTGACGTTCGAATCAAGGTGGATAGGTATCCCGAGCGATTTGGCAAATTCGTACATGGTCAATATCAGCTTTCCACGGTTCACGGTATAGCCTCGGCCTTTGTTAAACCCATTCATCTCAAATTCCCCAAGATGAACTCCTGTATAGTCGAAAACTTTGGCTCGGTCCATGTTGTATCGGTATGGAGTGATCATATCATGGTATTTCCCATTTCCCCATTTCCTAGCGACGCGAGACCCGTTTGCGCCGATGGTGATGCCATCACCCACTTTTTGTATTCGTCAGTATACACGCTATCGCTCCCATTACCACGATGGCGCATCACTACTCGATGGATAGCTACTTACCCACTGTAGTGACATCTTTTGTCTTCTCGTAAACAGTCACAGAATGCCCTTTTTGATGGCACTCGATAGCAGTGCTCAACCCGGCCACACCAATCCCAACGATGATAACGTTGATTCCAGTTGTGCTAGGGCGTTCATCTGGCTTAACACCGGTGCCGTTCTGGGTCGTCATGATTGATAAACAAAGGTGAAAAGAATCGTGGATAATTGTACTCAACAACTCAAAGGTGAAAAATAAAATAGAAGTCAAAAAAGGGTCAATCGAACAACAGAGTGAAGCATGACGCTTCAACCAAGATAAAATTATCCAACCCTCAATCAAGGTCGATCGACGATTGATTGGCACGTCACCTTCTCGATGGATGATCCACCGGACGCCCAGCCCATATTCAAATAATAGTTCGACGCATGAATCCAAAAAAGGATCCTGCATGTACGAGGGAGCAAAATTGAGTTGTCACATAATTGCGCTGGCCGATCTCTCAATTTTGAGATAACAATTTTTTTTTGAGAAAATTTGGCTCCAGAAGTCCGAGACACATGATGTTCCCGACAAACGTAGCACTGGATTTATCGAAATATTTTTCAATAGTCCCTTTGCAAAGAGATTTTTTTCCATCACTGGCTACCAGTTGGAACCTCGATCTGCATATTGCTGGTTCTATGTACCAGCTGTAATCAACCTATCGCAGGTCTTGAGCTTCGGCGGCCCAAAACGCCTCAGTAACACAGAGACACCAAAAAATTGAAAAAGAATGAAGAAGGCATTGAGGCAATTCTATTGCACGCGTGGGGGGACCTCCCGGAGTTCATTCGGGTGAGCCAGCCTCTTTCTTCTCCCTCGTCCCCCGAGAAGCCACCTTGGTTGTTTTGCGTGGGAGGCATCAGAAACGTGTCGGTAAACGAATCACCGGATAGCAAGCCTCGAATGGGTGCCACGTGAGTAAAGCCTCTTGAGCGTGGAAAGTCAGGATAGATAAGTATGTGGTCTTGAGAAACTGACATAGGGTTGATTGAACACCTGATAACATCATTATCATATAGCTATAGCTCGTAATTATATCAATTCAAGACCTCCAAAAATCAGAGGTCATCCCCAATTTATTGAACAAATCTTCAACTTCTTTCGCGGATTTCCGGTTATACCCATATGTATGTTTGTCGTGATACCATGCCTTCGCTAGTTGTTAGCAGTTTGTTTTCTGAGTAGAAGTCTTCATCTTTCAGTTACCTTGGACAAGAGCCATAATGTTTCCAAGCTCATTATCTCTCCTGCAAAGAAGGAGTGTTTTTTAGGCCACTCTAGTGCCTCCTGTTTCGAGCCAAACAATTGAATTGTTGAACATGCAAAGCGTACGTCCAACCACCATTTTCCTGGCGGGACTGAAAAGTGCGCACAGCAATCGGTGGTATTGATATCACCATCAGGGCTTCGGCATTTGATATTGTCGTTCTGGATGACGAATTCTAGCCTAGCACCGATGGAACCCGACGGTACCGCTATCGTTGTTTCTGCTGGAGACAGCATCGCTGCAAGGCCAAAAGCACACCAAGCGCAATTAGCCCACCAGCTTTGAGTTCCCTGGGTCTAATATTTTGTGGTTAATTTAACGAGGAAGCCTACGTCTCTGTTTTCATATCGCTACTTACCACCACATATGGCGTCGGCCTGTATCGGAAGGACATGTCAGTCGACCTGCAAGGAATAGCACAGACACTCAGCTTGGGTACACAATACACACAGGTGGGAAAATGGATGAGCCATTGCGATGGGGGATGGTGAGCATGATTCATGCTTGTATAGGACGATGTGGTGCATATCCTCAAGCTGACGAAGAATACTGGAAACCTCACCAGCGGAAATGCCGGATTTCTCAGCCAGCTCATCGACTGTTGGTGGCCGGCATTCTGCAAGGTAAAAATCGAAGATTTCGTAGCGAACTTTTCGAGCTTTGTCGTCCATGATGCTATTGATTTCGATTTCTTTGCATTTGGTTTGGGCTGAGGTTTGGTTGGAATCGGTTAAGCTGAAGAAGAGGGAAAGCCTCGTGACTTGATGCCTCTCAAATACGATCTCTGCGAGGCCTTGAAGTACCGAACGATTTTCATTACTCCAGAGTGTACTGACTTGCTATCATGTACAGTTACTATGGATCCCTCTTAGTAAAGGGGTACAAATACAGCTCGTCTACTGTTTTGCGTGGGCATTGTCAAAAAAGGGGGGGAAACGATCATTTTGTGACCTTCCGTTGTTGCTAGCTCGCCCGGTGCACCGTCATGCCATATCGACTGGTAAGAGATTAAAGGCAACAGTCATGGAGAAGAGGTAGGATTATGCTGCCACCACCCTACGCACATATGCCGAGCCAACTATTTGCTAGGGGTTACAAAGAGGTCAAGGGGGCTGCTCAACGTTTGAGGCCCTGAGAGCGGATGACTTTAAGGGGTCGGTTAGGGATCAATTATTGACGTAAAACATATTCATACCTACGAGCATGGGATATTGCATTTGGGTAGATTGTCGACCCCTGACTGGGTTCCTCCTTTGATGGTAGACAGCCACCTGGAAATTTAGAGAGGCTTTCGCGGGCGCAACGGTTCATAGTTGTTGAGCCTGTGGGCTTAAATGCCACTTAGCCAGGTTAACATTGGGACGTTAAGGTATCACTCTCGTTCGTTTGGTGAACGGACCAGAGTGGTGATCGCCGCCGGCACTGACCTTGTTGAATCCATCGTCAGAAGCGAAGGGAAGGACCAAGTCAAACAAACCAAAGGAAAACGGACACAGAGTGCGGAGAATATGTTGTTGGTCAAAGATAGTTAAGATTTAAACAGCGCTCCATTATAGTACACCATAATTGACGAAAAAAGGAACAAAGAATACATTAGTAAATCGATTTGTTCGCAAACGAGAGCTTGCCGGGTAGATATTTGTCAATGTCAAATCTGGCTGGCTCTTCTGGTCGAGAGACAAATGGTATTTTAATATATTAGGCAATATCTCATGCCTACAAACACCCAAGCCGGGGCGTTACCAAGCGTTAACTTCAAAGTTTTCCTGTTGACATTGTTAGCAGCGGATTGACTATAGTGGTACAAGACGTAGAGTCACGGGTATCGAGCTACGGTGGGCGTTCAAGTGTGACGTACCTCTGAGAAGAAAGATGTAATGACAGTCCGGTCTGAGAATTTTCGCCCAGCGAGAGCCTGTAAGGCTTTGGTTGCAGACTCGCTGGAGTCGAACTTGACATATATTTTTCCAACCCCGGCCGATTGTCGGCTTGGGCCCGATGGGCGTGGGATCTTCAGTTCAAGCACCTCACCATATTTCGAACACTCCTCTCGGACATCATCACAAATTTCTGAGAAGAAAAGAGGTTAGTGAAACGGAGTGCACACTGCTACACAGCTTTCTACAAAAGCACAGAAAAAAGTTACCTTCATAATCATCGTTGTCAATGAGTTCTTCAGCAGTAACCATGTTGAGCAACTGCAATACCCTTCCTGTCTCGAGGTCTTGCGATGTAGTCTTTGCAAACATGGACATGGCATTAACCCCCATGTCGAGACCAGCAGCCTGAGTGGTGCCAATGCTCGCTCTGACAACTTTGAGCTTTTTATCGCTGAGCTCCATCCCGTTAAGGCCCTCTACTGCAATGCTTGTAGATGAAGGGTCGAGATACTCGCAAAAGGCGATACCCTAGGCTTTAGTTAGCGCGTTACGGTAATAGGACGACATAAAGAAGGGAGGTCTCAATACCCTTGATTCATCAGTTCCGCTATCCTTCACAAGCACGAATGACTTCAGTTGGCCGAACGAGATCAGCAACATAGTGACTTGATCCTCCTGGATGAATGTTGGGATATTCGAGACGCAAATTTTATTCGGCGAGTCTGGGACTTCGGTCGAGACAACGCCTTCTTGATAATTCTCATCATCACCTCCGGATGGGACAATGTAATCTTTCGGTCTCTTGATCTCAAATCCCCCGACTGCCCCATTTGCGTTGCCGTTCATAGACTCGTGTTCTTCCATGGCAATACCATCAAAGGCCAGCGCGACTGTGGCATCGGATGCTTCCTTGAATTCCAACATCGCAAATTGTCGGTCGCCCGAGATTTGAGCCGATACACAAGGATCGACTCCTTTGATGACATTCAAACCATTGAGCTGTAAATTGAAAAATTGCAAAAGGGCGTCTTCGGTGACAGACGGAGGAATGTTATAGACGAATAACCGTTTAGATTGCCGTGAGTTCGATGGTCTGAGAACAGTGTTGTTACTAGATCCCGTCGGTTGGTTCGTAAATGTCTGCAATCGGCTGGGGTCAACAGCTTGCTGCCGGGGGGCGCCTGGTAGTGGGAACATCCCTACGTATCTTTAGTTAGTGGCCTAGGTCTACCTACCAGAATGTATTTGGGCAGAGCTTACCCGATAACTTCGCCTGCTCAGCCGTGACATTCTCATATCCAGGAGGTTTGATATCCCACTGTGTTAAACGTCGCTTCCGCTCCAAGATTGGCACAATATCGGTTAAATCTGGAGTGGGTTCCTTCTTTTTGGGCGGCGGCGTTGCGCTTCGCTTCCGATCTCTCCCACCGCGCCCGCCACGAGCGCGATCATCGAATAAATCCCGATCACCACGTCGCGAAAATCGATCGTCATCTTCGTGCCTATCGCGCCGTCTTTCGCCTCTGTCACCTCGGTCACCCCTATCAGCCCTACCACCTCTTTCGCCCCTGTCGCCCCTATCCCAATCTCTATCTTCACGCCGGGTCTGGTACCTATCCTCTCTCTCCCTGGCGCGGTAGTCGCGACTAGACGAATATGAATCTAGCTCATGGTCGCGACGGGAAGACCTTGAGCCATGGTGTGGTGATCTTGACCTCCTCCGCTCTCTTTCGCGTCTATCGCTGCGATCTCCACGCTCTCGTCTCTCGTCCCGCTTCAGAAATCTCGAGTCAGGAAACCGATGGCAAGATAGAAACCCCGGGGCAAAATACTCACGTAATAATCTCTCGATCGACCACTCTCTGACAAAAGTGAAGTTAGGATTAGTATCACTCATTGGGCACACTGCGAGCTGAGTAGGGCGAGAAAGCAATTACCTCTTCCACTATAACCATCACCGTTCATTCTGGCTTGCTTGCAAGGCGAGCTTTCCTTGAAAATTTTCAGCGAAAACGAGACGTATCCAATGTGTGTCGGCTGTAGATACCACGGCAATGCAGTTTCAAGAAACTCTAGAATAGAAGCGACTATCTCCAAAAAGCCAGTTGGCGCTGTGTGTTTCCAGTCTTTCTTCTGAAAACTTTCCAGCAAGATCGAGCGAAGTTCAATTGAGCGCCTGCACAAATACGCTAGGCCCATCTTGGTTAGCGCGTCGCTGTTGCTTAAAACCTTCGCCGGGATTATATAATAAACCTTGGGGAAGCTCCAAAGCTGAAGCTCCTGAAGCAAAACGATATCTTTTATATCTTCTCTCTTGCGACGTCGTCTTCTGTAGCTACGGCATATAATGGCCATTGGCACTTTTAGCGAGTGGCGGAAGCTACCAGTGACTCTTACAGAGCTGTGTATCAATACTACTCTACGATGCGGCCAGACGTTCCGGTAAGAGTCAAATCTGTCCCTCAGAATGTGCAGGAAGAAGCAAGATATTGACAGCTTTCAGATGGCGTCAGGCTACAGAAGGTGAATGGTACTGTGCTTTGCATGGACGAGCCTTGTCATTAAGACAAGATTCCACACACCTTTACTACAGATCATATACCCCAGCTGCGAAAAAGGAAGCGCAGCATGCCGATGACACTGAGGCGCTAATCCGCCATTATTTTAATTTGGAGCATAATCTCTCCGAATTATATGAACAATGGGCAACTGCAGATAAGAACTTTAAAGCGAAAGCTTTACAATTCACCGGCATTCGGATTTTAAGGCAAGATGCCTGGGAAGCTCTGGTTTCCTTCATTTGCAGTAGCAATAACAATATAGCCCGCATATCCCAGATGGTAATCCTCCGCTCTATTCTTCAAGCAATAATAGTGTGTTTCGTGCTGATAAGAATTGGTTCTAGGTTGAAAAACTCTGCATCCACTATGGGCCGTTCATAGGTCAAGTAGGTGATCAAAAATATTACGACTTTCCAAGTCCATCTGCGTTAGCAGTTCCTGGAGTTGAGGCGCGTCTTCGGGAGCTTGGGTTCGGTTATCGTGCCAAGTACATTTACCGAACCGCAATGATGGTTGCAAACGAGCACGAAGATGGGTGGCTGGACACTCTACGAAATCCAGAGCGCCCTACTTTTGGTGGAATCGCTTCTTCTGCTGGCACCATGATGGAGCAGGGCAGAGAAGGATACAGAGAAGCCCATGAGGAATTGCTAGCTCTCCAGGGAGTAGGGCCCAAGGTCTCAGATTGTGTCTGTTTAATGGGTTTAGGCTGGGGGGAGGCTGTCCCTGTGGACACTCATGGTATGTTTCATGAACCCCACGAGTTGAGATATAAAGGGGAAACACTCAAGAACTTACCCAAAACAGTCTGGCAGATTGCACAACGCGATTATAAATTTGGGAAGGGAAAACATAAAACGTTGAACAAATTAACCTACGACGCTATTGCGAATCATTTCCGTAAGCTATGGGGTCAAGAGGCAGGCTGGGCACATAGCGTCCTATTCACAGCCGACCTAAAAACTTTCGCCGATCGATTGAAGGTTAAAACTGAAGTCAAGGAAGAAGTTACAGAGACAGTTGAGTCGAAGGTCAAAGTCGAGACCGATGGAAAGAATGAAAACGAAACTGAGATAGCTATCAGCACTTCCGTGAAAAGGGAGATGTCCGAGAGTTTAGTTTTGGATATCAAATCCGAAGATGCCCCAAAGGATCAAGAAACAGCTCCACCGGCGAAAAGGCGCCGGACTCGACGAGGTTGATCGAGTCGTTATCCTGGACCTAAGGAGCAACCCAACAGGACGAGTGAGTTAAGCTCTAGGCATTCCATTCCATTAGAATTTACACGGACCAACAGGTCCCCAACAACACCCGCACGCATCCAGTCGCCTTTTTTCAATTTGGTCCACATTAATATATCCTTGAATTATTGTCATTGGGGTAGCTTTTCAGCCTTTGAGAGATCTAAATAGTTCCTGGCTAGTCCTCACAGAAATATCTTTTATTCGATCCACATCCAAATCACCACCCATCCGCAAATAGCCAGCTCCCAGTGCCAGACCCAATCCCAATGTTGTCAATATCGCGGTCTGAGAATATGTCTTTTTGCCATAGTTCTTCCCAAGCACACGCACAGGGCTAGAAGTGAACGTGAAATCCGATTTGAAAGGGATAAAGATGCTTCGGAGCCAATATTTCCATTGCCAATCGGGGTATAACATTGTGTTTCTACCGGTTTTGGCATTGACATACCAACTGGTGCAGCCAGATGCCCAGATCAGCTTCTTCGCCGCAGATTGGATCCATTGATTTTCCGCTCGCTCAGCGTCCGGTTTCACGTCGATAACATCGGTAGGTGTTCCACCAAAGGGATTAAGGCGCGAGAGGGAGGATGGATATAAAGAGTCCAAAACTGAGCGAATGGCCCGGAGTGTGAAATTGATCTGGCATTCGGTGGTGTATATAACAGACAGATGGCCGGTTGTCGTATTGGGGCCCATCATAACGAAGAAGTTGGGGAACTCGGAGACGCATGTTCCATAATATGCCTGAGCTTCTCCTCCAGAGAAATTGCTCCACTAGATCGCGGTGAATTAGGACCAATATTGAAAATGGCTGAGGGACCGATTATTACTTACGTGTTCGTTCAAGGTTATACCTTGTCTTCCTCGGATCACCAGAGGATGTAACATTTGATGTGTTTGAAATCCGGTAGCGAGAACGATGGCGTCAGCATACACTTCTCTTCCAGACTCCGTTCTGACGCCGTTTTCAGTGATTTCTTTAATCTGGTCTGAGGCTACCAGCTCCATATTTTCCCTGTGCAAGCAGGCAAAATAGTCCGAATCCATGACCTTTCTCTTGCAGCCAATCTCGGTCTTTGGTGTTAAGGCATCATGATACTTAGCAGGAGCGGTTCTCCTCATATATTCCAGCCGCGTATTCGTTTCTTCGGCCCGAATCTTTTTTCCAGAGTCTATATAGAACCCAGGGAATGCGGATTCCATCAAGTAATAGTGCCAGAATCGGTATAATCTCATGGCGAGCGGAACATATCGCATGGTCATTTTGAAAAGGGTCGAGTACTTAGGGTTCGGTCGTTCAGCAATCCAGTGTGGTTGGCGGCTGAATTGAGTGAGCTGCCGAACACCCCCTTCGCTGTTGGTCATAACGGGAACAAATTGGGTGGCACTACAGCCGTTTCCTGTATGTTTGTTAGCTACTATGCCCTATTATATTCATGGAAAGGACTTGGGGTATTATACGTACCAACCACTACGACATCTTTGCCTTCCCAGTTGAACGTATGATCCCACTTCGCCGAATGGAATAGTTTCCCGCGAAACTTCTCTACCCCATCGATAGTACATTCGCTTGGAATTGTCAAGGCACCGACTGCAGATACTAGAATCTTTGCTCGTCGCTGGCGAGTCCGTTTCGTTCTCTGGTCTAGAATAGTGACGGTCCAAGTCCCCGTGCTCTCATCAAAAGCGGCCTGTTGAACAGTAGAGAGATAGCTGATATGGCGGGTGATATTATGCTTTTCGGCGACGGAACGGAAATATGCCAGTAACTCGGGCTGAAGAGCATACACCTGGCTCCAATCCGGATTAAGGGCGAAGGAGTATGAGTAGAGATGAGACGCAACCTTAGAGACAGTGTTAGTTTGATCCACACTATGTATATAATTGAAACCAAGGAGAAACAAGAATAAGACATACATCACATCCACACCCAGGGTAGGTGTTTGCCCACCAGGTACCACCAAGGCTGTCGGACTTTTCAATGATCTCAAAGCTTGCCTGAGGATATTTCTTTTGGAGCTGGATGGCCAAGCCGACGCCGGACATGCCAGCTCCAATTATGAGAACATCCGTGTCGAGAAACATAATCCCGGCTCAGTACAGCAGGCAATGGGTATATTCTTGTAGACTGACAGAAAACACCTGCTCTTTTTTTCGAGTTTGAAAAGTAGATTTGAATGTGCGAGACACAACGGTCTCTATTTGTACCACCGGGATTGGGACTACTACCGAATAAGAAGTTAACTGTTTACATATCAGCTGAGCTATACGCCCCGAAGACCGCAGCGATTAAGTCAGGTTGCCCGAGGCCACGATGGATATGGATATTGTTAGTGGAGTTCATTCGATGGACCCTCGGGATATTCCCCCTCTTTCGCGGCAAAACGCAGGGGGAGCTTCAAAGTCGAAGTATGGGGTACTCGCTACACAAACGAGTGAGCTCTGGCATTTGACTGTTGAGAAATACATACAACTACGAATCATCTTCATCTGGATTCACTGAGCCTTCCTCTTTGCTCAGGATATTCAAGTCTCAGTCCCTTGCACCATTGGAAGGAATTCTCGACACTCGCCACGCGCATTATCCTCCTTAGCATCTGGACCCATCGCAGAGTATTCAATGGCGGTAAAGCCATGGCATCTGCTTGTCCTAGGCCAGCCATGTGGTCTCGAAAAATAAATTGACGTCGGCTTACCTTCCCAAGTTGTTACGCGCCCCCAAGTGGAATCTCAAATTTCACCTTCAAGCAGTCTTGGTGCCAATCCACCCCTGGGGTCTGGAAAGCTACCCACAGTCTGCACTCTGGAAGGGCCAATGATGGGTGGCGTTTGAGAGTGCGAAGACTAAAAAAACATGAGCGTGGAGAGCGCAAGAATAAGCTTCATAACGCGCGGTGAACTAAGCGATCGGTTACGGAGTACCAATTAACTGTACCGAAAAGGGGCAGTGGTGCAAAATGCCACCGGATCACATTGCTCTTGAGAGCCCGACGGAGACCGATATAATATCTCCTTTATCACACCAAAAATACCTTGAGTCAGGCCATCAGCCAGACCTGTGAAAGTTCGGCCTTCGGACAACGTTTCGGATGTTACTAAGAGATCCCGTTCGGCTCCCGTTCCGCCGATTCATTCAAGAATAGCAGGAGAGCCGAGTTGGCTCAAGATTCCAAAATATACGTGTTGGCCGAAGAGCCAGCAATACCACTCTTACCTACATCTAGAATGGTATATGGCAAGCCAATATATCTGTCGTCTGCACCCACCAAACGAGCAACACACGGGATGGAGCTTCGTTGAGGCTGGTGAATCCGTTCACAATCTTACCCGAAAGATGTCAAGCAAATAGGGCTATACCTTTGGTTACCACCTTTTGCATTGTATTGCTTGCGGTATATGGCTGTGATTGTGCCACAAGAACATAGGGTGCTGTATCTCTATCCTTGTTATCTTGCAGCAACCACCGCCATCGCCAACTTGACCGTAAAGGATGTGGAACGGTCATCCTCGAATTACAATGTCTCTGCTAGAAAAAGCTTGCTTCTATCTTTGACGTGAAACCCCGCAGAACCGGAAGACCGAAATATTTATTCTCACATCACATTGAGTACGCAGAGTCAGATGCCAATCTGGACCATGAAGCGTGCCTAAAGCCTCGAGGTCAAGACGGCCGCGAATGAAGGCGCTGACACGGTAGACACAACCTGATAATGTGCCACATCTCCTCGATACCTGATTATCTTAAAACACGTCGATGTTTCGATAACACAACGGTATGACCGCAAAGGCACACCTAGTCTTCTATGCCACCTGCAGAGGAGAGTAGATCTTTTGTGTCCTTGCTTTCTCCGGCATGAGCTCTTACCTGGTTGTTAAAATTGGGACTGGCACTGCTTCAAGCGACTACAGTGCTGCTGAAGATGTTACCAGCGGAATGCCCGGCTTCAGCAAAGATTGGATGATTTTCCACCATGCAACTTTACCTGTTTCTTTCTAGGTAGGCCACGATGCTGACAGTGCTGATCTTCTTGTCCTATCTAAGAAGAATTCCGTTGATCCCCCATAAATTCCACCTAAGTCCGCGGGTGAGAGTTCAGCTTCGTATTTTTTTTTGGAAGCATCCGAGGTACATCCTACGGCCGGGCCATAATGGGCAAACAACAGCATACAAGCAATTCAGCCCGTCTTTGTCTTTCTGAGACAGTGACTTCATTGGTCGCCATGCAGTTCGATTGAGATTGGGCCTGCTTTGGCCTGTTAGGTTAAGTGCCTTCCCCGCAAACAAATGCAAGCTGAAGTGCGATGGCACCGCATATCAGGCTGCGGAGGTATATAAACGAGCCTAGACCCTGACAAGAGGTCACACAGTTGGAACCTTATGTTTGATTTTTCCTTACCTCAACTGACTCCAGATATCACAGTAAATCCAATCCAGCATACAGAATTCCAGGCGAGGTGAATTCATCAGCCGTGGATCAGCCAGAATCTTACATCCGATTTGCTATGATAGAATTGGTGGAAGCGAGATTTTGTAGGATTGTGTAACAAGCCAAAATCCTCCAGTCTAGATTCACGCATCAGCCTGAATACTCGATATCTAACACGGACAACACGGCAGGAGGGTCAAGAATACTTTTGGAGAAGAGTAATATAAATATGAGCTCGAGGCCCGCTCGAAATGAGAATGTTCTATCCTCAACAGCACCATCGAAACAATTATAATAAATAACCCATAACAGAAAACAAAGGACAAACCTTTACAAATATCTACAATATGCGTGTCTCAGCCATCCTCACTGCCTGCGGCTTCGCCGTCCTCGCTGCGGCATCGGCCTCTCCCGAAGCCCATTCACCCTGTGGCTGGCCAAACGGAAACTGCTACGATAATGGCTGCAAGGGAGAATTGAGCCCTGATAGGATTACCTGCACCGCTGTATGAATGGCCCTTCCAGCAGATGAACAATTCTTTTCTGGACAGACAAGAACTGACCACCATTTAGGGGCCGTACCGCGGGTGCCAGTGTGGATACGGATGCGGTTCAAACACCGGGCAATGTGATGAAAACGATTGCGACGGTAAGAAGAACCGCTGCACCAAGGAATTCTTGGGCTGCTCTTGCTTGGGACCTTGAGATGTAACTGAAGCTTTATTGCCTCGCTGCCTGCTCCTTGTTGCATCTGTTGTGTACTCGATACTATCAAGGGAGATGGACCTAACATCTTTCACCGCGAGGGGACATTATCTGGATGAACATAAGTCAATGTGACTAGCAAATATATATACACAGGCAACTGAGATGATTGGTATAGTCTATAACCCAGCCTGAAAAAGCAAATAACTGAAAATCAAGGTATCATTTAATCGAACGCCTCGTCCTTCCCTTAGGTATACTGTAGCTCGCAAATGTAGTTGAATAGATGTTGTGAAAAAAAAATGGTAGTAAAAAACCTCCGGTATTTGGCCGTCAGACGTCGCTAGTATTCAAGGATGCTCAGGTACCCTTGGGGGAGCACGAGCTGCTAAGAGGGTAGTACATGTACCTGAGCCGGCTTGGATTTCCAATTCCGCTACCCCGTATCCGTGCGTGGTATACTATTTGATACGGCCACGTTTAAACGGTGGTAAGGCTCCATTTGAATCCTTCAAAAGCAGAATGAATAGTATGAGATTTTCGTACTCCGTCGTCCAAGGCCACTCTCAGTCGACCACCTGTTACTTGAGCGGAGGGGTTCGTATCGAGTTGGTTCAGAAGCGGTGTAATAGCGGGAAACATTTCTTTTGCTTTCATCGTCACTAATGCCCAAGGACTCAAGTATATATACCCATATCGGGCATTCCACGTAACTTCATTGTTGCAAGAAAGAAGTAATAGGTCGTGATCATGATTCAGCAGCCATCGAATTTTCACCCCAGTCCCATTCCTTCAATAGCTGCTTCACGCGATAATCTGTCGCCCAACCCAGATCAGCCTCGATGCCTCGGAGAAGTTGCAAGATAGTCCTCCGTTCTCTGGAATCGGTGAGACACTGCCCGCTAATGAAGAGGGGTTGAACAGCATGAATTCGAACACTCGCGTCGGATCGAGCCATTGATATCCCGCATATTTCATAGCTATGATATCTAATCTTGCTCTCTATGGAGCGATATGATTTTAACCGATTTGTCACTGCCCCTCGTCCAGTGGTAGACTCATGTGGTTTGTTGATAAGGAGCAGGATTCGCGCCATATGATAATGCTGCATGGTCGCGGCGCACATAGGGATGCTGTACCAGACTTCTTGAAATGGAGATGATTCTTGCCCTGGACGGGGTGGCTCTAGTCGTGCGCATGGTTTGAAAGTTTCCGGTAAGCCGTTGTACCAGGCATCGAGCTCGGTTTGTAGATGGTGCCATTTATCTAGAAGCGCACCTTGGGATACATTAATGATAGGTGGTGCGTGATTGCGATCCGCACCTGCTCCTCCCTGGAGAAGGTCGTCGGATACGGCGAGGAAGTTTACAACTTTGGAAAGCAACCAGATCAGCGCGTTTGATATCATATCCTCCTTCATCACGTCGTCGCCTTCTGGGTATCCGGTTCCAGTAGTGTTGCTTGGGCGTACATAACCGGCACTATCGATGAGAAGGCCTGCTTCGGTCCATAAGGCGAGGTTATCGGTGTCCAATCTGGATTGACATTCATTGATAACTGGACGAATCTCGGTTAGTTAAAAAGATGCTTCAGGGTTATAGATTAAAATTTGTCTTACAAGCAGCGACATAATCCTGCCGGGCAAAATTCCAAAAAGTTGCCTTTCTAGCCTTAGAAAACCCTGGCCTTTTTGGAAGAGGGAGAGGCGTTCCATTTGGTGAAATGCGCTGTTCAAGCGGCACCATGCCGACCTCTGCTACGTCTAGGAGTGACTTGACTCCGCTTAAATGACCACTCCAAGCCGTGCTTGTCCCGTCCAGAAACTCATAAACGGATAAAATCGCTGTGGCAGCCAGCACTTCATCCGAGTTCGCACTAGAGAGTCGAGTATTTGGTATGCTCCGTCGTTTTTCCGTAGTATCTGAGCTATCATAAAGCTCAGCAACTTGCCATTGCCCGAAAGCCTCAGCGTTGCTGAGCGGGGGGGCTTGGCCATCACGCTCCAAGGCCTCCATCAGTAGTCGGATTGCCTTCTCGTAATACTTTGCAGCGTAGTAATACCATTCGACTTTATGCGAATCCTTCCAGACCTCAATACTGGCTTGTTTGCTACAGACACCACCGGCGACGGCTTTCACGCCCTTTACGCGAGCGAGTTGCTTCGCTGCATAGGCACAAGCTGCGTATTTCAGCAACGGGTTGGTGAGCGCTTTAACCGGTACATAGCATCCGAAATATTGACCTAGATCGAATAAATCCATCCTACAGATAGAGTAAAAAGTCAGCTGCGATATTGTAAAGCTGGTAGCAATCTGGTCGGTACCCACCATTGGCCGGGCGCCTCTGAGAAATGCCTTAGTAAGAATGCGATTTCATGTTCTGTTTCCGCTCTGATATCAGACCTCGTATCCCCAGGTGTGCCGTGTGCTGGTATGGAGGCAGCCGCGAATGGCGAGTCTCTTCTAGGATCGGGAGAATGTAAACTAGGGTCAACTGACGGGGATATCGACGCCGGTGGATTCAGGATAAAATTAAGCTTGTTGTTGGAAGGCGACATTGACGCGGTGGGCGAGCTAGGAGGCGGTGGCATAGTATTATTCCTTGATCTATCATTGTTGTTGGGTGATGGTATCGAGTTCAGAGACTGTGACATGTCGACATGGCCGTACGTTGCGTTGTTCCGTAGAGATGGATCAAGAGACATAGCTCCCTGCACAGACTGTGGTGTCGAATATGTATCCCTTGTTGCAGCCGCCGAGAGGGCATCTAACCCATGCGTTTGCGTCTCGATCGATGAGATTCCAGTGGGCCCCATAGGACTCCACGCAGAGGGCTGAGGGGCTGAAAGCGTAGTATCAGGCGTAGAGAGCGAAGCTTCGAGCTCTTCAGCATAAGGATCGGAATTATCAATGAACTTCACTAAATATGGACATTTTCAACCGTTAGCCAGATCTAACTCCACATCGACTGCTGTCCCGCATAAACCATGATTCATACCATGCTTCGGTATATCAAGCCACACATGATCCTTATCGAATGTGTTTTTATAAGAGTAAAACCCTTTCAAGGTCCCACTACTTCCAGCCTCGCCATTATCGTCCTTGTTCATAGAAGCGTTTTGCTGGTGGCGGAAGACGATTCCCTCGCTTGGTCGACACTCTCGCGACGCCTTCCGGCACTGTGAGCACTGAGGCTTTCGTTCGTCGCATTTCAGCTTGCGCGCACGGCATGTCAGGCTACAGTTTAAATATTGAATCCATCAGCTTAGAACCAGTATAGACAAAAGCAAATGTAGACCACGGGGGAAACGAAGAAATCAAAACCAACCAGCCAGTTCGTGACCGCATGCCGGGCAAAACGCTCCAATTTCAAATAAAACAGCTCCGACTCCAAGCTCCAGCTCCAGCTCTAACCTTAGATCTAATCTCCAAACTGATGTGGGACTCCAGGCTATGATTTCCGCTTCAGGTCCCCCAGATTCAAATTACCGCCTTGAAGAGAGCCGATCGTGATTGGGATGAGGCATTCACGGCGTCGACGAGTTAGCCGGTCCAATAGAACTCCCATGTTCCTGCGGCGAATATGCCTGCCGTCGTGAGAATGTATGGAGTACGGGGACAAATGATTTACATCGTGAATCGTAGTAGGGTCATGTTGAATCGAAACGCGACGGTTGGATGAGTTCTAGAGTGTGTGGGGATCGAAAATTGGTCTCCTCAGCTGGTCACTTGGTCGGTTTCTGGAGTGTGGAGGAAGCTAAGCAAAAACGCCCCTTGTCGGCCGAACTTGCATAACTAGGCTACAGCTTGATAGATTGATATATAGAGATTTATATTTATTGACAAGATCATGTTTGTATAGACCAGGCCCAGAGGAAATAAAGAACAGACTTCTGGGGCCATGAGCTTGATAGACAAGGGTGAGAACCGTCCAGGGTTATTAATATGATTATTTGAAGAATATGTAGAATGTTGGGGGAACAACAGCATCCAAATGTAAATGGCACGCATGGACAAGAAATGTACTCTAAGAAGAGCACTCAAAATCATGCTGAGATCGCTGAAGATAATTAAAAGAAAAAAAAGAAAAAAAAGGGAGGGTAGAGAGAGAAAGAGAGAAAAGAAAGTAACGAAAAAACCCCCATTCACGCTCCGCAACGCCAAACAAACAAGTTTCTTGAAGCGGGTATTATTGCTCCCTGATCCCACAAAACGCCGTTTATAATAATTTTTTTTGGTAACGAAAATCGATCGAGGTTTAGGAAGGGAAGAGAGTTAGACGGTCGGAACACCAGGCGCGCGGTGGCGAAGGGAATCCAGAAGGTATTCAGGTGGAACTCTTTTGAGGTCCGGTTTACGATCGGTGCCTTGGGGAGCTGGAACGTAGCCCTGGTTGCGGCGTCGTATCTTATTGACGAGCATGCCGACGAGGACAAGGAGGAATATCCAACCCAATGCAATGCAGAATGAGATGAGGACCACGATGCCCCTGGGTCTCGGTTTTGCTAAAGGAAAAGAATGTTAGGACGGATGGCAAATGTATCACGCAGAAAATTTAACTTACCACTGCCGGGAAGCTCGATTTTGTTTTCAGAAAATAGACCCGATATGCTGCCTGGTTTTCCATCATACATGCTAGACAATATGAATGGTTCCATTGCCGTTCCGTTGAAAAGACCTCCAGACACGATACCAAAATCGGGGAGTTGAAGCTGGCCCGTTACGAGAAGAACCCGGTTTTTATCGAGGAATTTGCTGCTTTCATGATCCTTTTTGGCAGAAAGGATCTGTAGGCCTTGGATGGTGGTACTGTCTCCGAACAAAGAGCCAACTGAATGGAATTCTTCGCCGTCATAAAGGACCAAAAAGGTTGAGCCAGACGTTGATTTTCCGGCAATCCACAGTTGAGATCCATCTTGCCTCGCAGGGCTCACAACCGTAACTTCACCTTGAATGCGATCGGAGGATTTGCCTGTGATAGTGGACCACTGTTCCTCTTCCGTGTCGTAGGTTGCAAGCATGGTGTGATTTCCATTCACAGTGAGATTTCCGGCGGCAATCAATTTTGTACTTGTGGCCCATAGGAGAGTCGATACGTTTCCCTGCATTCCAGAGCCTGGCCTTTTCCATTGCTCGGACTCGATTGCAAAATTACAAACGGAAGGGCAAGGCAGAGCACCGGCGGTCTGAAAATGACCGCCAATATAGACATCACTGGTGCCGGGGCGCGGAGCGATGGACCGCACAATAACCTCACTGCCATCCAGAATTCCAGGCTGGCTAGAGAGATACTTAGAATTGGCAAGGTCATAAACGACGAGACCATTAACATCGGAACCGGAAACCCGCCCTTGGACCAATCCTCCGGCGAAAAGCAAGTCTTTCTGGATCCCTAGTGCTATGAAAGTAGATTCGTCCTCGATACCAGAGCCTGCCCCGGTTTCAGCATTATCCTTTGCTCCGTCTAGGAAGAGCAGGTTATGGATAGTCGAATCGCCACTAGTTGCCGTAAAGTGGCCGGCCAGAATAGTGATGTTCCGCCCTGAACTTTTGTCAAACAAACCAGTCAGGACGCCTTGCGTGTGTCCTTTGTCGAAAGAGCGCTTGCGTTTGGAAGATTCTGCCTCATCGAGTTTGATGTTTATTGGGAGCGATCTGAGGTCTAGCTTTCCGTCAGCTTCATCCAGACTTACAGCGCCGTGTGAGGCAATGCCTCCGGTCGCAAGGTTACCCGCAAGTAACGTCTCATCGTCCTTTCCAAGCTGGACAGATGCTGAAATTTGACCGACGTAGGCCATCTGTTCGACTTTGAGCTCCTGTAGCCACTTCTTTTCTGAGGGCACCCATACCGCGAATCCACGCGCGGGGATGGAATCTCGGCCTTCGACCTTGGATATTTCTGTAAAATCACCGCTCACTGCAATTGTTGTCTCGGTTTTATCAGATGAAATGTTAAGGGGGAAGCCCACAACAGAGGCTACGGGTCCATTAACGCCAGATCCCATAGGCAGCCATGATTTCTCTGAAATGTCGTATATTGCAACGCCGTTCAACTTGTCATTGTTGCCTTTAGCAGTGTTGGAAAAGTTCCCTCCTAGATAAAGTAGCCCATCAAGAACCAACATCGAGTTGACGACTGAATCCAATCCATCATCTGGAAATGAAGAAGGCTTTCCGTCAGCCAGTGAGAATAAGTTCTGGGTGGATGAATTTGAAAAATTTCCTCCAACAAATAAAGTGCCGTCCTCCCAAACAAGAGTCTCAATCTTAGCGTTAGAGTCGAGGGTTGTCCCAGCCATAGTTATCGCAGACTTTGTAAAGTTAGCTGTGCTGACATCTTTGTCGGCCGGATCAAACTCATATAAGCCATTCAGGCCACCATTTGCGGATTTTTGTTGGAATTGAACTCGCGATGCTACCATATCGATTTCATCCTGACCACGCTCTGGAGTGACCTTGACGAAAGGTAAGAAGTCGTTACTACTAGCGTCCACCCGGCCGGAGTAGATCTCGTCATATTTATCGTAATTATTCCTCTGGGATATCAGCGCTTGAACGGGCTCTCCACCAGAGGATTGGAATGTTCCCGTCACATTTACGATGCCACGAGTGGCGCAAGTGCCATCTTGGATACAGCCGGGCGTATATATTATGACAGAGTAATTTCCGGATTGTCTTATATCAGGGTGAAAGGTAACAGACACTGTTGAGTCTTGAGACGGATTAACCCTAGTACTCAGATAATCTGCAGCAGTGTCCTGGGAAGAGGTGACAGTCCAGCTTCCGGTTTTAGTGACGCTGGAACCGAAGGGAAGATTGGCGCAAGACGGCTCATTGAAATCTTTCACAGCATACGAAAAGATATCTGCAAGGCAAGTTAGTCAGAAATTTAAAAACATAATACAAGGTAGAACATACTATCTTGAAACAATTCGATGCCATCAAGACCTGCTCCTTCGCCGTACCAATCAGATATATCCAGCCGGAAGCCTTTCATGCCAACTACATTCACGAACTTGAAGTCACGGAATTCTTCTGACGGGTCATCTGAAAGGGGACATCTTGATTCGCACGCCACTTTGTCTCCAGAGGCTGGATCGGTATACGTCATGTTTAGAATTCCACCATCAGGAAGAGCAGTAAATCTGAAAGTTTTGGTCCCTCGCCCATCGACATGCGTATTTCGCATTCTTAACTTCGTTGGTTCGAAGCCAAAGTTCATATCGGCTTGCCAGTATCCGGGTGATTCATCCTCGAGAAGCCAAGGGCTGCTTTTATCTCCTGGGCAGATTACGCTTCGAGGATCATCGGACTCGGGTCTGGTGGTAGAGCTAGCTTGGGAGGAGATTTCAGCAGTCTCCAGGTTAATTAATTGTTGATCTTTCAAAGAGGGAGCTGTAGCATTTCCAAGTCCATCAAACGAACCGCCGAAGACAATTCGGTCATCTTGCGACCGAACGATGGAGGTAACAGGGCCATTGAATCCACCAAAAGGTAGACCGGATAGTCCAGATTCAGAAGACCATGACATCGCGTTGGAAGAGTTGGAGTCTCTAAATTCACCACCCAAGTACACAGTACTGGACTCTTTATCACATAGCAATGCTAGAACTTGACCAGAAAGGCCGGAAATTGCAGATATCCGAGAGGATTTGGGATCGAAACGAGCGATCCCAGGCGATTCGATTCCACCCAAGCTCGTGAAATTCCCACCTATTATAATCTCGGAGATTTCCTTGCCATCTTTCGAGTATAGCGGGCACATGGCTACTATGTCTGCGTCGGCAGAAGTGACTGGGGAGAGGGCACCATTAGGCAGCGACGCGATGAGTGACTGGGACTGGGAGCCATTGAAACCGGCAGGCCCTCCATTGCCTTCCTGGATATACGAGTATAGAGAAACGGCGTCAAAATTTCCGGTGAGGGCGATTCGACCTAAAGGTTCGAGATCAAGCTCTGGCGACGGAGCTGGTTCGAAAAAGGCGGCTTGAGATAGTAGTGGTAACGAGAAGATAGAGAGACAGTGAAGCAGACGAGATATATCGGTCGACACCATCGTTACTTATTGTGTTGATTCGTTTGCGAGTATCGGGAGGTATAGAGTATGCGGTCGGTCCAGAGAGCCTCACCGCAGGCCCCCTCGGAAGATTCTATTGACAATGACCCGTTGTACTATTCTGTTTATACAGGGCATGACACGACATAAAGAAAAGGAAAAATAGAAAACGAAAGTGAGAGCAAAGAAAAACCGGCAGAAGCTAGAAGACAAGGGCCATCAAGTCATCGAGATGCCTGGTGAAAAAGAGTGAAATTGTGAAGAAGGAAAAGAGAAAAAGAGAGACTGACGTTGGGCGGTGGTGGTGGTTTGGACAGCCTCAGGATTCTCTCTTGGGCTGTTTTCTCCTCTCTTTGGTTATTAAGGGGAGAAAACCCACCGTTTGTTTAGGTAATTTTTGCTGTTTGTGGCTGTACCTTATTTTTGATTGGCCAGAATTTCTGTTTTAGGCACACTAGTCCATATCAGGGCATCCTCCTACCGGAAGCGGCCATATTTTGCTCTCACCGTCTTCTTCAGCTTAATTTTGCTTAGGAGACGCTTTGCATGATACAATCACAACAGATGCGATGCAATGAAGACTGGGCTGTAAGACCCCAAACTGAGTATGGAGTTCACTTGTTTCCGGTTTGCAGAACCTCCCCCCTGCATCAAACACTCGTCCCAATGA
The DNA here is from genome assembly GCA_030789285.1 of Arthroderma sp. MBC 929. Classification (NCBI taxonomy): domain Eukaryota; kingdom Fungi; phylum Ascomycota; class Eurotiomycetes; order Onygenales; family Arthrodermataceae; genus Arthroderma; species Arthroderma sp. MBC 929. The sequence goes on from JARJUX010000066.1 coordinate 49,349, forward strand.
GTAATGGCTGTTTCCAGAGGGATCCCAACAAGCTTTTTTTTTGCAAGGAAAGGTGATACAATGCGTACAAATACCAATAGTCTGAACAACATAGAATTGTAGCCCAAGCAAATTCTACCAGGACAGCCCTGGCCTCAAACTATCCTCTCCCAGCATACTCTGTAGAGTATATGTACCCATTATCACATACATGCATAGTAGTACATCATTTTTGAGCAGTCACATATAGCTATCAACAGGATGGTGTTGCTTGCAGGAAATCCTCACGCACTAATTATCTAGATCTCAAAGCAAGTAAACAAGACACGGAAGGTCTTGGCAGTCTTGAGCCTTGCTGACATAATAATTAGATTTTCAACGCGCTTTATCCATTCTAGGTTTAGCGCTCTCACTTTTGGACGCGGTCGAAAGCTATCGCGACAGAAGCTCTTCATATGCGGAGCACACTTCATCGCAACTAATTTATCACTTTTATCTACGAACAACCACAGTTTCTCTCTTATTCTTTTCGTCCGTGAGGTATAATATCTCCCTTGGAAAATTATTTACCATTTCACATCTCCGTCATGTGAGTGTCTCCTTTCCCTTCTCCAATGGTGACCAGAGCGTACCATACTTATCTATCGTTTAATGTCAGGGAGAGCTTTGAGAATATCTATCTCGATTTATTGAAGCAGCCCGGAAAATGCAAGCTTGCAGAAAGTGGCATGGGATGGAGGCCTGCTGGCGGAGGCGACACTTTTACCCTGGACAAAAGTAACATTGGAAGCGCACAATGGAGTCGGGCAGCAAAGGGCTACGAACTGCGAATACTATCCCGAACTTCGGGCGTTATACAACTTGACGGGTTTGAGCATGAGGTATTTATCTTGGTTCTCAGTCAGTGGGAAAGTGGCTGATCGATTCCGTTCGCGACACTGATTTAGGACCTTGAAAGAGTGAGCAAAGCCTTTAAACTATGGTATGGCATCAACCTAGAGACCAAGGAACACGCCCTACGAGGTTGGAATTGGGGAAAAGCCGAATTTGGGAAAGCCGAATTGGCTTTTAATGTCCAGAATCGACCTGCTTTTGAAATTCCTTACTCGGAAATTTCAAACACGAACTTAGCTGGAAGAAACGAGGTCGCTGTTGAGTTCGCCTTACTCGCCGAAGAATCCGCAAATGGCGCCAACGCCCGGGCCACAGGTAGTACCAAAAACCGTGGGCGCAAAGCTGGAGTCGGGAGGGATGAGCTTGTCGAGATGAGATTTTACATCCCAGGAACGGTTGTTAAAAAGGACGAAGGCGAAGAGGGAGAAGAAGGTGAAGAGAAAGAAAAAGTCAAGAAAGAAGGGGATGAGAAGGAAGAAGAGGCTGAGGGTGAAGACGTTGAAGAACAAAATGCCGCGAACTTGTTTTATGAGACGCTCATGGACAAGGCCGAAATTGGAGAGGTTGCAGGAGACACATTTGCCACTTTCCTCGACGTACTACATCTTACCCCAAGGTCAGGATCCGCGCTCATATGTATATTCATCCACTACAGTGACGGTGCTAACCTTTATTTTGTCGAAACAGAGGTCGGTTCGATATCGATATGTACGAGAGCTCATTCCGGCTTCGAGGCAAAACATACGATTACAAGATTCAATACCAGTCCATCAAAAAATTCTTTTTACTGCCAAAGAACGACGACACGCACACACTCATCACCCTCGGCTTGGACCCCCCTCTTCGACAAGGACAAACAAGATACCCATTCCTTGTTATGCAGCTCAAGCTGGATGACGAAATCAGCATTGACCTGAATATGACAGAGTATGTATAACCTAAAACTATTTAAGTTACTTCAATGGCTAATCCCGAAATTTTAGCGAGCTCCTACAAACGAGATACAAGGATAAGCTAGAGGCTCATTATGAAGAACCTATCCACCAAGTTGTGACAAAAGTTTTCCGTGGGCTTTCAGGAAAGAAGGTGATAATGCCCTCTAGAGACTTTGCTAGGTATGTGAAATTTATACTCCCAGATTATGCTGTCATGCCTCTAACATTCCTGTAGTCATCACGGCCATAGTGGAGTAAAATGTTCCATCAAAGCAAACGAAGGTCTCTTGTTCTGCTTGGATAAGAGTTTCATGTTTGTTCCCAAACCGGCCACCTATCTTCAAATTGAAAACATCTCTGTCATTTCGATGTCTCGAGTTGGCGGCACTGTTTCCGCCAGCAGGACTTTCGATATAACCATCACTCTCAAGGGAGGAATGGGCGAGCACCAATTTAGCAACATCAACAGGTCGGATCCCTCTTTATATAACCCCTTAAAGTTACCATCCATTCCATATTGACTAACAGCCCAAATAGAGAAGAACAACAGCCGCTGGAAGACTTCTTCAAGGCGAAGAATATCCGCTTCAAGAACGAGATGGCCGATGAAGTGAGCCTCACAATATACCCACCCACCCCCTCCACTGTTAAACGTATACTAACCGCATTTACCACCAGGCTTCCACGCTTATTGCTGCCGCTTTGGATAACGACGAGCTCATGGCCTCAAGCGACGGTGACGAAGAGGTCGGTCAAGGAGACCGCGGTTCAGCCGCTGAAGACGAAGAGTCTGTTGATGAAGACTTCCAAGACGAATCGGACTCCGACGTGGCTGAAGAGTACGACTCTGAACACGAGAGCAGTGGTAGTGACGCTGAAATGGATGACGCAGAGGGCAGTGGAAAGGATGATGACGAAGATGAAGCAAACCGACCGAAGAAGAAGTCTAAGGTTGCCAAGTAAGAGCGTCATACTAGCTCCCCATGCGTGGTGTTCGATGGAATCCCTTTTTCAAATCTCTTACAAAAGGCTATGGCTGTTTATTTTGGCGTTTTGATTCTTCATTTGAACAGATTTCTCCTGGCCTGGGGTCATATTTTTAGTCCAACGGTCGGTATGTACATTATCTTATAGCCGATGCAATCAAACAGGCTATAATAATCATGGAATGAGCTTCCTCAGCTTGTGTGTTTGGGTGACAGTCGATAATCGTGTCAGTCATGTGACTTTTCAGCCACCGCCTGTTGAAGTTTAGCGCGTAATTTGGAGTTTCAAAGCTGGACGCGCGCCAAACTTGCGAGCAGTTCATCTTAACTTCATTGTTGAGACCATTTGCCATTCACTTACTCTCGCTCAGCTATTCATTTTTCACCTTCATATGGCATCTGAATAAACAATGCTTCATTAAAGCTTTTTTTAAACTTTTATTTTCTATTCTCTTGATTCTTGCAATAACACAGGCTAAAGAGACACCAACACCTTTGTCCCGTCTCAGTATCTACCGCTCCCTCTCCCACTCTATCAAGAACATATTCCCATCCGAGTACCTACCTTACAGTGGATCTCACTCTTGATCACACATACACTCGACTCCTTCAACCTACCTCCTATCCACCCCCTTTACATCCAACACCATGGCAACAGAATACAGCAAAAAGACCAATGCTGAGTTGGTCGAGATTCTCAAGTCTCGATCGCTCCCCCACACCGGTAAAAAGGCAGACATGGTCGCACGCCTTCAGGATGATGATAAAGCGAAGTCCGCTCCTGCCGCGACCACCGCCGCAGCCGATGCAGGAGATGATGTGATTGATTGGGATGACGATACAACGGCGCTCGAACCTGCTGCTACTGCCGCTGCGGGCGGAAAAGGAAGTGCTGCGAATCCCGCAGCTGTGCCGAACCAGCAAGTTGATACTGATCCTTCGACAACACACGACTTGAAAGTTGCGCAGGCGGGAGAGGCGAAGAACGGAGCGGCAGCAGATGCAGGAGCCGCAGAGGCGGGCGCAGAATCGAACGCTGCCGCGCCTGCACAACAAGAAGGAGGAGAAGGGGCCAACGGAACTGCTGCTGAAACCTCTGAACCGGCGAAACCTGCTGTGGACTATGCTGCGGGACTTGCTACAACGGATTTGGACGCAGAGCTTGCGAAGCGCAAGGCGCGAGCTGAGAAGTTTGGAATCGTCGCTGAACCCGCGGCGGAAGAGTCGCAGAAGGCCATTGAGAGAGCTAAGAGGTTTGGGCTGAAAACTGCTGAGGAGGCTTCGTCGAGCGGCGTGAAGGGTCTGGATCAAGCATTACCTTCAGAGAGGCCAAGAAAGCGAGGCCGAGGCGATGATGGAGACGCACAGGGAAGAGGCGGCAAGCGTCGCAACTTTGGTGGTCGCGGTAGAAGTCGTCAAGGTCAGGGCCGTCGAAGGGGAGGTAACAATAATGCAAATGGAAGCGGAAACGGCGGTGGGAACAACCGTTCTGAGTACAACGAACAAGATCGCGCACTGATGGACAAGAGAAAGGAACGATTCGCCGCGAAGTAGGATGGGACTGATCTATTCTACCGAATCTTTGATCGCATCCCTTAGTAGAAGAGCGACGTGTTTCCCTATCTTCCTCCCCAAAGTCCGCTTGGAGACTCCGATCTTATAGTACCTGTCATTATATCGTTTCGTCATTTCTCTCGATTCTCTTTCTTCCGGCTTGGAGTTATGTGTGCTGGGTCAATGAAACACTCTTATTTCTTGTATTATCTTAGTCCTTTCCCTTCCATTTCATCCCGCCGACTTTGGCTCGTTGTATACTATTTCCCAAACGGGTCAATATCCACCACCCTAAGTCATCATCAAACAAGGCATTTCTCGTGTGCCGTTAGCTTAACCAACGAGATATCAATCAAGAGAGAAGGAGGAGGGAAGATGTGGCAGAAGCAGAAGAGCTGATATGATGAACAACGATAATTCATCAACAACGTGGTGGCATTCAGATTCTCCCACTTTCCCCGTCCTTCTCTGCGCAACGTTTCAGGTAGCCTGGCTGCAGAAATCAAGGCTTCAGGCTCGGAGAGACCGTTAGAAACAAAACTGTCCGACGGCAGCTGCTTAGGAATCAACCCGTTTGTTGGCCCGCGTATTATGAAGTCGCCCAGATAATCATGAAGCCAGTCGACATTTGTACAGTTCCTATTTCGCCTGTTCGACTGTCATACGCGGTCGCATTCTCATCTAGCTGAAAGACGGGTAAGACAGTCTATTCCACAACGCTGGTCGCTCATCCAACACAATGAAGGGCAAAAGGCAGCCATATAATATGGGTTTTATAGGGCTATCCGCCTGGGTAAGACAGAGCTGAAAAGATGCATAAGTTTCCAGATAGCTGGGGATCCTGGACGAACATAACTCGTTGGGCCGTTGATAATTGGGCGACACTCCATCGAGCGGATCTTCCATTAATAAGGCTCGAAAGAAAATGCAATGCACGATGCAAGGAGAGAGGAGATTTTCGCCACCCACGCATAAGCATCAGCCACAGCCCTATATGTACGCTTTCTCCGTGTCCGGATCCATCGTTATGCGGTTGTCTGCCGTCAAGCTGCACGTCGCAAGGCACACTCGGTCTTCTTCCTGCATCTAGTAATGATAGTACGTGTGTTCGTCGGTCCATACAGAACTCGGAGTCGAATTCTTATCACAACTGGATACGAACGAGATGGACTTTCGAAAGTGGCAAAGTGATCTCCATTTCACCATTTTCTTCCTGCGAGAAATAGCACCAACGCTAAACGTGACGCTTGACAGGGATCGAACATGCCCTATCTACGAATCACGTTACGATTCAGCCTTCTCACAACGTAACTGGTGGTGATTCTTCATTGAAAGCTCCATCTCGGCTTGGGATAGTGTTAGTTCCAACGGCATTGAAGCCTGTCAAAGTTCACATTTTCGCTTTTGTTCCAGGTCGGCTTGAAGGTCTATTCGAGGTCTAGAGGCTGCGATTTGCTATGGTACACTGCGTTCACTTCTCGTCCCCCCCACCCCTTTCAACACAAGACGTGTGGGCACTCATCTATATGACTCGCTTGCTGGGTCAAAGCATGCAGGCCTCGTTTCCCCATCACACAAAGAAATGAGACCTGGAGTCCTGGGGACGGCATGTATCCCTGCGTTTTCACAGGTCTAAGCGCCGAAGAGGAGAAAGGGCGGGGTCTCACGGTGTCAGCGAATCAAGATGGCAAAGAGGCATATTTGAACGAAGGTTCCTCAGTAAGCTCTCAAGAGGACAGATTGACATGACCAGCAAACTTTCAAATCATTCTCTGGTACCGCACAACCCTCCCGGCGCGGCATTTCCGTTGGATTCTCTCTTAACGGCACGGGGCGTCTTAACGCTACCGTAAAGGCAAATTCTTGACACTGGGTCTCGAACAAGGAAAGAATGGCAAGACCTGTCAAGTTAAGAGATTTTCGTGGGATGGTGGCATGTAATCGCCACCTAGTAAATATACACGCGGCCGTCCGGTCTCTTGGGGATATCGTATCTACAACATGGGGAAATTACAGGTTATGTTCAGACACAGCCTGATGAAACAACGGGATTTTAAATCAGAGTAGATTTGGCGAATCGTGTAGCAGTTGTGAGCTTCATCTGGATGCAGATGTGATAGTTATCAAAAGCTCGGCGGTTGGAGCATCTCAATCCGAATCTAGTACAACAGATGATCCATGTCAGCATGGAGAAATCTCTGTTAGTCCTCGCTGAAAAAGGCCGTGTTCTCTCTCCTATTTGTCGTCTCCTAGGCCGTGTGGACAAGATCCGGCAGTAGGATCTCTCCCATCAGCTCTCACAATCCAGGATTATTGTTACTAACCATCCTGGGCATGCATGAAGACACCTGCAAATCACAACTGTCACAACTCTCTCTTCCTACATCTCCATCAACGATACAGGAGAAAGCTACAAGTGGAGCGTCCCCCAGCCCCCTGCGATAGTGACTCTTTTTCCTTTCGTTCTGCCTGTCTAGCGGCAAAAATAAACGAAACACTGCCAATCCTCGCTGGCTCGTTGAGCGTACTGCTTTGAGGATAACGCGTGAGATAAAGATCTCTCACCCTGCATCAGCAACTCCCCAGTCATCGCGTATACATTAGCGTTGCTATATTTGTGTGGATTTTCATGCTATGGAGCACGACATAATATTAATCCACTGAAGAGAAGAGAAGCAAGAGACGATCGGAGTGCGCTCCGCAATGAAATCGGTTATCTTTCAGACCCAGCAGCAGATGCCGAAGGTTGAAATAGCAATGGTCCTCCTCAAGCGGCTCTTCTTCCTCTGTCTTCACTCTCTTCTCTTCAAAATCTCACCTTATATTAAGATCACTCATTTTCTAATATAATGATGAAATACTGCATGAAAATATCTGCCTGACGTGGTCGGCCATCGGCCATGTCCAGCGCCTAGCCACAGCTCCGTGTTGAACGCCTGCTTAGCGGACCCCGCCGTGCGTGTGGCGGAGCGTGCGCATTTACATGCAGCCCAGGGCACGCCGCCGCAAGAGACTCTGTGCCGTCATTTTCTTACGATCTTCTTGAACAGTCATTTATATTATTGCGTTCGTGCCTTGTACTTTTCACTGTTAGCTTTTTTAATACTTTTCTTCCCCCCGGTCCTTTTCCGCTTTCGCAATCTTCCCTCCTTATACCAATCTTTTTATGAATATACACGTCTAATACATATCCCACCCCTTGCCATTCATTTACTACAGTGTACCTCTAACATATCTGCGATTGGGATTATCTATTTTTTTCTGACTTTGGGTAACTACTGGTTTCGTGGTTGTATGTGCTTGTTTGGCCCAACTGGTTGCGCCGCTAAACTACATTACATTTCTGCCCGACAACTAAGCGAAAGGGTTTAATGTTTTCTTCGGTATGATTCTGAGACTTTTTGGTGTCTCAGTAGATTTGGAAAGCAGGTCTTTAAAGCCATCGCCAATGCTTGGTGGCCTGACGATATCATGTCGTCGCGAAGATTTGGCTACGCCGCTGGGCTGCCCGCGGTGGACTCGAGCTACGCCACTAATACAACATTGATATCTTCGAAAATTCCCATGTCAAGGAGCACTGGTCATCTGGGTGGCCACTTGGGCCCAGTAGATTCCAGATCGCATATTCCCATGCCACCGTCAGCGTATTCTCGGACTCGAAAAAACTCTTCTGCCTCCGAATCCGAGGACGTCTCCCGGTTCAGAAAGGCCCCTTCCAGGGAACCGAGCCCGGCAATTGGCTCTGGGAAAATTCGAACTGCTGGCATGTTCTATTCTAACCCTTCCAGTGCAAAGCAAAGCAAGGAGGCCTTACCGCAGCGGTCCGTCGAGTCCCAAACAACGTCGACATTCTGGAAATCTAAGAAACAGCCATCACAAGCGGAGGCCCGACAGCGGAATGTTCTGCGGCGCAAAGCTCCATCGATAGAACAATATACCGAGAGGAATAGGGGAAGGTCACAAAGTTCGTCTGCAACGAAATTTAACAAACTGGACGAAAATAATCAGGCCGCTACACAACCACAGGTCAACCCAGGTGGTGGATCAAGCTCGATACCCGCCCCAGCTGTCAGTAGTTCCCAATCTCAATATCCACAGAAAGCGCCGACCCCGGTTCTTCAGCCTTCTATTGAGCCAGAAACGGTCCCCACTGAATCACAGCCTCAGTCTCGCATTCCCAAAGAATTCATCGGCCTCTCAACGACATTGAATACACGAAACCTTCCACCTCCTACGCCCAATTTTACTGGCGGCAGTTCCCCCTCCACGAGATATTCAGACTCCCCAGGCCCATGGAGTACAAATAGTAGAACTTCGACCCCGACATCTTTATCTTCTTACTCTCCAGGAATTATTCAACCAACTAAAGTTGGCTCGCGGTTGAGACAACCAAGTCCCTCGCTTTCGAGAACCCATCAAGCACGACAGCACCCTGGGGGAACATATTCGGTTGATGATTCTAAAAATTTTGCCCCGATAAGGTCTCGCTTACCTCCAAGATCGCAGACTGAGCCCATACCCCAATTATCTTCGGCAGCTCCCGAGATAAAGGACGTTCGTCGCTACCTGACGGTTTCACCTCCTCTTCACACCCCGTCACCTCAACTCACTTTGGCTTCTTCAGCTTCTCCAGCTTCTCCGGAAGAAGGATATTCTGAAAGCCGGTATCAGGAGCCGTCGAGCATGTCTTCACTGCCGGTGACCAACGCTCCATCCAGACCTAGCCGTGAAGGTACTCATGACCTAGGACTGGACGCATCACCAGTAATTAAAAGCAATCTTACATCCTCCAGACTTCCTACGCACCGGCGACGCGGTTCAAGCGACGTTCGATCTAACTCTAGGACGCCTGTTTACCCAGTCTCTGCTATTAATGCCTCTACGGAATCAGTCCAAAGTAAAATCTCATATCGTGCACCACGACCATCCCCTTCCCCCAACCAGTCCAACGCTAGAAGCGAATCGCACTCACGAACGACAACACCTGTGACTGGTATTCCTAGCCGAAGAAAATCCGTTCTTGTTAAGGAGCCTAAGGTGCCTAAAGAACCCAAGGATGCCAAAACACAGCCCAACACAGCAGGACAGAGGCGTTTTGGAGTATTTGCAAAGAAGTCCAAACAGAACTTGGAAGCGAACCAGCCTGAATCCGCTGATCAACAGCGTCGATGCCCCACCGCAGGTACTGGGCACGAGGGCTACGGGAAATATTCTCAACGCGGAAGACGGACAAGTGTTGGTAGCAGTGCAGGCAGAACTAGGTCAACTAGCACAAACAGATCGGTGGGCTACGGGAGTGAAACTGGTTCGCGCAGCGCGTTAGATATTGATGATTTCCTGTTGGACCGCTTAGAACCTGTCGTTATCAATGGCGGTGGTGGCCGCAGTGGCCCTAATGATGTGGCAGCATTATACCGAACTCAAAGCGAACAGAGTGCAAGCGGAGTAAGCGTTACCTCCTCCACATCTGAGGTTAATATCCTTGGGAAGCAGAGTGCTGGTTTTTCTTCAGAATCGCTTCTTGCTTCTGCCGGCTTTCTAGTCCAGAGCCCTGTCTCTATTGACTCGGATACCAAACGGCCTCAGTTTTCTCCCGGGACGGATCGAACTGCAAAATCCACTATAAATAGACGAGGTTCCTTTCGTCACTCTCAGATTGCCGGGAGCGAAAATGTTTTGGGCCAGAAGACGCCAAAGTCTGGGCCTGCACCCCCGAGGCGCCCATCACGGGATGCTCAGAGTGACAGCTCAACAACAGGAAAACAACAAGCCACCTCTGCGGCATCAGACCAGAAGAAAAAGAAAACTGAAAAGTCAGGGAGGTGGAATTTCTTTCAACGCAGTAACCAGGCAACCCGGAAGGCACAGTCCCAAAAGTCAGGCCGGGGTGAAAATGCTACTGAAATACCAGAAATGCATGTAGCCATTTCCAAAGTGCCAACCCCCCGACCTGTTGCTCATTATGCCATGGTTGGCGATGAACAAGTCGGGCCTGAAGACTTGCAAGACATCCTTCAAATTGATGAAGATGATTCCCCAACGGCTGAAGGTGGTGAGGCAGAGGTTGTCCCGCAAGGGTTGGGCTTGAAGAAAAAGCAGCATGGTCATTCGCTCCTATTACCAGCTCCACCAGTCGACTTCAGTAGATATGCCACTGGAAAATCTCCTTCATCGCCAAAGGTGTTTTTCAATAGAAATCTTGAACCCCAGCCGCCTGCGATCCAGCGCCAGCCAAGTAAACCTAGTCGCCTGGCTTCTGTTGGTAGAATTCCTCGCGTTGTTCCAAGAGAAAACCCGCAACATACCTCTCCCCCTCCTCAATCATTTTCGCGACCATTTAGCATGGGAGAAGGGCCGTCATTGACAGCTACAGCAGCTGAAGTGTCTGCTTACCAACAGAATTACCCTGCCCATAACACCCTGTCAGGCTTCGGCTTCTCCCCAATTCACCAGGCATCAGAAAACCACCCCAGCAAACTTGCTTCCGACCCACTCCCACAGCAAGAATTCCTGTCATTCTCTCCAAGAAAGGGCTCCAATGCCTCTGGATCTATCAGTTCAGAAAGCCAAAGGAACCTGGCTGCGATTACTGCTGTTGTTCCCCATCCAGGGTCGAGGCTTACAGATGACGAAGTTTGGCAAGAGTACGATGAATTTATCGACAAAGTAGCCTCGCCAGAACTACAGAGCGAGGACTTTAAATCCTCCCCCGAACTTTCATTTAGAATGGCTAAGAAGGCTAGCCAGATTCTACAGGCTGGGTTGGACAGTGACAACACACGAGGTTCATTCAACTCAGCGGGATCCTCCACACCACATGCCAGCATTTTAAATGCCATCAAGAATGTGGATTCAATTCATCTAAGTCGGTCTATGATTTTATCCGGGCTGCAGCCATCCTCCCTTACATCTTCCCCTCACATGTCCCACTCCGAGTTCGTTTCGGGAGTCCCTGAACCAAACTCCGATTCCTTCAAATTTACTGTTAGCCAAGCTTCACCTCAGTTTGCCCCGGCGGCCCAAAAAGCCAAGCACGAAGAAGGCTTAAGACACAGCGGCGGCAGCCAGTATCAAAAAGAGACTGGAGAGCAAACCCATGACGCACCTATGGAGCAAGCCAATATCAGGTCAGGATCGCTAATGGCTAGCCGGTGGTTATCATTTGGCCGTGTCCTGTTCAGCCCTGCACATAATCACGTACAGTCCCAAGATCAAACTCGGATTCTTGTCATTGATGGGTTGGGGAACGATGACTGGTCGTTTTATTGCGCCCTGACATACCCCACTGCTACTGTGTATAGCTTCAGTGCTGTCTCGATCCCCGAGTCAGGTCCTCGAAACCCAGCTGCTTGGGATCCACCATCTAACCACCGTACTATCCATCACTCTATTACCGATAGCCCCTTCCCGTTTCCCAAGGGCTTCTTTACTGCTGCTATAGTTCGCTTTCCATCTGTTTGCTCCGAGCCAGGCCTTCGAAATATCATCTCAGAATGCAACCGCGTTTTACGAACTGGGGGTTACATAGAACTCAGCGTCATGGATATGGATATGGTCAACATGGGAAGCCGGACTAGAAAGGCCAGCCGCCTCCTGAAAGAACGAATCTACGTGACTGATCCAACCATCTGTCTCAAGCCCGCTGGTGATAACTTGCAAAGGCTACTAGGAGAACGAGGCTTTGCCAACTTGAACAGATGTACGGTTGTCGTCCCTGTTGCGGGCACCATTGTACAATCATCCGACACATCTAGCTCTAGTCAGTCCGCTGGTGCACCGCCACACAAATTCAACTATAACCCTAGCGGTAACCCGCATTCTTCGACTGGTGCTAATCCCAGACACAAGAAAGCACCATCCGATGACGTTAATGTCTTCCTCGGAGACCTCTTATCAGACCCCTCTCCTTCTGCTTCCAACGATGAATCAATCTCTAAAATGGTTGCCAAAGTCGCTCGCTGGTGGCACACTCGTTGCTATGAGGCACCGGTATTTCCGAACGACCATCCCAATGATAGTGTGTGGTCTGATAGACGAGTCTTGAGAGAATGCCGCAGGCGTGGAACGGGCTTTAAGCTTTTAATTGCTTATGCTCAAAAACCAAGCGAGACGAGAAGAACGGCGAGCGTTTAATCTCCCTCTTCTATGGGGCTAGACAAACACCTTGAAGACCATCTATCTATTATTCCCTTGCAGTTTCATGTTTTTCTTACGCTTGCTCCTTTTATTTGATTTTTTGGGAAATATTCAACAACGGTCTCCTATAACGATTTGATATGACTTCTAACGACAGCTTACGACTCTCGATATGAATGACCCTTATTATGTCGAAACAATTAATACCTCCCCCCTCTTGATTTAGCCAGGATGTTTCCCCGCCTGTTTTCATATTCCGCGTCTTTCTAGATTGTCACATTTACGTACATTCTTGCGGCAAAAAAGACTGAGACTGGGCAACCTAGAACTCACGTTCTATAACGGATAACTTGACCCCCAATCAAGTACCAGGCAGAGTTGGGGCGATTATCTTTTCCTCCTTGCGTCTGTGTATTATTTGACTTTTTACTTCTTTTCTTGCTCTTCTTTGTTTACGGCTGGCCGGACGGGAACTAATACCTATTACCTTTTTATGCTATTAATATTGTCCTTTGATGATAATGCTACAGAGACTCGTTTGTGTATTTACCTTGAGTGATGAATGGGCGGTTAGCGCTTGTTTTTTTCGCCATTTCCTTATCATATGCAAGGCATGGGACTGTCTGGCGAGATAGATATCTTTACCACAATGCAATGACTGATGATTTAACAAAAAAAGTATCACTATCACTGCCGCTATTGCCGCATGGAAATCATGAAATTTTGCATCTCATGAATCCCCCATCATCTCCTTCACCTATAAAGCTCGAGCTCAAGTAATTACCTGTTTAACGAGCCAAGTTTATGCGCATTCGTCTCCACGGCGTAGAGGAAGGTCTTAGCAGGAAATTTATCAACAGGGGGCGATGCACTTATTCCGAGCCTAACCAAATATCATGTCCCCTGTACGACATGCACTCGCTTAGCTTAGCTGGCCCTATGAGAAGCGTACCCATTCAAGGTATATGCGGCATCATATTCTCCCATTGAAAAGAAACCATTGGATGAGTACAGCCAAACCTGGTCTAAAGAGGCCGAGAAATTTACTTCTTAACAAGTCAGGGCGAAGAAATCTCTTTTCCTTTGTTGGCTCGACTAGGATGGAGGAGATTTACTTTGAGCCTTGTGATGGTGGGCACCTTGCATGGGCAAATGGGGGCCAGATAAGGCTTGCTGGTCAATAGCCAATGGTACCTAACACCGCTTCACAGCGAGTCAAATGCGTACTTAGGATTAAGATGGAAGTAGGATAATGATTTCATTAACCCCGCGTATGGTAGTGATGGCAAATGAAGAACAGGAATATTTGTTAAAAGGGGTACTGAAATATAGAATCGCATAAAGTTTTCTCATCACATAAATAATTTTTTAAAAGTTCAGTCGTAAGTCATAAGGCAAAATATAAACAAGAACCTGCAATCTTTGGATAGCCCCATAAAAGTCGTGTTGTCCAAGATGAGCATGCGGGTGGAGGCGGTCTCGTAGCCCCCACTGAGAGAACTGGCCATGGTGCAAGCATTTATCCATACATCCAATACTGAGCCGTGTAGCGAACCTCAAAGTGTGGTTTCTGTCCTTTGCATGACTTTGGGGCCTTGCCGTATCGGGTATTAACGCGGAAAACCTCCTAGGCAAAATCAGAGTGGAAATTCACATATCAATGAGGTCTGCTACGAAAGGGGACATACCTGGATTCCGGAGCCACTCGTTTTGTCAAGTTTCAGCCAATCCACATTTTTAGCGTCTGGGGCCGGAACCTTTTCAGTGACGCCCACCATAGCATGGTCGGAGCTATCCTGAGTCCGGAGGTCGAAGAATGGAGCTTTTTCGACGAAGTAGTGATGGCCGATTTTATCCATTTCAAACGATTTGGTAAAGAGCCCATCGATGCGAGTCATGGGAAGCCGCAAAGCAAGCGTATTCAGAGCGTTGAGAGCTTGAGATTGGAGGTTTACAAGACATGCTCCGTCGTAAAGTGTAGCAAGTGCGCCTACAGAAGCTGGTTCTGTGGGGGCGTCATTGCCTGCACAGGTGTAGTTTTGGGTACCAACGCCAAAAGCAACGTATTTTAGTTTGAACTTATAGTCCGGGCTGGGAAGCTCTGGGTTTTGACCACGCAAGGGGAGGTGGGCGTTGGAAATATCACAGTGACCAATTCGATTGACTGCCGCCTTGTACTCTTCAGCAAGTCGGTTCAAGTCCTTTGTACCTTGATCTCGAGGAATAACGGCACCAAGGCCGAATGGTACGAGAAGAAAGCTGGTAAGAAACGTAGAAAGCTGCATCGTGAAGGGCAGGAAGCGAGAGTCCGATAAGGAGGATGCGGGTATGGGTGTTATGGGCCTTAGAGTTAGGTTGAGTTGTGTCTGAGAAAACAGCTGAAGGTTAGGGAGGAAAAGAGAGGCCTTTTATGTCCACATTCAGTGTGCACTTTTAGCTTGGACAGTTCCTCTATCAGCCATAGACTGATATTTTATCTCATATTGAAGGCCACAAGAGGCCTGTAACTACCGACTGTCATGTGGGTATCCATTATCATTCCGATTCTGGAATGGAGTTAAAGATATTTCGAGCCATGTGTCTATTAGAGTTTCATGAAGAATTCAAGAATAAACATGGTGTGTGGGGAGCACTCGTCAAAGATCTTATTATAGACCTTCCACTAAGACTGGAGAGCCAAAATAAAGAGAAGACCATGACTGACAGGTCCCGCTATAATGCGATTTTCGTTACATCGCGGGTACAGATGCTTGTCTAGCGCTCGGAGGTGCAGCTGATCTTTGTTTAGAAACCGATTGGGAAAAATAGCAGCCGCTAAGTCCCAAATGAGGTATCTTTGATCCCAACTCGGGCATTAGCGACGGCCATTATGCATGGAATAAAGGCAGGGAATAAAGATCGTGAAACAGCCATCGATCTGATGATTCCGAGTATTTGCTGTCATCCTGGACCAGACCAATGCGAGGTATTTTTAGGCGCCGAAAAATTTCTGGACAGTGCACAGGATGAAGTTCATGAACCCGCGCTCACAGTACAGAGCTGAATCACGTATGATGCGATCCAACCATCAAGGGGATGCGGATGCTGCCTTGCATGTAGACAAGAATAGTTCCACGAGATCGAGGCCAGTCCGATGTTGTGCATGCCACTTCACGGCAGATAGAAACCCGTAAAAACTCGTATTCGAAGAAATATCTTATCACCGGAAGCTATTAGCAAGTATTGTATATTCGATGCAAACTGAAAGACTTGAAGTCGTTCAACCAACGCTTTCTTGTTGACGCAAGTTGCTGGTGATGGTAGATAACATGTGACCAGTCACGTGCTGCTGACATAAAACGTCCATTCCTGGACTTGGCTGAAGGCAAGCAAAGTCGTACTTTCACTGCGCGACACAGCTACCTTTTGGCCTCTACAGCGACTTTCTTTCTAATCGACTCAGACAAAGTGCAGTATCTAATGGTTCTCACAAGTCTATCGCTCGCTCGGGTGTAATAATCTAACGCGATCACCATGGCAGACTGTATGCGTTGCCCCAGCTCCTACACGGCGTTCACTGCTAATCCTGTGTCTCCTTTAGCTGATATTGAGGCTATCAAACGCCTCCAGGCGGAAAGGAACGCAAATAAAGGTTCAAAGACTTTCGATCCGTCTAGCCAACGAACTGACGTTTCGACTAAGGCTCCGCTCTCGCAGTCATTCGATACCACCCTCTACGATCGCGATGGAGCTGACAAATTTGCCGGCTATAATACGTCTATCCCTGCCGATGGTGACGATGAAGATATGGCTGATGGTGATGCGGAGGGTGGTCACCGCTTAGTTGGACAATATACTGCTACCCGGGAACAAATGAATGAATTTGCCACCGGGAAAGGCGTTGAGGAGCAGGATATACTTTTGGGGCGCGAGAAATCTGCCAGGATTTCAGAGCGTGAAACTGATTATCAAAAGCGGCGGTTTGATCGTGCTTTAAGTCCGACACGTGCCGACCCTTTCAGTGCGGATGCCGCAGCTAATGGCGATGCAAATGCGCCAACTTATAGGGAAGTCATGGCCGTTCGCGAACTCGAGAAAGAAGAGGATCGAGTCCGAAAGGCTATTGCTGATAAACAAGCACAAGGACCGCAGAATGATTCGGCAGAGCATGAGGCCACCCTCAAATTACAAGACTCAAATGAGGAAAACCGTGAGACATCGCTTGTCACAGGGCGAAAGAGGAAGCAGAGATGGGATGTGCCTTCAGACTCTTCTGCGACTACGGATGTGGCCGAACCTACCGAAGCAAAACCAAAGAGGTCCAGATGGGATCAGACGCCTGCTCCCGGTCCACTGTCTGAAACACCAAGGCGGCGATCTAGATGGGATCAAGCGCCGACGCTCGTCGCCGCTACTCCAGTCGGACATCAAGGCCTAGCGACCCCAGTACCTTCATCTGCAGCGCCAATGTCAGTGCCCTCCTTTGGTTCTGATATTTCGGCTCGTGTTTCCGTACTATCCGACGAAGAATTAGATCTTATGCTTCCATCAGAAGGCTACAAGATCCTCGAACCCCCACCAGGATATGCCCCAATCCGTACTCCAGCTCGGAAACTCATGAGTACCCCAGCACCAATGGCTAGCGCAAGTGGAATCGGCGGTTTCATGATGCAAGAGCCAGAAAGTGCCCGCTCAATGGGCAAACAGTTACCAACGGATATACCCGGTGTCGGAGATTTACAATTCTTCAAGGCCGAAGATATGAGCTACTTTGGAAAACTTGTTGATGGTGCAGACGAAAATTCGATGTCAGTTGACGAGTTAAAAGAGAGGAAGATTATGAGGTTACTCCTGAAAGTCAAAAACGGCACACCACCCATGCGTAAAACCGCTCTGCGTCAGCTTACCGATAATGCACGACAATTTGGCGCAGGTCCTCTCTTTAATCAAATTCTACCATTACTCATGGAGAAATCTCTGGAAGACCAGGAACGCCATTTGCTAGTCAAGGTCATCGACCGAATTCTCTACAAGCTCGATGATCTTGTCCGGCCATACGTTCACAAAATCCTGGTTGTTATTGAACCGCTCCTTATTGACCAGGATTATTATGCCCGTGTAGAAGGCCGTGAAATTATCTCTAACCTTAGTAAAGCCGCTGGTTTGGCGCATATGATCAGTACCATGCGACCTGACATTGATCATGTCGACGAATATGTGCGCAACACAACCGCAAGGGCCTTTGCCGTTGTTGCCTCTGCCTTGGGCATCCCCGCTCTCCTCCCGTTCTTACGGGCGGTCTGCCGTAGTAAAAAATCGTGGCAGGCCAGGCATACCGGTGTCAAAATCGTGCAGCAGATTCCAATTCTTATGGGCTGTGCCATTTTGCCTCACTTGCAAGGCCTCGTTGACTGTATTGGACAGAACTTGAGCGATGAGCAGGCTAAAGTACGAACAGTTACTAGTTTGGCAATCGCTGCGCTTGCAGAGGCAGCCAACCCATACGGTATTGAGAGCTTCCAAGACATTCTCGGCCCACTTTGGATGGGAGCTCGAAAGCAGCGTGGTAAAGGTCTAGCTGGTTTCCTAAAAGCCGTGGGGTATATCATACCCCTTATGGATGAAGAAGCAGCCAATTATTTCACCAGTCAGATCATGGAAATTTTGCTGCGTGAATTTTCTTCTCCAGACGAGGAAATGAAGAAGGTGGTGTTGAAGGTGGTGTCTCAGTGTGCTGGCACAGATGGAGTCACGGCGGCGTACCTAAAGGAGCATGTCCTTCAGGACTTTTTCAAATGCTTCTGGGTGAGACGCATGGCTTTGGACAAGAGAAATTACCGACAAGTGGTCGAAACCACCGTCGATTTGGGCCAAAAGGTTGGTGCTAGTGAAATCATTGAGAAAATTGTCAACAACCTCAAAGATGAGAGCGAGCCATACCGGAAAATGACTGTTGAAACTGTCGAAAAAGTAATCGCATCCCTGGGTGCGGCCGACATCGGTGAGAGGCTGGAGGAACGCCTCATTGACGGTGTTCTCTTTGCGTTCCAAGAACAGAGCGTTGAAGATATTGTGATCCTGAACGGATTTGGTACTGTTGTTAACGCCCTCGGAAGTCGCTGCAAGCCATACCTGCCACAAATTGTGAGTACGATCCTCTGGCGCCTGAATAATAAATCAGCAACCGTCCGACAACAAGCAGCCGATCTCATCTCGCGAATTGCAATGGTCATGAAGCAATGCGGAGAGGATGCTTTGATGGGCAAACTCGGCACTTTCCTCTACGAATACCTTGGTGAAGAATACCCTGAGGTCCTCGGTTCTATCTTGGGCGCGCTGCGTTCCATTGTCACAGTAGTCGGTATCAACCAAATGCAGCCTCCGATTCGCGATCTCCTCCCCCGCCTTACGCCCATTCTTCGAAATCGTCACGAGAAGGTGCAAGAGAACACTATCGATCTCGTTGGTCGCATTGCAGATCGAGGCCCAGAATCCGTCAACGCCAGGGAATGGATGCGTATTTGCTTCGAGTTACTTGATATGTTGAAGGCCCACAAGAAGGGTATTCGACGAGCAGCCAACAACACATTTGGTTTCATCGCGAAAGCAATTGGACCCCAAGACGTTTTGGCTACCCTACTCAACAACCTCCGTGTCCAAGAACGTCAATCCCGAGTCTGTACCGCCGTTGCCATCGGTATTGTTGCCGAAACATGCGCCCCCTTCACTGTCCTCCCAGCCCTCATGAACGAATACCGTGTCCCAGAATTAAACGTGCAAAACGGTGTACTCAAAGCCATGTCTTTCCTTTTCGAGTACATCGGTGAAATGGCCAAGGATTATGTTTACGCAGTCACCCCTCTGCTCGAAGACGCTTTGATCGACCGAGACCAAGTCCATCGCCAAACGGCGGCGAGTGTAGTTAAGCACATCGCCCTTGGCGTCGTAGGTCTGGGCTGCGAAGACGCCATGGTCCACCTTCTCAACCTCCTCTATCCGAACCTGTTCGAAACCAGTCCCCACGTTATCGATCGTATCATTGAAGCTATCGAAGCAATTCGTATGGCTGTCGGTATGGGTGTCGTAATGAACTATGTCTGGGCGGGCTTATTCCACCCGGCCAGAAAAGTACGACAGCCATACTGGCGCCTGTACAACGATGCTTACGTTCAAGGTGCAGATGCCATGATTCCATACTATCCTACCCTCGAAGAAGATGGCCTGGGCAGAACAGAGCTGAGCATTGTACTCTAAAAAATTTTACGCTACTTTAATTTCGACGGGTTGTTTGTTTCGAGCGATGGCTTCTTTTTTCTTTTTTTGTGTTACTTCGTCATGATACTATATTTGCATGGGGTTTCGATTTAAACGTGTATCTATAATTTATTATTAGGGTATTATTCAGTCGAATCGAGTTGGATTTTATATTCAAAAAAATTTCCCAGGTTGAGCTCGTCCAGAGCCACGTGTGAAGTCATGAGATTCCTCAAGGGGTAGGTAAACCGACGAATACAAAGCCCAAGAGCTTCTGGGCAATTGGTTGGTCATGCACATGTCTGTCTTTTTATTCGCCTCTAATCATTCAAGTGCTTTCTCATACGAAATAGCAAGTGAAGTCCGCTATTGCAGGGTTAAAGGTGGGTGCATTTCGTCAAATTGGTTCTTAATTAATTCGTATGCCATATTGAACTCTACCAAACATAATAGATCTATATACAGCTCAACTAAACCCTTTGCGAAAAGTTGAGGATAATAAAATCTCGAAGTGATAAAACATCCCAACAATCAAAGCGTATATTTGAACAAAGGGTTCCCATCTCCCAAATCCTTACACTCAGCATCCAGATCCCTTCCAGTACGCTGCGCTTCTTCGATCGCCTTGTCCTTCTGCGCATTCCATCGGCGAACCATAAACATCAACACCCACCCTGACAAGAACGACCAAGTTATAACTGCAAACAAGACGGAAAAGGCAGTGGTATATTTCGGTTTTTCCCGGACGAGGAAGATATTAGATCCCACAGTACCACCGACGAGATTTCCGATTGTGAACTGCAAAGCCATGCCGACAGCACGTTTCCACTGGCCTGCTAGATTGTTCGAAATCCAAGCCACGGTTGTGGGGATGCCGGAAAATATGCCGCCTGCGACAAGAAAGAAGGCAAAGTAGATCACCCCTGGGAGCTTTTCGGGGTTGGTGGCTAGGGCGATTATCAGGCCGATCATAGTCATACCCATGGGGGCGATGATGAAGGCCGCACGATGCCGGAGGCGGTCGGAAAGGACTGAATTTACGACGCAGATGATACAGCCAAACGCGTACACGGGGATGGTGAGTAGCTGGGCATTTGTGGCGCTGTAGCCGAGTAGGTTGATCATGGTAGGAAGCGAGTAGGAGAGAGAATATGTGCATGTGCAGATTGCGCCAAACATGATCTATTTTAAGAATAAGAGTTTAGTTCTTCAATATTCGATTGCCGTGGTTGCTCGGGGTAACTTACTGTTCCAAGATAGATCTTGACATCGCCGAATGCTTGCTTGACATACTTCCACTTGAATGGACCCTCTTTGTATCCAGTCTCGTGGCCATCAAATTGGAGTCTAAGCTCTAGGAATCTTGCTTCTTCTTGTGTTAAGAATTTCGCGGACCCCGGTGAATCGGGGATGTAAAAGTAAGCCACAGTTGCTACAAGGCAAGTTGCAGCACCTTCGAGAATAAATAGCCATCTGAAGGGAAGTTATTAGCATGTAATCTCTATAACAGCACGCCACTCTTCAACACAAACTTACCTCCAGCCACTATAACCTCGGATACCATCCATTTTCCCGATTGCAAATGCGAGCAAGCCGGAGAAAGCACCTGATAGTGATGCTGCGGTGTAAAATAGTGCAACACGATACTGGACTTCGAATCGTTTATACCAGTTGGTGGTGATGAATGTACAGGCAGGAAACAGACCGGCTTCGAAAACACCGAGGAAGAAACGACATGTTAGAAGTCCTGCATAGTTTTGGACCAGGCTAAAAGAAAGCATTAGAAATCTCGTGCAGTTTCTATGAGACTCAACAGTTATTACTTACCCCATAACAGTAAGGACAAGACCCCAGGCAAAAATGATAGCCGCCAACCAAATTGATGGTCGGAAGAATTTAAGCATCAAATTACTTGGGACCTCAAAAAGGGCGTAGGGAAAGAAGAAAATAGTGAGGCACCTATAGACGTTAGCCAGGAAAAAAAAGGTCTTTGCCTGGAATCAGGCCAATTGATTCGAGATGGAAGGTCCCTTTACATACCAGGCAAATTGCTGGGCAGAAAGTTGTAGATCTGCTTCCAAATTTTGTAATCTCGCATTTCCTATGTTGGATCGATCGATAAACGATACGAGATATAATAAAGCGAGAGGTGGTATCAAATGAAGGTCAACTTTTCGAAGCAGCGTTTTGACACGCTTGTCATCATATTTGGCGGCAAGCTCGTTGTATTCCTGGAGGTCCGCCGATGGGTTCTCAACTTGCTTCTGCTCACTAACATCCTCAACTTCGGAAGCACTGTTATCCACCTTGTCTGTTCCCATTGTGTCTTTGCTGTTCGTTATCACACCTGCACGGTCCAAACAGATCAGACAGGGCGTTCTCTTGTCTTTAAAAGAGAAACTGGGGAAGCTCAGTTCTCATTTAAAAGGGTATAGGCTGGCCAGATAAATCATGGGGTAATTGGAGGGGCAATGGACAAGAGATGGAAGCGGGCCACATATTCAGGGTCCCAAGATAATCAATCCAAAGGCGCGCTTCACATCTCTCGGTCAAGCTCCTTTGACAGCATAACTTGCCCTCTTCGCTATTCCTTTCGCCCGTAGAGTTTGGGTCTATTTCATTGCCCCTTAACGCTAGTCTCGCGCTTCCCCTAGAGAAGAAGGACGGTGAGTCTCCGCCCGTTGGTGTTTTCCGCCATTCCCCAGACCGACCCACAGCGCTGGGTCAGTCATGTGACTTTAATATGGGGTAAGAACGGATTAACCTTTATTGCATGCGAAAGACGCCATTCGTAAAGTCGGGGAAAGATGCAGTCTCTCCATCCATAAATCCGTAGAGCAAATCTTCTGGTGCATAAGGATTCATCCCGAAATTCTGGTCGAATTGTTCCGGTTGGCTGATTTGCCCTTGAATCGGAGACCTGGACGGGAACATGCGCAAGATCGCGTCTAAATCTAGCGAGGACGGCGAATTGACGTCCGCGACAGGTTCTACTTTATCTTGGATGTTAGTGCGAATGTCATAGTCATAAAATCCACAAAACTGAGTTTTCAAGACCTTACCAGATACTAGTTTCAGCCCGTTATCCACCATGAGCTTCCGAATAATGCTGGCCGGCTTTGAAACGCCGGTGTTCGGCAGAGTGAGCTCATCGAGGCTATGAAGGCTTGCGGATAATAGCGATGAGTTCTCGCCCGGTTGGCTGCTATCGGTCGCGGCGGCGTTCCGAACGTGGATAGTGCATGCAACATAAACGGCATAGCTCAGCAGGTAAGGCGCTCCTCGAAGCGTATATGTGCTCTGATAGGCTAAAACTATGCTAGTTATGTGCTTCGCGGCTGTTGAGCACCGCTTCCAGGAGCTGGCTGGAGCGACGGCGGACCGGAGATGTCCGTCGGAGATAAAAGGCCGATGGAGAAGAATCACAAGAGAACAGTATAGGGCATTCAGAATCATCACATTTGGAGCTGGACGAGACCTTGACCTAACTAGGTCATCTGACCAGGGTTCGAAATTGAGCTCTGCGGGGAGGTTATCCTTCCAGGTAATAAGAGCGTCATCAATCAATTGGAGACTCGCCCGAGCGTTTGCGGCGGTTGCTCCGACAACGTAGAACCGGTTAATAATCTTAGTCATAATTCTGGAAAGCAGACATAATTGCTGGAACGTAGTAACGGAATGGATGGGAGTAGGGTTTGACGGTATGGTAGGTAAACTCTCCGTCGGAAACCTAGGGTCCATGTAAGGAGCCCAAAGCTCCTTTTCTTCCATCGCGTCCATGAAATTCCGAGATACATGAGCATCCCGATTGTGGATTGTCATCGGACGGCCAAGATACAAACTCTGTAACTTGTCGCAGATGAAGGCACCCCAAAACACCCGTCGACGTATCTCTATATCCTCGGCATTGGCAGTCGTGGCCTTGTAATCCAGATGCAGTCCGAGGTCGTATACCATGCGAAGCGCATAGCCTGTATACAGCCATCCCTTAGATGTCTCCCCCTTCGCGTTGTAGGTGGAGCCCAGAAGTAAGAGCCCCACTAGGGTTGCTATGCTGGAAGAATTCAAGAGCGCCTGTTCAGTAAGAAGCTGGTCACAACGATTGAAGAACCGCCTCCCTGCTGTAGTTGGGTCCACAGGGTTATCGCGAACTTCAATTCTCTGGGAGTATTTACACGAACAAGCGAATATTGCATTGATCAAGAACTCGGAGCAGTATGGTCCGTTCTGCATAAGATCTCTCATGATGGCTGGGCGATATGTAAGTAAGAAGCTGTGGTGTTGTCGGTTCCAATGCAGGTCTAAAAGGTGCGTCGCCATATCAATCGGGACCCCATAGATATCTTGCCAGAGCCGTAAATCATGTTCCCGCTGTCGCTGCAAGATTGCATTGGCAATCAGCTGATTTCGAACATGTTCGACAACAGGAGATTCGGTCGAAATTATAGGTTTTGTTGGGCCTTGGAGTGCAGACGAGGGCCCAAAGCTGTCAACCTTGCCGCCCTCGTCCACTGACAGAAAGGGTGTAACATCCAAGCCCTCATCAGAGGAAGCCCCATCATCATCTGAATGATGTGACCTTAGCTCTTGGCTCCGCCTCTTCACCCCAAGTGGCGAGGATGTCAATGGTGGTGGGGTGCCACGTTTGATTTTGAGCACACCGCCTTCTATGGGTATAGAATCTAATATAGCTCCTCGCTCTTCGGGAGACGCTTTTTTTAGTCGCAGGAGAATCTCTTCGTAAGCCCGCTTTTCATTCTGAAGTGCGTTGACAATAGCAGTCGACGGCCTACAAGCTGTTAGCTAACCGGTCCTGCATGATTATTAGATAGAGGCCATTTTCTTCCTGGTTACCTTCGCTTGGGCACCTCTAATATATATACACACTCCCTTTTTTGGCTGATACATGAGCTACAGCTCGGCCGCTGGGTGTCACATTTGATTTTCCGAGTCCTGCAAAACTGACAGGCTCGAGCCAGTATCTTGGGCTGAGACGGCTCGTGGGACTTTGTCATGGCCAGACTACTACACAGACAGGCTGGTTAGACAGGTCTCTCTGCTTCTGGAAACCAGACCGTCATACGCCCTTCGTCCAGCCAGGGATTTTATGCGCGTATTGGGAAAAATGGATGGTGAAGCTTCTGCGCCTGCTCGAACTTGTGGACAAAATCCACCCCGGACCCCCCAAGGGATGTTTCTTATCACCCAGGATGTATTATATACGTGCTTGGGCGCTTTCTCAGTCAAGTGAAAGAGTTACAAGAGATGAAATGCGCGCATGGTAGAAATTGAACCGCCTGCTGGTGGTGGAGTCGCAATCGAGCAATCTGTCTGAGTCAGCATTTTCTGCTCTCGCGCCCCAACAACAAATATCAACAGCTGACGACAAGGCGTGTACTGCATTTGATGGAGCTCCTTTCTAAAAAAAATAATATATAAGCATCATGCCAGCGTTTGCACTGCTATAATGACGAATCAAAGCAAAGCACTGCAAGGTACCCTGACTGTGGTTGGGTGACTATCGTATTGTTCCTTGCCTCAGACAAATTGGTTGAGAGGCTCAAGCTCCCCAGATCAGCTATTCACGCCGCAGCAATCCATCCTTTTCATACGGAATATAACTCTGGCATTCCACCGTGTTGATACCTATTGATTCTATGACTGGATTTTATGGACAAACGGAGAAAAGTATCGAAAACATAAATGCGCCTTCAAATGATGACTGACACCTCATACAGCAAGTCTTCCACCATCAACAGGAAGATTGACACCAGTTATGAAAGCAGCTTCGTCGCTCGCAAGATAAATCGCAGCGGCAGCAATATCTGAAGGCTCCGACATCCTTCTCAATGGTACCGATTGAGCAAATCTTTCCCTTTCTTCTGGAGTATCAGGCACTCCGGAGAACATCTCTAGTAGGCCAGTTTTGCCACGTAGCGGGCATATCGAATTGAAACGAAGACCCGAAGGTCCATACTCCGCTGCTAATCCTTGGGTGACCTTTTTTCACACGCGAGGAGAGTTGCATTAGTGACAGAACTAACAGTTGAAATAGCAAAAGGAGCGGGACGGGAACCAAAAGAGCTTACTGTGTTTAAGAAGCCTTTTGTACCACCATAAAAGACTTGGCCAGGCCGCACTCTTGTACCGGCAACGGAGGAAGTATTCAGAAAGACACCTGATTTTCTGCTGACGAAATAGGGCACAACAACCGCCACGCTCTGATAGATGCTTTTGACATTCACCGCAATAATCTTATCGAACTCATCCTCGGTGACTTCGATGCTCGGTTTCTTCCGATATGTCGTTCCGGCGTTGTTGACAACAATATCCAGCTTCCCAAATTTCTCCTTCGCCAGTTCGAGTGCATCTTCCCACGCCTTCTTGCTGGTGCAGTTGAAATCGACAAAAACTGCAGAACCTCTCCCGGAACCGGCCTTTGATTGGATATCTTTAACAACCCGATTTCCATTTTCAACGGCAATGTCAGCAACTAGGACATGGGCTCCCTCGTCGGCGAATCCATGGGCAATAGCTTCACCAAAACCGGAGCCGGCCCCGGTAACAATAGCGACTTTTCCTTCCAGACGACCCATTCTATCGCCGTGAATTAGAGAGTAAATTTGTGTGTCCGGGTTTTATCGTAACAGATTAATAAGTAGAAATGTGACCTTAGTAAATTGCTTTGCACAAATGGATGTATTCAAGCTTCTTGGGGGGCAGCAGATTGGCCTGGCACCACCAGACTTATAATAATATTCACCAAGCCGATTGCCGATGAGCTTCACCCATTCATTCCGTCCCTCCACGACAAGCAGCACGCCGGAAGGTTTACCCCGCCACCGCGGGGTCGAAATAGCTCTTTTCTCCATTTCAATCTTGTTAAGCTATTCGGCGTTTCATCTTCCATAGAAATTGGCTGCTGTTAAACGCCGTTGCCGAGCCACGCGACGGAACCTTCTGTGGAGACGCGGAGAGAGACTTGCGAGGAACAGTCAGCGGAGACCAACTCTCCGTCCCCTAACACACCGCTAGAGCTCTGCATGATGGCTGGTGAGTGATATCGCCAGCTCTCTAGCGAAGGGGAAGGAAAACGCTCTGAACGCTCCCGAAAAGATCGGTCACGGAGCAAATGTCTCCTACCAGGCCTCCGTGCCAGCTCCGTCGAAACATTGCGTTGGAAATTCATCACGCAGCTTACTGTCCGAGGACCTTCGAGCTCCTTAACCCCTTAGCTCCTTCACTGAAGCTATAAACTGCTTTGCTGTTGAGGAGCTCCTGTTGACGACTTGACTTAAACCAATTAACATCCGCCAGGTCACTCTACTCTAAGACTAAAGCGAAGAGCAAGATTTATCCTATCTCTCTATGCAAACTTCGAAGCTCCGAATACATTCTATCTACCAGAACTTCTTAAAAAAATAACATCGAATCCCAACCTCTCCCTCAATCTCAAACTCCTCCAATGGCTCTTCCACTGGAATGCGACGTGCTGGTAGCAGGAAGCGGTAACGCTGGATTTTCAGCAGCTGTTTCAGCAGTTCAGTCAGGCGCTAAGAACGTGATATTGGTCGAAAAGGCACCCGAGGAATGGGCTGGTGGAAACTCATACTTCACCGCTGGAGCTTTCCGCACCGTTCACAATGGACTTGAAGATCTTCTCCCTCTTGTCAACAACGTTGATAAGGATACCGCCCGCATCATAGACATGGAACCGTACACACCGGCGGATTTCAGTCATGATCTATCGCGCATGACGGCAGGCCGCTCACACCCAGAACTCGCCAAAAGCCTGATTCAAGAGTCCAATGCTACCATCAAGTGGCTTGCGAGAAACGGTGTTCGGTTCCAATTATCTTTCAACCGCCAAGCGTATAAAGTTGACGGCCGGTACAAATTCTGGGGCGGGATGTCATTAAAGACAGAAGATGGTGGAAAGGGCCTAGTTCAAGATCACCAAGCCGCTGCCCGTCGTCATGGAGTTACAGTGTTTTACTCCACGCCGTTAAAATCTCTAGTCACAGACCCCCAGTCTGGCGCAGTTACTGGGGCGGTACTTGAACAAAATGGACAACGCAAACTCATCAAGACGAAATCCGTCATCTTGGCCGCTGGAGGGTTCGAGGCCAATCCGCGGATGAGAGCCCAATACCTAGGACCCGGATGGGATCTAGCTCTCGTCCGCGGAACCCCCTTCAACGTCGGCGACTGTCTCGAGATGGCCGTCCGCGAAGTCTCCGCAAAACAAGCCGGTAATTGGTCCGGATGCCATTCAGTAGCATGGGACGCCAACGCTCCAGCCAACACCGGCGATCGCGAAGTTTCCAACCAATTCACCAAATCCGGTTACCCATTGGGTCTCATGCTCAACTCCAATGGTGAACGATTCGTCGACGAGGGCGTCGACATGCGGAATTTCACATATGCGAAATTCGGGAGGGCGATTCTCGCGCAGCCAGACCATATTGCGTTCCAGGTATGGGATCAACAGGCCATCCCCTGGCTACGTGGTGAAGAATACCGGCCCGAAATCGTCGAGCACATCACCGCATCTTCAATCGAGGAGCTAGCTCAACAGTGCGCTCAACGCGGTCTTCACGATAAGGAGAAGTTCATCAAGTCTATAACCGACTACAATCAAGCGGTTTACAAATACCGTAGTGAAAACCCAGGAGCGAAATGGAATCCTGCCGTTAAAGATGGGTTATCTACACAATCTACAGCCGGAGGACTGGAGCTTCCAAAGACAAACTGGGCTTTACCGCTCGATCAGGGACCTTTCCTTGCCGTCAAGGTTTCATGCGGAGTCACGTTTACCTTTGGTGGTTTGGCTGTTAATCCGGAGACAGCGGCTGTTATCTCATCTTCGTCGGGCAACGAGATACCAGGGCTATATTGCGCTGGTGAGATGCTTGGTGGTCTGTTCTACGGCAACTACCCGGGCGGAAGCGGGTTGACTTCAGGAGCCCTGTTTGGAAGACGGGCTGGCGCAGCCGCAGCGGCAAGGGCTAGGAAGGAGACTCTTGCAAACTCATACCCCAGGCTATAAATGTAATTCGATTTGTTCAACTAGCTTTGCAAACTGACAAAAAGTAATTTAGTCGCGGGCTACGCGATAGATCTCACTTGAATGTAATAATTTTCCAGAGCCATAATCCAGCAGTACATCCAAACAAGTGGACGCCTATAAAATAGCCTCTGAACTCTTACCTACGGTGCTTGTCAGAGTAGCTAAACTACAGTGTCGATAAGTCAAGCGGTGAGTTTCCCCCATGGTAAATCGGTAGAACAACCATCAAAGGTAAAAAGGGGAAAGCAAATCCCCTTGATAAAAACCAGTAAATATTAAACACATACACCCATAACTATGCCAACAACCCCAGTAATCCGAATCATTCGGAACAAATTCAATCTTCTTGCTGACTCGGCTGTCCTCACCGACAAACGCGGTTTAATTACGCTTTCGGCATTGCACATGCCACAGCTGACGGACGGAGGTTACATACATACATCAATCCACAGTCCTCCGTACAGTTCAATCCCCAGCTATAATCCCGATCGATAAGTGGCCAGGATGATAACAGATAATAGAACGTACTCCGTACATAAAAACAGATGACGATGACGGCAACAGCGCCTACAGACGGCGTAAATTCCCCGAACCGTCGCGTCGCAGATACATAATATCGAAATCAAAAATAGAAATCCTGAAACATGGAAGATCCAAGTTGAAACCATGGAACGCAGCGCAAATGATCAATCACACCGTCAGTCATGGACAAGGACAGGTATAGTACAGACATACAGGATAAAGAGGTATATTTATGTATATGGCTGGATGATGGATAGATGGAGGAGTCCCAGCCGGAGCCGCAGTGGATGAAACAGAAAGATAGAGAGAGAAAAAAAGGGGTTAGAAAAAAAATGGAGAAAAACCCGTGTTCATAGCCTCACTGATTTGCTTGGTACTGCTGGGTAATATACAGAATTGGTGGGAAAAAAAAAACCGCGCATATACGCGAATGTCACATATGTAAGAACGGGAAGGAGATCTGTTAGAGGTTTGATAATTAATGGGTTTCAAGAATGACGCGTCATGAGGAAATACATAGACAGAGAAGTGTTTTGAAGATGTTTTTTTATTGGTATTAACTAATTTTCCATCGATAGCTAGAATTCTTCATTCTGCATATTCTTCGACAAAAAAAAAAAAGGTAAACTCACACCGTGGTGTTTGTAGCATGCCATCGTATAAACGGGTGAGAAGAAAATGTAATGAAAATTATTAAAGTGAAGAAGATAGAAGTAAAAACGAAGGGGGATATATGTAAAGAAAAGCTGTAAAGAAGAGACTTTCATGATATCCTGGTGACATAAGCGAATGCAAGCGAAGGGAAAAAAAGAATAATAGAGAGATGAAGTAAAAACATGAACAGAGGGCCCCAGTCTAGCGAGGGCAATGGGAAAGGGGTATATTCACTAGAAAGAGAAAACACAAGACAGAAAAGGTAGAATGAAAGCAAAATCCCATGGTAAAAAACGAAGGCTGCGTTTTCGCAGGAAGATTGAAGAGAAAACGGTGGGAGATTGCAGTGGAAAGGGAAGAAGAAAAGAACCTCTATGGTCGTCAAAGGGTAAAATTGAGGCGAAAGGGAACATAAGATAGGAAAGTGAGTAAGAAAAGCAGGATTCCATGAGTTGCGATTTCCCACGACCTGCCTGACTGCCGGGCCATTCCCGCCTTCTTTTCCATTTATATGTATACCGAAAGAAAAAAAAAAGACGTAAAAGGAGAAGAAAAAAAGAAAATCCCGACAAATTTGGGTATCAGAAGTCGCGCGAGCTTTGAAATGTTTCGATCGGACGTAGTAGAGAAGGGATATATTAAAGAAAAACAAAAGTGGGAAAAGGGGGGATAGAACAAAAAGCCCTATTGTACAAGGTATTATGACAGGTCAAATTTGGGATAAGGCGGAGAGATCGAGGCAGCAGGTAATAATTGCCATCAGATCAGGGAGCTCAAAAAGGCCGTGATATTAAGAGTTGTCATAAATTTTATATTCAGCGGAGAGGCTGGGGTGAAGGTTCTCCTCTGTCCGCTTACTCTTCCTCTTCAGGGGTGCCGGACTCCTTCCCCGGTTTGTGAACCTTCTTATGTCGTCGCAAGTTCGAGACAACTGAGAAATGGCGACCACAGCCCTCAAAGTCGCATGCATATGCTATATAAAAGTATCAGTACCAAGTGATTACATAGTCGGAAGGGAATAGGAACTTACGCTTCTCTCCGGTATGACTGTACATGTGCGTCTGTAGAGAAGAAGGTCGGGTAAACCTTTTATCGCAGACCTTACACTTGTGTTTCTTCTGCGCATTTGCAGGTGTCTTCGAGCTGAATGATCCCATCATCGCCTGTGGGTTTGGTGGTAGGGCTCCCAAAAGTCCTGATGGTCGCGGGAGTGTACGAGAAGCAAGGCCATCAAGGGATTCGGAAGTTGCCGAACTGTAGTCGGTAACAGAAGAATCTACGGATACAACTGACGCACTGTAGTACGGATAGTTGTTCGCAGAGGATATGGATGATGCTGACGAATGGGTTGGTGGGAAGCCATATGCTTCGGCAGATGTTCTAGCAGTGCGAGGAGCAAAGATGTTTCTGGGAGTCAAGTCCTGACTCAGTGCTACCATTCCACGGCTTGCATCAAGTGCATCTCCATAAGTTCCTGGTTGAGCTGGCCCTTGAGGCTGGGGTGGTTGGCTCCTGTTCCAAATTTGTCAACACTTTGTCGCTTTGCTATGGAAGAAAGTGGTACTTACGTTGGATGTAGCCTGGCGTCAGGGTGCGAGTGAGGGTGTGGGTGAGGGGGAGGCTGATGATGGGGTGGTTGCGAGTGAGAGAGTGAGTGAGCATACTCCAAAGGCGAATAAGTGGCTGGTTGGAAAGAGTTCATGGCAGTTGCTGTGGTGGTTGGCTGGGACTGCTCAAGCGTGGCTCGAGGAAGATCCTGCGGCAAAACCAACAGCTCTGAATTTCCATAGGGGACAGAAGAGTAGTTTCCATTAGGGACCATAGATGGCGCAGAAACGGGGATATTAGAGTAGGAAACCGAGATTGCTGGTGGTGGTGGCTGTTGTTGCTGTTGCGGTCTCGGGAGCTCCTCCCGCTTGGGAGTCTGGTTCAAGGCGACAGAACTTCCTGCGCCTACAGGAGCAGCGTACACCGAAGAAGCTGGAGGATGCGATGCAGCTTGTGCGGACCAACCCTCGCTGAATTGAGGTGGGTTGGACTGGACATGATGGTTTTGATATACCGATTCATATCCCATACCGCCATACTGGCGATTTCCGTGATCCATAACCATCGTCATTGAGAAAGATCGCGGGTAATGATTAGATAGAATAGGCTGAGGCTGAGAGAGTGAAGAATTGAGGTGTTGAAAGACTGGCGACGCGTGCTATACAAAGAACCCGAATGATACCCGTCCACAAGATCTGCCGTGATGCGAGAGAAAGTGACCCATGTAAACCGTAGCAGGAGCAACAAAAGATAAACCAGCACGGATATGTGAAAAGGGAAGAAGAAGGGCTTATTAGGTATTAGATGGTGGTTTGAAGTAGAAGTAGTAGTCGTAGTAGTAGTCGTCGTCGTAATATAATAGTAAGTAGTTTGTTAATAGGCGATCCCGAACAAGGGTGGTGTTTCTTTTTGTTCACGAAAGAAGTGCCGAGGACATGAGAGAGAGGGGAGGTATATAATAATATAAGAAGAATAATAATGAATGAGAGACGAGAGAGAGACGAGAGAGGGAGAGAGAAGAGCTAAGTAGGCGGTTGATTTATTCGGGGGAAGGCAAAAAGGATAGGGATAAGGATGCTGGTGCTGCTGCCCTGCTCGCTGGGGTTTCCCGAGTATGTAAGGATTGCATGTACCGACTGTGGATGATGTACTACTAGGGTTAACTTTTTTTTTACTTTTTTTTTTGCTTTTTTCTTCTTTCTTCTGGTGATGAGGTGACGAAATGTGGTGGACACGAGCGCGGCAATTCAAGGGGTAGATATGGATGTTGCAGTAGTAGGAGAAGGATGAAACAGCCACCGGGCTGGGAGGGAGAGAGATGGAGGAGGAAGAGATATCAGAGCAGATGTCTGGGAGAAACAGAGGGATACAGAGTGAGAGAGACGGAGAGATGCTGAGGGATACAGAGAGAGATAGAGAGAGAGACCTGGTTAAGTATGAATGCTGCCAAAAGAGTGGAGAGAGAACGGGGAAAAAGGCGTAAGCTGTAACGAAAAGTGCCCACAAAGGATGTTGATATAAAAAAAGGAAAGAAATACAGAGCAAAAGCAAGCAGAAGCGGCGGTGGAGCATGGCGAGTTGAAGATTGCATGTACAAGCCTCTCATCTCTTCATCTCCTCCTCATCTGTTCTTCATCTACATTCTTACTGCATCTTCACTTCATCTCTACATTACATCTCTGTTCGCGTGCCATCGACATGGTGAAACTCCATATGACGACGCGCCAACCCTTGAGCTTTTTTCGGTGTTTTGCCAGACCGACTTCGCTCCAACTCTAAACTTCCTTGCAAAATATAATATATACTTTGCCTGTTTTTTTCAATACGCTCGGTGTACCGTAACAAAGGGGCGGGACAGGGGTCCTCCCACTTTAGCTCTGGCGCCTTGCCCCTTTTGGCCGTCGAAACAAGGTTTACTTGGGGAAAAAGGTTGCCGATCTCTCTGGCTTGGGAAAGTTAACGCTGACTGTATCTCTTTCTCCAAGATCTCTTTCTTTGCTCTGTTATCTACCTGAGGGTCAGAAACGAAGAGTATTCAGTCTGTAGACACGTAGGCACATAGACTTGTAGACTTGTAGACACTGTAAACTCAACATCTACAGGTAAGAAGCCGTTTCTCTTCCTAAAAACAGGCCAACGCCAGCGGCTTGCCCTTACCCAAAACAAGTTAGCCCCCTTGTTGGTGTCATGCATGGCACATCACCATGACTGATCTTTGGGGTGAAGATACGTCCATCGTGCATCTCGCGTCTAACTGTCAGCTTCCCCTCTCCTCATGGCCATCACACTCCACCGAACCTGCTCGACCGATCTCCCGAGTAAGCCGTAATCGGGTCTATCATTCATCTCTCTCCCTCTCAGCTGAATTTCCAAGTATACTATGTATGCACCATCTCAGCCTCTTCTGGCCCAAACTTCGAAACGGCAACGCTTCGTTGCACCGTTCCATCAATGCAACTGGTTCACCTTTGTCAACAACAATACGAGAACCAGCAAAGCATCATCAGCTTGGAATGACGATTCAACGGCTTGGATAAAACTCCGTGCCGTAGCTTCGGAGTATCTCGTGGTCCAAAAACCACACCCTCTTTAAACTCGGCACTAACACCACACCAAGCCAACAACCATCTCCGAAAAAGAAACGAAAGAAGATTCCCACACTTTCCTCCCCCTCCCCTTTATCCACCCACGCATCTTGGTGGATGCCGCCAAGCTTTTGCTAAAAATCTCCGCTCTCTCTGAGGCTATCGTCCATGCATGTGGAATCGTAAGACCAAAAGTTCCGTCTGCACATGAGAGAGCCTTTGAGCGGAATTGTTGTTTCCATATCATCGATGCCGCCCAGAGGATAGATAATAGTTGGTAAGAGAGAGGGGAAAAAGGAACGCAATTCACATGATGATATCAATCTGCGGCCTTTAGCCGAAACACCAATGGGTGTGGCATTGAGGCCGGGGTGAGCAAACAAATCACCAGATTGGCTTGGGTGCGTCGTGTCACTTGTTGCACTGGATTGGAAATTTCCCTTCCGTGGTCCAGTCACTCTCTGTCCAGATACATACATCGGAGGAACCGGGATACGTCGACTATAAATTGCCCAGCGCGACTATTTAAAACTATCGAAGCACACTTTTAAACGCACAAACATATAAAACGCCATATTATTCATATCAGCTGTGCTATTATGATCCGAGCTCAAATGCTGCAAACTCTGTACAAAACCATACATCATAACTCTGTGCGTGGACGGGTGCTGTCCGCGCTCAGTCAAGATTTCGATACTAAGCATTTTAAGCTCATGAAGTCAAAATAAGCTACGCTGCAAGAAAGCTTTAGGACAAGGAAATGATCTTCCCTTGGCTAGAAACGGCATCGATAGACATGGACGCACATACAGACGATGTTTATCTGGCTAACAACTACACTTTATCCTTTCAATCTTCTTCAAATGTACTTACACTTCCTCCCCTGAAGATCTCCCTCTGATCGAAACACGGTGTCGGGTCTGGGCTAGAACCTTCATCAACAAACAGACAGATAAAGAGACGGAGCACCAACGCGCAGAGACAAACACCACGACTACATACTACATACATGTACGGAGTCCTCAGATCAATACATATACATCACATCGATGGGCAGTATCCCGCCCTTTACGCCGACAAACCTACCTGCCAGTCAGCCAGCCAACCATCCGCACGAGCCAGACATGAAGTTAATGTATGTACCTGTATATGCACTGTGATTGCTGTGTGACATATGCACGCTTGGTTGGGCTCATGCCTCCATCTACAAAGGGAGAGTACACACACATACATACACATATCCCCACCCGCGCCCACAACGAAAACAGCATCAAAGAATAAAGGGAAATATTCACTCCTGCGTAAAGTAAAGTAGGTGTGGGAGAGGGTAAGACAAACCGACTCTCTGGAAGATCGACAAACGAATAGAAGTCGAAACATTACATCATCCATTTTACTCACTAGTGAGCTAGTTTGCTCACTATTTGTTTTTCAAAAATAAAAACGAAAAAAAAAAAAAAAAAAAACATTCTACGGGCTTTCGATATGATCGCTCAGAACCAAAGTGATGGGATCGGATCGACTCTCGCGTGAGACATGGAGCTGAAGAGCTACTTAGACAATTACTTCACAATAACTTCTGTCATTCAAGAGAATATAGATATATACATAGTAGATGTGGTCATCGCTGCAGATGATGGATGACTTCATTCTCACCTCGGCACCAGAACCCCGAAAGGACAACAATTAAGTTTTCGGAAAGTGTTGCTTTCATGACATGTCTTCTTTGACTTTTGCAACACACCACACTCGAGGCATGGGAGGAGTTTGGTTTTGACACATATAAACCCCCACGTTCTGCATGTGCAGAGGGAGAGAGAGGTGTTGTTTTCCCTTTTCACACTGGCTGGGCAAGTTTGATATTCCTCACATTGAAACTGTGCTATCGGCTCGGAGGCTGCCGTGCTGCTGCAGACATTTCCAACACAGAAGCATTCATCAATCGGCGGTCAAAAAGCATAAATAACAAAGATCTTAGCCAGGATTCCATCCATCCAGTGATGTACCCCCAGTCAGCATGATGACCGGAACATCCCCTTTGGAGCTGGGTGCAGGATGTGGTTGTGGTTGAGGTTGAAGGTAAAACTTACATGGGATGTACAGTACACTGCTAGATCCTTGATCGTGGGGTAAGGTATTACATAAGGCCGGTAAAGGGGTTGTAACGACTTTTGCAAAAACAGCGAGAAAGAGACCTGATTGATACTAGCGTGGAGCCTGAATATTCAATCAGCAAGACCCACTTGCCAGAAGACTTGAACCTCACAGCCGACCCGAAAGGAATAAATATGTATATCTAATTATCTCCATTGTTGAAAGCCCAGCCAATCAGCATGGAGGAAAAGACTCGGAAACCAACTGGAAATAAAGAGGGAAGTATTTTGAGTATTTTGAGTGAATAAAAGACAAGATACACACAATCAGTGTATGTACTGGCTGAGATCCCATGCAAGTTGAGGCGTGTGAGATTGGAGGAGTTCGTGAGAAGGACCAAAAGAGGTTTAGATGGACGCGTAAGCTTCATCAAAAGTTGGACTTTCCCGATCTCCACGATCCACGCTAGTGGGAGATATTTTACAGGGATCAGGGAAGCTTAGAATGAGAGAAGAAAAAAAAAAAAAGAAAAGTGATAATCGTCCCGCCCGGTAGGTCTCTAGCCAGCAGCCAGCCTACCTCCATCTATTCTGTACCAGGTGAAAAGGAGAGTATCTTATGTAATATCCAATCACCCGTTAAACCACCAAGACCCGTAACTATCTCCAACCATGGTTTCAAGTCCAGCGTAACTATATCTAAAAGTCATTCCAACTTCATCTATCATCTCATTCCGACGTACAACGTTCTGTACCAACAAAAACAATGAATGGTACGATACTGATAGTTGAGAGCGATAGATATTTGATATTTGATATAATGATATCGCCGATTTTCCCCGGCGTGATAGTGTTTGTATTATTTCCCTTTTGTTTTTTTCCCTCCTTTGTTTTTCATTTTTTATTTTCTTCTCTGTCTTGGCGAAGTTTTGAATCATGAGCTTTTGCAGCTTGCATTGCAGCGATGACGAGCGCCGAGAAATTTTCAGGGACTCGAAAAAACTCTCCTTTAACCCAACCTCAAGCCGCATCCAATCCGGACAAGGCTAGGGGAGTCTCTTCGGGGGTGTTTGTCACGAGGTACATTCAACCATCATTCAGCATAGTTACAGGTACAGAGAATGGAGAATGGAGAATGGGAGAAATGGATCTAGAGGATAAGGATGGCTGGCCATGGGGAACCTCGGCATTGTGGACTGTAGCTTTTCGAACAGTAGATAGACAGGCAGGGAGGCAGATAAACAATTATTCACATCTCAACCATGCAAGTTCCTTTGTATGGTCGGTCTCCTTTCTCCCTTTTCCCCTTTTTGTCACTGGAGCTTGCTTGCTTGCTTGCCCCGGTCGGGCGTGATGCGGTTAGGCTGAAAGTCTTCACTGGGCTAGGATGCTCGGCAAGCCACGATCGAGGATCACTCCGTGCGCTGCCAATACTTTTTGCCAATGTTTTTCATTTCGCTCTTCTGACGTATTCAAGAGTATATTCATCCAAGTCCGAAGATGCACATATGTAGCCTCATCGTAGATACGATTATGGTATGTAATTCGGGCAGCGGCCCGCGAGATATTCGATGCTTGGAATCTTTCTATGACGATTTGATGACGACAAATCACTAACTATCCCATTTCACTGATGTGTAAAGTCACCCCTGGGCTAAAGTGCCATCCATGCGAAAAAGGGCTGAATGGAAAAGGGGGGAGAGGACGGACATCATCGCTGCTTCATCATGACTTCTTTCCTTCCTGGGATTGACACTGAGGCATCATCATCATCATAATCACCATCCGATTCTCCATGTCCATCCGCCCTTCGGCTCGCCGTGTCTGGCCATCGGCATGGACACGGAGTATGGACATCTGCAATTCCCAGCCTGTATCTACATCTGTACATATGTATGGCCTCCCGACGGCAGATCGTCAACAAGCTCGGGTTACAATCCCTTCATTCTTTTTCTTCTTCATCCCTCCCCCCCGGCTTTCCCCCCTCGCCTTTTTTCGCTGACATCCACGTTCGCATCCACGTTTACTGGGGTGGGTGTATGTACGACCCCGTCCTTATCGACATGATAGTCACGAGCATCGCCGTATTTGTGCAGAATATTTATGTATGTCTCAGAAGGCAAAACGCGGGGTTGATGCGATGTGGTGTGTGGTGGTGGTGGCTACTGACGGATTGACGGGCATGGCGACTTTTTTTCATGATGAGCAGTCCTGGATGTAACGAGGATGATCGCCGTTAGGGATGGGGCGATGATAGACGATGCTTCTTTTGCTTGTCATTCAGGAACACGCCTATCATTTTTGGGGGATTTGCCATGCATGGTACAGTGGTTTTTCTTCAGCAACATCAAGATGTATGTATGAAGATGTATGAAGATGGTTCATATTACTGATGCTGAATAATCATGGGGAGGGAATGATGGAGCTACCCGGACACGTATGTATGATGGACTGTAGATATCTTCCAGAGTAGCATCTCGGATAAAAAAAGAGGAAGTAATTTAAAGAACGTACGCGTCCATGACTTCCTTGCTGTTTCCTCTCCGCATGGTGATATTTTATCTGGATGGATGTCTTGAATTCGCAATTGCTCCATTCTTCACCCACCCGCCCATCGTCCGCCATCCACTCTCGACTTTACACGGTTGTAATACAACGTAATGATGATAGATGTGCGCCCGCCAAGCGAAAAAAGGTGGGAAAAGAAAATTGAAAAAAAAAAGAAAGAAAAAAAACTCCACTTCAAACCTCTGATCCCAACCTAAGCTTCAAAAATATGGGTTGGGAGACGAAGATGGTCAAGTTTGTATATGGGGATGACCACAAAGAAGGGTTCAACTTTCTCCATTCTGTACCAAAGAAAGATGAGGAGGTTGAAATGTCATCACTAAATGCCTTGGGCCGTAAACGGTAAGCCCATCAGGGGGTCGATATCCCTCTTTTGTCCGTATGGATGTATGTACCAACCAACAAATATCGACTTCTCTGATGGGTTGCATGTCGGCGAAACCGAAAGGAGGTAGAGAAAAGGCGTGTGTAATGAATGGTTGAAAGTCTTCCTCCGAAACTCCCTTTGTACATCGTATATACCATCCCAACCTATCAACGCGCGACGGTCGACTCTGGACGAAGAAACGCAGATATCTCACTGGTGGGAACTGCATGAAAAACCCATTATTTGGAATACTTTTAATCCATCCCACACCTCAGCCATCGAATTGGAACGGAGAAAAAGAAAAAATACAATAAAAAGTTGATTTGGTAGGACATTCCGATGATTCTCTGCCGTTCCCGGAGACCGGGCTATCCCTGCGTGTTTGGATCCTTGGCGCACATGCCGGTTGCAAGGTCGCCTTCAGTGGACGAAGCCAGCAAGCAAGCAGAACAAAATCGACAAGTCTTTTTTCCTTTCGTTGGAAGGTGGGTTATGTATGGCCATCTTGCTGCATACACACTGCGTACATATTGGTTACACATGCATTCTTGACAGGTGATGGTTGTGCCATGGACTGAATCGAGGCTTGAAGATTGAATTACCGCTTCTGGTAAAAAGCTTTTTATTTTCCGGCCAATGATAGAGCCAAGAAAGGGGAGTTTCCCACCAATAGAAGTGCGCTTTTACTCCTTACGTCACCCGTGGAGCTGACCACAGATGTACATACATAGTACTATCCGTATATAATTATCTCCATCCATCCGATCAGCCCAGCATATAGTACATTGTTAGAGCATCATTCAGTCTCAAAAGTATCGTGTTCATTAATATGTCATAAGCATGTTACTATCGTGTCTACCTTCCCCGCCCATCAGCAGAGTACGTACCCAACGTTTGATATCAAGCATATCCACGCCTGTTTGCCCCTTTTTTTGACTTCTTCGCTTCCTCAACATGAAACACGTCGGTTCCACCTTTTATTCCCCCTGTTTCCTTCCCCACACAATTCCTCTGGCCTGTTCAGCCTCCTCTGAGTCCCACCTCGAACCCGTTTGTTGCTCGCTTCGGTCGCGATGGACTTGACGTGGTTAATAAATATCTCATCTGTGGACTACATCCTATATGTAGAGAAGTATACCTGTGCCGAAGAAGATCCGAAGTCTCGGATAAAATGATATTTCTTCCTCCAGCCTTGTTCAAGTTGGATTTCCATTCCAGCTATAACAAGAACACGACATGAATATTCGAGAAAAGTGATAAATATAGTAACACTATTTTTTACGCCCTCTCACAATATTTCCTGTGTTGAATCCGCAATTACGATAATTCGATATACCAGAAACCAAAAAATCTTGACTTTTGTGTAATCCTTCATGTATATCTTCCGGTTTTTATTTTTTTATTTTGCAATTAAGCCCCCGTCGCAGCTTGTGCGACTGTCAAAGCGTACCTGCTTCTGCTTCTGCTTCTGCTTGGATTT
The DNA here is from genome assembly GCA_030789285.1 of Arthroderma sp. MBC 929. Taxonomy (NCBI): domain Eukaryota; kingdom Fungi; phylum Ascomycota; class Eurotiomycetes; order Onygenales; family Arthrodermataceae; genus Arthroderma; species Arthroderma sp. MBC 929. The sequence goes on from JARJUX010000066.1 coordinate 89,953, forward strand.
CTCAACCAGCCGTATACAAAACGGAGCGTGTACTCCGCGCCCGATAGATATCCCATGCACGCACGCGATCATATCAAATCGCTTAAAATAGTGATTGGGACTGAGATCTTCGATCTGAGCATGATCATCCCCATGCCTTATTTTAATTCCCCTATGATAGATCGCAGATTGGCGAATGTCAAGAGTGAAGATCGGATCATCGAAGCTTCGATCGCACATGGCTATGCCTACGGCTGGCTGCCTTGCAGATCGGCCTGATGGATGGAGTTACGCGTCTATGCCGACTATGATGACTACCGGGCATGACTGGGTCAACTGCGTCTGGTTTTCCCCCCGCCTCTCTGATGTGGGATGGATGTTTATATACATATACGTCAGTTCGCCTTGGAGAGTAACACAAGGGGATTCCACTGTCGTCATTGACAAATATATGTGTGTGTGCGTGTGTATACACGTGCCGGTAGATACCAAGGCCCTGTATCCAGGTGATGATGGTTACGAAGAGGATTCAAGATGTGTGACGAAATCTGTCAGGGCTGATAGGCTGTGGTTGGGCTTTACTTCCTTTGATATCCCACCTTCTGTGCACCTTGGGGTTTACGGAACTTGTCCGAGTTTAGATGGTGTAAACCATTAATCGACCTCGAAGCTGGCTTCGAGAATCATTTATAAACAACTGGACATTGGAGCCTTCAATATCAACTAATCTAAGTCATCATCAACTCGATCCGCTGGCATTGTAGACTTCCCCGTGCAACTAACAAGGAGGCAGGGCAGCACAGAATAGCAGCGGCATGAATTAGAGGATGTAAATCAATTGTATATATGGTGCAACGGCTAGTATCTAAACAGTCCTGAACTTCTACTCCTTCAATTCACGCGAAACCTATGCCCATTCCGCTTTAGCCAGCCGTCATCATGCGCGAGAATAACCTCTACATTCCCACTTTCCCTCAGCTGCCGGACGCGAGCTATATGTTGCTCGGCAGCGGCCTTGTTTACATGCGCACATTTACATCGGCCGGTCGCCGGGTCAGGATAAACTGCAATTTCATGCGTGCCGTTTAAGAGGCGGACATCATGCGCGGTGTCGCCTGCGAGATATACCCATTTTCCACCGTCGCTGTTCTTCTCTTCTTCTACTCGGACAAGTAGATTTATATGCCCTATTAAATGGCCCGGCGCATTAATGATGAAGACGGATCCATCCCCGAAATAATCCCAAGCAGCAGGGAATGGGCCAAGTGGTTTCCAACCATTGCCATTGCCATCTTCGTTCGGGTTCTGGTTCTGGTTCTCACCCAATGGATCAGGCAGTTCAAAAATCTCACCACCAGATAATAACTCCGAGTCAAAATGCCCGTCTTTATCAGCAGGGTAGCTCCCCTTCCCCGTCAACAATGTACTAGCTGCACCTGGGCCGACGACAAATTTTGTCCCTGGTCCAAGCCGGCTTGGGTCCCCGATATGATCGTAGTGGAGGTGCGAGAAGATAACCGCATCGATATCCGATGATAGATCTATCTTTGCCCTCTCCAGGCTGTCGAATACGTCTTCTTTTACTTTGACGGGTATCACTGTTGTAAGCCGCCGGTGGACTGCAGGAGGATACGATTCAATGTCCTTGCGTAGACCGAGGTCGAAGATGATGTTTGTGTTTGTGGGCTTGTGCGTTATCAGCCAGGACATGGAAGGGCAGGTAAGGGTCTCTTTGGGGTCTGAGGGGGAGATGAAGAGGGGTGCAGGCAGGTAGAGGTAGCCGCCTGATAGGAGGCGGAGGGATGCTGTGGCCCCTGCTGATGATGGTGGTAAGGGTGTTATTGCCGACATTGTTTTTGATGTGCTGTGAGAGCTCGTGTGTTTGTGCGCTTGCGATTGGACTGTTTTTTTCAGAGGTTAGCTTGCTTTATGCCATCTACTATTTACTATGTATGTGACCGGCCGAGAAGAGTAGAAATTGGTAGCTGTTTCGATATTCCGCCAACTCTGCGACATCGCGCTTCTAAGAGGCCGCTAAGCTGTTTCGCTCCGAAGTTTTGGTGGACGGAGACTCGCGGGGCGTCACTCTCCGTGGTCGATTTCCCCGGATGCCCCACGGCAGTCGGCATTCCAACTAACTTTCTCGGCTGCCGAGGTGGAGACGCTTTTTGTCTTTGCGTCAATATAGCTTGAGCAGAGATGAAGTTGATAAGTTCGCCATGTTGTAGTGGGTAGATAAAGTAGTTGATACCTCGAATACATACCATCAATCAAATTATTATTGACAATTGACTACATCATGGCTGATAAACTGCTCAAGACGATTCCATATACTGTAAGCTGTGGTACATTTTCACCCGGCGAACATACTCTAACTATGCTTCCGAAAACCACAGTTCAAGGACCCTTCCTTGCTCGATACAAGATCATTCATCGACGGGAAATGGGTGGATGCAAGCAATGGCAAAACGTTCCCTGTATACGGTATATACCGCAACCTAGCCCATTTGTCGACACAATCTATATGCTAAAACATTCATAGACCCCGAAGACAACAAAGAAATCTGTCAAGTCGCAGACCTCTCTCTCCAAGACGTCCGCGCGGCCCTACAAGCAGCCAGCACCGCGTTCCAATCTTTCAAATCCTCCCCACACCGTGAGAGGAGATGGCTGATGCGCCGATGGGCCGACCTGATTAGAGAAAACAAGGACGACCTCGCCGCAATCTGTACACTTGAGCTGGGCAAACCATTCACTGAATCCCTCGTGACTGTGAAATACGGCACGGATTTCCTGGATTGGTTTGAGGGTGAGATTGAGCGCGTCCATGGCGATACTATACCCGCCGCCAGGGCGGGGAATAGGATCTTCACCATTAAGCAGCCGCAGGGTGTGGTTGCGGCGATTACCCCGTGGAATTCACCCATTGCTATGGTGACCAGGAAGGTTGGCGCGGCGATTGCGGCGGGGAATACGGTTGTTTGCAAGCCGGCGCCTGAGACTCCGCTTTGTGCGATTGCAGTTGCGAAGCTGTTTGAGCGTGCGGGTGGACCCAAGGGAGTGCTGAATGTTATCACTAGCAGTGCTGCGAGTACGCCTGAGATTGGAGCTGAGCTGTGTACGAACCCGGTTGTTCGACATTTGAGCTTTACGGGGTCCACGGCGGTTGGGAAATACTTGCATACCGAGTGTGCTAAGTCGTTCAAGAAGACGAGTATGGAGCTTGGTGGGAATGCTCCGTTTATTGTCTTTGAGGATGCGAATATAGGCAAGGCCGTGGAAGGTGAGTTGCAGATATGCCTTCTGATATTTCAGAGTTGATCTTAATTGCTTGAGCTGGGGTGAACGGTTCTGACATTATATATTCGTATAGGTCTCATCACTTCCAAGTTCCGCTCCTCGGGGCAAACTTGCGTTTGCGCAAATAGAATATTCATCCACTCGTCTATTATATCGGAATTTGCTTCTGCCCTAGAAGCACGTCTGGCTGAAACTTTCCACTATGGCTCTGTCTGGGATCCCAAAGTCAACTATGGTCCACTCTACTCTGCAAGGGCGTTTGAAAAACTCAACCAGCAGATCCAAGACGCCGCCACGCATGGAACGAAGGTGATCCAACCCAACGTAGCGGAGAGCCAGGCTAAATACGGGCCAAACTTTTACCCGCCCACCATCGTCGTGAATGCGAATAAGGATATGCGATTTATGAAAGAAGAGACATTTGGACCGCTTGCGTTTTTGGTTCCGTTCGACACGGAAGAGGAAGTTGTTGATATGGCGAACGGCACTGAGGCGGGCCTGGCATCGTATTTCTATACCGAGGACATCAGCCGTTTGTATCGGGTGAGCGAGGCGTTGGAAGCTGGAATGGTTGGAGTTAGGGTTGGGCTCGTTAGCGCGTGCGAGCAGCCGTTTGGGGGTGTCAAGGAAAGTGGTATCGGGAGGGAGGGAGGTAAGGGTGCTCTGGATGAGTATTTGAATGTCAAGAGTATTACTGTAGGTGTATGAGGGGATGATATTGGTAGTCGAATCTACACCAAATCATAGGTGTGAAATAAAATTTGATGAAGTTTTGTATTGAGAAGCTATGCTCGCATAAAAATAGAATCAGCATGAACTATGGCCCTTAACTCCAGTAAATATTTCTTGTCCAAATATGAGATGGCGGTGTACTAAGGTCTGAGGCTGCGTGGCTGGTTTATACCATGGGAGGAAAGTAGCTTTCTATAGTGTCGAGAATGGTACAAGGCAAGGAGCACCCAGGAGCCCGGCAATTGAGAGATAGCTGAGCCTAGCGAATACGGTTCAACCGTTCTCGGTTCATATGGATTTGGTCGTCCACACGATTGCTCTATAGGCGAATATCACGTTAGCATGTCTTTCAAAGATAGTGTAAAGTTGATATTTAGTATGGTACATACCTTTGCAAGAGTGCTTTGCAAGGTTGGATCTTGCGAATCTAGCTCTTTTCCAGTAGCTTTTGCAAGCGCATTGAGGCGACCTGCTGCCCCATGCAAGGCGGTCAAGTTGGATTCAATTTCATTCTCCATCTCATCATCTTCACTATCTTGTTCAAACTGGTATTTCGATCTTTCTGCAAGATTTGTTTTCTTCTCTGGTGCGTTGCTTTGCTGTTTATTCAGGTCTTTGAATGTCTGATCCATGCGCTGGTTAGTCCTAAAGGCGGCAAGTCGCGTCTCTTCACGCTGCATGCGCTCCTCGTGATGACGATCGATGATCGCATCATCCCTTGCTTGGCGTCTCTGCTCACTGGTAAACGGGTTAGAGACTCTCATGGCAAACATGCTCTTATTCAGCCTCTTTAGTTCACGGGCTTTTTCCTCTGCAATGGCGTTCTGATTCGCTGCCAAGTCAAGATTCTTCTCCGTGTTGTGGATGCGCTCGCCTTGAGCTCCGAGACGGGCGAGGGCATCTCTACCAGTTTCTTCTGCCTGCGCCGCCGCGCGAAGTGCGTTCCTCGTCGAAGCAACGTCCTTTTGTTTCATGAATCGGATCTCCTGCTTCACCGCCTGTACATCTTCTTCCTCTTCTTCTTCAGCTGTGAGATTTCTTTCTTGATAAGGGCCCCAGCTGGGGGCTCCGCCTGCGGTTCCTCCGGGCACCTGTCCGTTATCTGGCGTCTGGGTGTTGTACGAGGGAGGGGCGCTGCTGGTATTTGCCCGCTCCTGTACTCGACTCCGTGCACCTCCAAAAAGAGCATCTCTATTTTGATCGACAGCATTTGGATCATTGGGATCATTTCTTCCAAGCCCACCGTATCCACCACCACGACTACCACCGCCGAATCGGTCCCGGCCATACCCTCCCTGGTCCCCTTGGTTGCCAGCCGTAAACCCGCCACTCATACCACCATGTTTGCTGTCTGGTGTATCATACGAGGTTTTTTGCATGTCATTCCGTTGAGGACCGGCATTGCCCGCACCACTACCGTATGCGGGAGGGGGAGCGTTGTATGGAGGGGGTTTGGAGTATGGGTCCGAGGAAGGCGGTTGCGCGTAGGGATTCGATGAGGGAGCTGGGCTTTTACTTTTGGATCTCGAGCCAAAGAGTGCTAGTCTGTTGCTGTCTTCTTCACCGTCACCCTTCTTTCCGAACCCAAACTTCCCCATCTTGTAATATCTCTTAGATGGCGAGTATGTGTATATCAGCACGTTAGGTGTGCCAATCTATGATATAGTATGTCTTCGCAAACCCAGCAGGACGGTATACTGTGCGAAGAGAGACGGTCTGCAACAAAATGCCACGAACGAGAGTGTGGTAAAAGGTCAGGAATGTTGTGTCGTTGAAAAGGAGTCGCCTGGAGGAGGCTTAGTGAACTATTCTTAGATGGCTGAAACCACGCATGTCACGTGGGGCGGAGGTGGCGGGTCCGTTAACAGCACTAGGCTGAAACAAGCTAGACCGACAGAGCATCAAGCCGCGACTGCATCAAGTTAAGATCGAGCTCAAGAAGCAGAAGATGATGATGGGTTGAAGGCTGTTAATGTTTAATTTCGAGCATCATGAGAATTTTGTGTCAAAGCTGTATCTAAGTCTCTGAAATATGCCACTTGATCCAGCTGCTGAAAGTGAATACATCAAGGAGAAGGCCAGGCGTGATATCCTTAATCTCTTAGAAGGTGTAAGTAGAACATTATCTTTAAGATCGCATTTCAATTAGCCTTGATTAACGGTCATTTCAGGTTCGTGGGAAGAAGAATCTAGTCCTTAGCAAGGACCTCGCTGGTCCAATTGGACTCTTTGTCAAGTTCTCCGTTCTTCAAGAGTATGGAGTGGATCGAGTCTTTCTGCTTGAGAATGAAAATGTGGACTCTTCCCAGCGGAATGTTGTATTTCTAGTACATGCAGAGAAGCCGAGACATGTACAATCTACTGCAGGTACGTTTCTTTAGAAAAAGATACTGAGTTTGCGTGGGAGTTGCTTAGCCTTGGAGTTTGTCGTTCGAGAACATGGACCCCCGGGAGACCACAATTGACTGCGTAGAACTATTCTCTACTCTGCCTAGTCACTCTTGCTCCCTAGATAAATTACTACATTAAATTGCGAACCAGCCTATATCATGAGCTTTCTACTAGCACTTTGCAACGGGTCGTGAGCTATCAGAATGGGCTGACAAATGCTGCGTTATTTTAGATCAAATCAAGCGGCTTCAGCGTAACTCCGATGTAGAGCATGAATTCTCTATATTCTGGGTGCCACGCCGCACGCTTGTGTCTAATCAGATTCTAGAGGAAGAAGGGGTCATTGGGGATATCAATATTGCAGAATTTCCTCTTTACTTCTTACCACTGGAAAATGACGTTCTTTCATTAGAGCTAACGGACTCATTCAGCGATCTATACCTGGTATGGCCCCTAGATCCCAGCCAAAGAATCACTAATCGTTACTTACACATGTCTAGGACCGCAATCCCGGGTCAGTTTACCTTTCAGCCAAAGCGCTGATGCAAATACAACTACGGCATGGCTTCTTCCCACGCATAGTGGGTAAAGGTGATAACGCCCGTAAGCTGGCGGATCAGCTACTTCGAATGAGAAAAGAGCTTGACGCAGAAGAATCATCGGGTTTCTTAGACAATGGCAACAAGCTAACGGCAAGCTCCACAATTGAAAATCTGATTATAATTGACCGGGACGTGGATTTTGCGACAGTTCTCATGACGCAACTTACCTACGAGGGACTTGTTGATGAGCTTTTTGGCATCAACCATAACCATACAGAGATTGATACAAGCATAATTGGGACCGCAACTACTGCACCGTCGTCATCTCAGGGAGCCACCGCCGCAAACACCTCCTCTTCATCCATGAGACAGGGTTTGAAGCGAAAGGTTCAAGTCGACTCTTCAGACCAGCTTTTCAACCAGCTTCGAGACGCCAATTTTGCCATCGTTGGAAATCTCCTGAATAAGGTTGCAAGGCGACTAGAGAACGACTATGAGAGCCGACATGGTGCCAAATCCACAACAGAGTTGAGAGAGTTCGTTAACAAACTACCGGCATATCAAGCTGAGCACAGTAGTCTCAAAATTCACACTAATCTCGCCGAAGACATAATGCGACATACCCGCTCAGATATCTTTCGAAAAACATTGGAAGTTCAGCAAAATATAGCCGCAGGAGCAGACCCTACATCCCAGCATGATGCAATCGAGGAGTTGATTCTGCGAGATGCCCCATTGGTCACTGTACTTCGACTCCTGTGCATCGAGTCAGTCATGAGTGGTGGCCTTCGGCCCCGAGATTTGGAAAATTTCAAGAAACAGATACTCCAGGCGTATGGGTACCAGCATCTACTAACTCTCCATGCCCTTGAGAGGATGGAACTCCTACAAGCTCGATCTTCTGCCACTGCCATGCTGCTACCAACCGGAGGTGCTACTGGAAACGCAGCAGGTCTCAAAACCAACTACAACTACCTGCGCAAAGCTCTTCGGCTAATCGTAGATGAGGTTGACGAGCAAAGCCCGCAAGATATAGCCTACGTATATAGCGGCTATGCACCACTGAGCATTCGACTTGTTCAAAGCGTTCTTCAAAAACCTTACCTTTTATCCATTACAAAGGGTGTCCCAGCGCCTGCAGCAGCTGCGACGCCTTCTCCTGGCTGGTTGGGATTTGAGGAGATCGTCAAAAGTGCGCGTGGTGCCACATTCAACATCGTACCTAAAGGGGACGAGAAGACTGACCGAGCTAAACAAACACTTTCCGGCGCTGGGGGTGTGAAAACAGTATTTGTTTTCTTCTTGGGTGGCATTGCCTTTACTGAAATCTCTGCCTTGCGTTTTATTGCCCAGAAGGAGGCCGCACGAAGACGGATTGTGATTTGTACGACGGGAATCATTAGTGCAAACAGGATGATGGACGCTGCGATTGAGAAAGCGGATTTTACGAAGCGTGCCACTTAGAAACTGTCAATTTTTACAATGTATTCGGCAGCCAATCGGCTTAGTGACTGAATTTATTTAGACTTTATTCAAGGCAGTTTTATAATTTTTATGGCGCTGCAATCACAGAGTATTTTAATTGTACAGTATAATCTAGAAAGAGAACCCGGCGTTAATACCAAGTAACCTTCCTTGATATCTCTCCGTGACCTCTCCGAGCTTCACCAAAATCCCAGCAGCCAATATTCTAACCTGCTCATCCCCTTTAGGTGCTCGTTCAAACACACCGTTCACCCATTCGCGCATCTCAACAATTTGTTCCGCGAATTCAGTGACTAATCTCTCCTCCCCTATACTGCCAGCCGATATATTGACATCTACAACAGCCAGGAATAGGGATAATATAGATTGTAGCACCATGGATTCCGTGGCAACCGGGGAGTTATGCAGGTATAGAAGCAATGTCAGAGTATCCGAGGTCATTGTAGCAAGGCTGGGTGAACTTGGACCCAGTGTTGAAAATATAAGTGTGACGGTCTGCAGAAATAGGGAAAGGAGATGGGGTGATAGAAAAGGGTTATTTCCTTTGGAGGATCTAGAGAGGTTGTTAGAATATGCGCCTTGATAAAGGGGAGCGAAGGAAGGAAAATTTAAAGAACCACTTACGACATTGAATATATCATGAGGCCAAACTCGCCTGTCAATGGGCTAAAGAACGCATTAAAAAGGGTTTTATGAAGATCCTTTCCAAGCGTCTTTTTCCTCCGTTCCAATTCACGAGCCTCGCGCTTTTTCTCAACTTCCATACGAGATGAGAATGTTCGCACCTTGAGTGCATTTGGTCCGGTAAGAGAATCCGCGGCGTTTAATGCTAGCGGCTGAAGAATTTTGTGGGAAATATTACTCGATATAGCCTCGATGGTTGTCTTGGAGCTTGTAGGGTTATACTCTGCCTCGAGGTTTGGTGGTAGTCGTTTAGACGGGAAGGAAGTGTCGGTAGATGACTCGGGGAGATCCATAGCCGCCCTGTCTTCGTCTTTGAAGCCTGCAAGTTCACGAGCACTTAATCCAATCGCAATTAGTAGAGATGATCTCTGAGCTTGGGAGAAGTCGACGTTAAATAGACTATTTGCCGCCCAGGGACCCAGCATTAATGGGCACGCAACAATAAGTGCTACTAAGCTCTGTATTCGGTGCTCCTGGAAGTTTTTCGTGTTATATCTGTCTTGAAGTGAAACAAGTGTGAGGGCAAGCTCCTTTGCATGTTCGGCCACCTCTGTACCAAATGCAGCTTTCCGCCTGATGATAGTCGGGGCTGTTGAGATTCCTAGCTCATATCGATCGGCATTTTCAGGGTCTCTGAGGTATGCTAGTAGGTCGCGTATATAGCTATGATAATTGTAAGCAACTATTGGTTTGCTGTAAACCTGAGGGAGTTGGGGTTTCCACTTACACTGGTGCACTGGGTTTGGAGCGTTGGATGAGTGTTGGGTCTTCATCAGAATCTGAAGCATCCGTATCAGGCTTTTCGTATGGGAGAAGGTCATCACCCTCGGACTCGTCTGTTATCTCTTCAATAGACACAATTCGAGACTTTGGTGTGTTTTTGATAGGCTTTCTCAAACCACGTTTGACCCTCGGGCCACCATGCTTGGAGAGCGTATTGGAGCCGATTGCCTCTTTTTGCGAAGCCATCAGGTCTTTAATTGATCCAGGCTGATCGTCAGTCGTAGGCAAACTCATGTACCATAAAGCCTCATCACTTTTCATTTCTTCTAGGTCAAACTTCATGGCCCTGTCTGGAGAATCGAGTAATTTAGAGATTGCCATCCCGACCGCCATTCCGACGAATCGTGCGCGTAGGGATGACGTAGCTAAGTGGCTTGAAATAGCTCTCAGGTATGGGCCTGTGCTGGTAATGTGTTTCAATTCAGAAGCATCGGCACGATGCAGGTATCCCGCTGTCAGTAGAATTACTTGGGCATTGGCTATACCAGTAGCGTTAGAATGGGCATCCAGCATAAGGTGCTTAGTACCATACCTTCTTGACCCTTGATGGGTGTGTGTTTGATATACAGCTCATCTCCAAATAGCTCAATGCTGTTATCTAAGATCTGTGCAAAAGCCCCTAGAATACTTAGTTAATCTTCAGAAGCAGATCTAAATTTGGTGGAAGATACCCACCTGGTTGGGTTCTCAGAGCTGCCAATAGTGCCCGCCGCATACCAATTCCTGCAATACCTCCACCAGTTCCACTTACAAGCCAGTCTTTCAGGCACTCGGCGAGATATGGTTGGTCTTTCACTATAGCAGCGACGAGAGCGGACACACCAGCTATGGCCTGGATGTCATCACTGCCCGCGTCACTAAAGCCGATCATATAGCGGTTCTCTAGGCACCGTATTACTATCTCTAGCATACGTTTTTGGTCATGCTGACGCAGGTGATTCAAGAGAGAACAGAATTGAGTGATATGCTCTTCGTTTTGAAGCACTAGGGAAAATAAAATTTCTCCTACAAGCTGTTCTATATCATTGATTAGAAATGCTGCAATAATGTGCCAATATGCTAGGGTTATGACTTACCTGGATAACCAATGTTCAAGGAGCGCCCAGCGAAGGTAGCCAAATACTTCCACCCTTGGAGGTCATCTATCTGTAGTTTCGACGCCATATGCCCAATATATCCCCCGAGCTTTGTAGCATAAGCCTTCCCATTTCCAAGCCATACTGTCGAATTTGAAGGTGTAGTAGAAGTGTTTATGCTTAGAGCCTCCGCAGCTGTGGACAAAACTTTCCCTGCAGCCAGGAGAGACGTTAATTCCTGCCACAATAGTTGTCGCTGCGTGGTCTTGCTGATTTTCTTCGCGACATTGTCGTATATACGAAACAAAAAGTCTTCAGGTTCTAACAGCAGCGATAATGTGTGTAAAAGATCGTAGAGTAGTATTCGCGTGGATGATGACCCGCTGCCAGCTGATGCAGATTTTCGGCTAGAAATTAAAGTCCGAAGCTGAGCTACCAGAGCTCCAATTCCGGACACACTACTGAGACACCTCAATAGAACACCTTTAGGCCTATTTTGTTGGCCATGAGCCCGATGAGGCTTGTGCTCCACGCTAACACTGTCCCATTGATCTGGTATTGTCGTTCCGACTAAAGTGTGAAGGATCTGAGCTGATAATGGGCCCGGAATAGTGATATCAAAGTCAACTTCAGCTAAATTAGCTGGATCAAGGAAATCCAAAGTCTTGAGAACAGCGGATTTCGTAGGTCTTGATTTCAAAATTGCTAGGGCGTCTTCTGGTGTAGAGATATCGCATTCAGGTGTATCTGGTATTTCCTCAACAAGAGATAGTTTCGAGACCGATACTTCTTTAAGTTGATCGTCTCGCTCTCCCTGACGCGGGCTTTCTTTTGCAACCACTAAGAGGCTATCCATGGTTCGGATTGTATAACTGCATAGCTGCGTTTTGACGACGTTCAACTCCCGCGCTGCCAGTTTGATACCGCCGCTATCTAAATCCTTATCGATAACACTGACCACGTGACTGGCTGACAGCGCGGGCCGTGTTTGGTTGGTCCGTGTTGCGGCTCCGCAACTTCATACATCCAGGCAGTTGTCTTAACGCGCTGTGGGATATTGCTGGAGCTTTGGTTTATAAGGAGCTTCTCCTGTGAGGTTCGAACGGGCTGGCTATCTTTGCTTTCATTGCGAACACTATTATTACCATTCGTTTATATCTACACCTGATACCCCTCACCAGAGAGCAAAGGCAGCCTTCAAGCTGAGCATACCGTCCGATACTATGGAAGGCTCAGCCCAAATTCGAACGCCCGAGAGATGGTGAGATTTTAACTCGGTAATATATGGTCTGAGTAAGAACTAAAGGCTGGCCTCACAGGAAGTATCTTTACAGAGTCTTGACCCGGTCTGGGCCATTTAGTGACGAGGATTGGGTTCCTGGCCCTGAAACTATTACGGGCTTGGAATCTTCAAAGGTCTTGTAGGTTATATTCATATTCCCATATACTTAAACTGTATTGTATTTGACGGTCTCCATGCTAATTTTTGAAAAGGGTAATGTGAGTAACACGCATATAATCACCCAGAGGGGTCCGCTAACCTTCAACAAGAGGTGCAGGAGGTCTAGGGTGCGAGATTTTGAAAAACCTCGCTTTGTCCGGCTTTAAAGATATTCATGTGATTGACATGGGTAAGTTCTCTTTGAATGATAAATTCGGTCCATCGGCCACCCCGGTGCTAAACAATCCTAGATACAATCGACATATCAAACTTGAACCGGCAGTTTCTTTTTCGACAAAGTGACGTTGGAAAGGCAAAAGCCGAGGTAGCCGCTTCATTTGTTGAGAAACGTGTTAAAGGCGTGAAAATTACCCCGTACGTGGGAAAAATACAAGATAAGGACGAAGACTATTATATGCAATTCAAAATCATCATATGCGGGCTTGATAGTATTGAAGCTAGGCGATGGATCAATTCACTTGTCGTTGGGATGGTTGATCCAGAGGACCCTGAAAGCCTGAAACCATTAATTGATGGCGGCACGGAAGGTGCGTTGCTCTCATACATTCGCGTTCACTGAGGCCAGATACTAATGAAAATTACAGGATTTAAGGGCCAGGCCAGGGTAATACTGCCCACTCTTACTTCATGCATTGAATGCCAACTTGACATGCATGCTCCCCGTGCTGCGGTACCACTATGCACAATTGCGACCATACCACGCCAGCCACAGCACTGTATTGAATGGGCTCATCAAATCGCATGGGGTGAACAGCGGAAGGGTGAAGAGTTCGACGGAGACGACATCGAGCACGTCACATGGATATATCAAACTGCACTAGATCGTGCTAAGCAGTTCTCCATCACAGGAATAACCTTCTCCTTGGCTCAAGGAGTGGTTAAAAATATAATACCGGCTATTGCATCTACGAATGCAGTTGTTTCGGCTGCTTGTACATCTGAGGCTCTCAAGATAGTGACATCTTGTAATCCTTTCTTGGAAAATTATATGATGTACGCAGGAGAGGAGGGCGTTTACACTTATACGTTTGCTGCAGAGCAAAAGCCGGACTGCCCCGTATGCGGAAACCTTGCAAGGACGATCGGGGTTAACCCAGAAGCAACCCTTCAGGAGTTTTTGGAAACGCTGGCGGAAAGGGCGGAAGCCCAGCTCAAAACCCCAAGTCTGAGAACAGAGGAGATGACACTATATCAACGGTTCCCGCCACAGCTGGAAGAACAGACTCGCCCAAACCTGAAAAAAAAGTTGAGAGATTTAGTGGTGGACGGACAAGAGGTTGCAGTTAGTGACCCGGCGTTTACGATTGACTTCCGCTTTAAATTGTCTTTTAAATAGACGGAGAAAGTGATACCTGAATGCCCAATGTTATCAAAGCAACATAGAGATTGCCATATAAACGTCTACAGGCTATTTGACTCAGCTAGAAATTGAACCTACTAAGATACATTAAGAAAACAAAACATATATCGTGAAAAATATAGCCACTGCCCAAATCAATAAACGCCCACTGTTAAGCCAGACGTGCAACTTTTCCTTCTAAACCAACGCCACGCGTATGCTCCAAATAAAAGAACGACATTCACCGCGCGTCTGTCATCTCGGCTAGGGAAGTGACATTCCGCTTTAACCTGGCGCATTTGAGCTTCAGAACCTTGATGCTCTCTAAAAACAAAAGATCACTGTTAAACTGGCCGGTACTTTCGATGTTGAAGATAAAGTGGTCGCGTACGCGGCCGAGTTTAACCTTGCCCTTGAACTCATCGTGCCTCAAACACTCTCTGCTCACGGTATCCTTGAATGGATCACGAACCACCGCCTTGTTCTCTCCCTCATGCCCTTCATACCCGCTACCAGACTTTTTAGCCTCCTCAGCCGAAACCTTCTCCAGGCCAATGACTCCTTGCGGGAAACAGCCGGCAAACTTAACAGCATCGTCGCCGAGAATAGGTCGAAGGATCTGGATATCAGGGAGCAGTCGATAGGACGCAGTCGCAACGGGCGAAAATTTGGCATGATCGGCGCCGATTCCCTTGATACAGTGCAACTCAATAGATATCTCTTGTCCAGGTCGTAGCTTTGCGATTAGGATGTCCGGGTTCGTTGGCTGAATAGCTCCTTCTCCACTGAAAATAGTCTCCTGGCGCCCAACAGGTCTAAACACCAAATCCTTTGCATATACATGGGCATTGTTGTAAAGTTTTACTGGATCGTCTTCATCTGCGCCTGCGTTCGGGTTCCTCGTGCACTGGACTTCCAGTCCCATGACGATAGTATTGGAGTCTTCGGGAGAACTACCACTGTCAGGATCATCCTCCTTGGCTATTTTAAACCATCGAAGCCAATTGATTCCTTTCAAAGAGCCCTTAAGCGGGATTAATCCGAGCCGATGGGCGAGGACTTCATCTTGTATGACGGAAGTGTTGTTGTGGATATAGACGAATTCAATAGCGAGGGAAGGGATTTCGGCAATAAGAATACGGCGAAATGCGTTTGCGATGGCAGCATCGACTCCGATCAACGAGAATGATGCCTCAAAAGGATCGTTCTTGTGGAATTCCACTTGGAGGTTCTGATTTAAAACAAGGATGAGTATATTTTAGGTCGTCGTAAAGGCTTTGAAAGGAGAAGATATTCGGTCTAACTGACCTGCTTAAACTTTTCCAAAGACCATCCGTGGTCCTCGCCAGGCCAATGTCCTGGGAAGTCGGTAGCGGCGATACTCGTTACGGTCTCCGGGTTGATTCCTATGATCTAAAGAAAATTTGTTAGCGACTTGGGAGTGAACAAAGAAGAAAGCGGGGAGAGACGGACTTTTCTTTGGTGGACTTCCTTCGCCGAAGCAATTCGAGGCGCCATGATGGCTAAAAGTGTTCTAGCAAAGCGCAGTTGACAGAGGCGTACCTTGAAGCTGCGGTTGTCTTTCTTGCGCCCGCGATCAAATTTCTGTCAGGAAGCTCAGAATTCTTGGGGCCAATCAGAACGGAGCGAAAGGGCTTTAGCTGCGAGAATCACGTGACGGTCAACAACCTTGGACTTTGCTTTTGTTAACAACCTCAAATCGTGGATGCAACCAAGCGAAGCGTCAGGAAGACCACAACTCGCTCGCTCTTCACGTCTAGCCGCCAATCCTGCCATTGGATTGGTTTACAAGTCAGTTCGGGTGTGCCCTAACTCGTCTTTCTCCTGGCCATGGCTTCCTCTCTCACAATGTTTGCCCGCCATGCGCCAAAGAGACTAAGCCTCAAGCGCTCCTTGCCGACCACTGCATCCAGAATTGCAGCTTGCCGATCGATATCGAATTCTACACCGCGTCATGCTTATGAGCCTTCATACCAAGCCACAACATTGATCCCGACGGACCCCTCGTTCAGGCCCGGTGCCAAACAGCACACCGATACCCCGGCTGGACTCGAGTCGGACACTTCGTATGGCCGGAAGATCCGCCATTACACAGTGAATTTTGGACCACAGCATCCAGCTGCTCACGGTGTGCTTCGGTTGATTCTTGAACTCAATGGCGAGGAGGTTGTCCGTTGCGATCCCCACGTCGGGCTTCTACATCGTGGAACGGAGAAATTGATTGAATACAAGACGTATATGCAAGCGCTACCCTACTTCGATCGATTGGACTATGTATCAATGATGACAAACGAACAATGTTTTTCATTGGCGGTGGAGAAGTTGTTGAATGTTGACATTCCGGAGCGTGCGAAATGGATCCGGACGCTGTTCGGCGAGATGACTAGAATCTTGAACCATCTCATGTCCGTCTTGACACATGCTATGGACGTTGGTGCTTTGACTCCATTCCTGTGGGGTTTCGAGGAGCGAGAGAAATTGATGGTATGTTTGAATTGGAATAGTACACAATATAGCGCTGCATTCACCAGTTCAATTGTATTTTGGTATACGAAAGCTGACACTTCTGGGAAACCTTTGTTAGGAATTCTACGAGCGCGTTTCTGGTGCCCGTCTACACGCCGCTTACGTTCGACCAGGTGGTGTTAGCCAGGATCTCCCCATCGGACTTCTTGACGACATCTATCAATGGGCTACTCAATTCGGTGACCGGATAGATGAAACCGAAGAACTTCTCACAGACAACCGAATCTGGAAGGCCCGAACCCAAAATATCGGTGTTGTTTCTGCTGCTGATGCTCTGAACTATGGATTCACCGGTGTCATGCTTCGAGGTTCCGGTGTTCCTTTTGATATCCGCAAATCGCAGCCCTACGATGCATATGATCAAGTCGAATTCGACATCCCAGTTGGTGTCAATGGAGACTGCTACGACCGATATCTCTGCCGTATGGAGGAATTCCGTCAATCTCTTCGTATCATTCACCAATGCCTGAACAAGATGCCAGCTGGCCCTGTTCGAGTGGAAGACTACAAGATCAGCCCCCCACCTCGTGCAGCAATGAAGGAGAACATGGAGGCTTTGATCCATCATTTCCTTCTTTTCACCAAGGGCTATGCTGTTCCCCCAGGTGAAACCTATTCCGCCATTGAAGCGCCAAAGGGTGAAATGGCTGTTTTCCTTGTCAGTGATGGCAGCGAGAGACCATATAGGTGCAAGATTCGTGCCCCTGGTTTCGCCCATCTGGGATGTTTCGACCAATTGGCCAGAGGCCATCTACTAGCTGATGCTGTTGCGATTATCGGTAAGTTTTAATCTCGTTTACTCTCTCACTAGGAAGGATGTGGCTAACGTCAATCTTTCCACCATATAGGAACCATGGATCTCGTGTTCGGTGAAGTCGACAGATAATTCAGCCCCTAATATGAAAACTATTCCATTTGTTTCTCATTACTGGGGTTTGCGAGGATTTATTTTGTCTTTAAAAAGAGTCAATTGTAACGTAGAATGGCACCCTGTTTTTAACATTCAAGAGAGCTAGGTGCTCAGCAAGCTGACGAACGGGCTAATGTCTCACAAGTGGCTCGCTTTCGCTTTGTATATGCAACATTATTGTCAACACGACATGGTTTCCTTTTTGTCTCAATAGTTTTCGTTTTTTAAATCTATAGTTTTTCTTTCTTTGATATTAGTTGTTTCCCCGGAAAGCCAATTATTGGTGTATACGATCGTACCACAATTGCAGTAGACACTCAAAATCGAGCCATTTGGCCGGCAGTATAGTATTTCACAGGGAGGTTTCGTTAGAGGAAGAAATCATACGATTGCAAAAAATATTAATAACCTCGAGTACCCAATCCAGAGCACCATGCCAAACGCAGAACATTTTCATCAAAGTAACTTTGGAACAACAACAACCATGGCTATTATGCAGTCACCAAACTCCAACTGAGCGCAAGTACCTCAAGAAATGCAAAACAGAAGTTGATAAGAAAAAGGAAAACGCCAGAATGCTATACCAAAAATCAAACAGTGCTATCTTCGTAGAGGAATCGGATATCCCTAGGTCGCTGCCTATTCCTAGCCACAAAATCTTCATCTCCAGGTGGTCTCTCGTTTTTGGAGTTTCCAGTTAACATGCTCTGAATGCTCATGCAGACGCTTTCTACAGTTTGGACCGGAGACCATCCGGCAGAGCCGAGGAGATCAAGACATATTATACCGTTGCTGTATATATGGGGGTGGATCGGGATTGGGCGTGGCGTTTCGGAGGTGGGTGGGAGCTGAATGAATTGAACTTCAGGTGCTTCTGTTAATTATACGGAGAAGTAGTTAGTAAAGCAGATCCTGAGATTTCTGATAAGATAAGTTTAGAATAAGATAGGACTGTACCTATAGGGTAGCTTTTGGAAAACGTGAATTTAAGTCGATAGGTTTCATTGAGATAAAGAGGGTTTGAGTCCATGACTTTGATGTCCATTTGCCATTCTTCTAGATTGTCTGTGTTTACGATAGTGATTCCGGGTGGCATGGCGGATTGCATCTAGATACAATGAGAAGTGTTAGGCGCGAACGGAGCCAGGCAAACTAGTCAACATCAAACGAGGGATAAGTGCATACTTTAATGAGTTCCTAAGAGTACCGATTAGTATTTGCATAGTAGAGGTGAATTGAAGTGCATTTCTTTGTCCAACATACCTTACTTAATCGCTTGTTGGCGAACATGTCTGCGATTTGGAGAGCTGCAGCTCGGCGGGGTATCAGAGGGTGGAATAGATGATGCAGGGTCAGATATTCAAGATCACCAGAAACTCAGGTATGTAGCAGACTCAGAGTATCTATCCAGCAGCAAGCTTACGGTCTAAAAAGAAATAAGAAAGTAAAACAGAAGTGTTTGTAGATGCCGTCAGGCTGCAACATCAAGAAGTTCGATGAAGATCGAAGCTTCTCCGCAGACAGGTCATGTGATGCATCGACCTCGGTAGCCTGACTAAGCATGGCATGTAGCAGCTCGTTTCCGCCACAATTCACAAATAATGAACAAAGGAAGAGTGAAAGAAATGAAGTCTCGACCATAAGAAGAGCGCCTTGAGAGTGAGGGGTGTTTTGCCCAGCACTCGGAGGTTCCCCGGCATATCATTCAATACCTGTTCTCTTGGCGAGCCAGTAGCGGGTATGCAAGGGCCCGAATTGGTCCCCGTCGCCTAGCAGCTGTCAACCGGGTATATCTTCTCCTGATCCGCTCGAATGTGACCTGAGCGCTTCTACGATATGTACAGAACTACCGGTTACATATGTATGCTTAGGTATCTTATGCCAGAGAAGCATGTGCGGGTCTAGTTACATTCCACTCGGCCCCATATATACATCTGCTCCACATTTGCGGTAGCGCTTGAGTCGATCCTTAATTGAGGTCCTTACACTGATTCGGTCTGGACGTGTCCGGTATCAGTGCAATTAAAGATGGGAGTGGGGGGATTCATTGGCGGAATGGAGTCTCTCTGGAGAAGGCAAGAAAAAAAAATACTGAAAAAGTGAGTGACTAACAAATCCAAAAGGCTTTTGTGATCCATTCCATTATATACAGAGATATAGATAGTGAAATATTTACAGCACGTCTAAAATCTAACAACTCTACAAGCACAGGTCATGTGCAGAACAATTAATGCCAACTCCTTATACGTATTCAATTCAAGTCAACCGCTCCTGGCTCCCGTAGCGGATATCCAGCTTTGTGGTTCGTTCAATGACCATTTGTTCAGGTCCTGCACCGCGCACCGAACTTGAATTATCACCTGATGAGCTGAATGGCCTGGGCTGTGACGAAACTACGGTTGTGGTTTCTCCCCTGTGGCTAGAAAAGTACTTGGCTCGAGGTGGCGGGTCGATGGTGCTACTAGCTGTAGACTGGATAGTGCTGGTCGTCACCTGGCCTCCGTCTTTAGAGTCCTTTGAACGCGGTGTGAGCCTGTAGAGTCCCCGTACTTTCGTGTGGGAACCGGAATATGGCCCGGATGCTGCACCCCCAACAGTGTTCACAATGGCGCCTGTGTGGAAGGGCTTGAGGAAAGGTTTGAGAGAGGTGATGGAGGTGGAGACTAGCGCGTAGTTCATTGCGGCTTCCATCAGGATGTGAGGGATAATACTAGTGAGGGTGGGATTGTCGTTCTTATCCGGCGACAGATAAACAAGGCGCATTATTATGATGGGGAGAAGCCTATGCAGTATTAGGTATCAGTAGAGCGTTCGACATGTGGTATTGTATTGGACAGGGAGAGGTAGGCGCATACAGGAGGCGAGCACCAAATACCCCAAGAATCAATATCTGTTTCTGAAGCTTCATCTGAAGGCCCCAAATGAGGGTCAGGGAAAGGGCCCAGAGCGCAAGCTCTACGCAGAGTCCCGTAGCTTCAACTGCTATCCACCGGTAGAACTACGGACAAGTTAGACATGCGAATAACACATCATTGGAAACGGATCGCAGCATACGAGAGATTGGGAACCATCCAAAACTGTCCAAGGCTGTGCGAGGTCTCCGCGCAACGCGGTCACAAGTATCGAGGCCACAGTCCATACACCTGCGATGGCGGACAGAATATGGGCCATTCGAACCTGTGGTAGGTGACGGGTTAACTGTCCGATAAAGACCGCTGTGGACACTCTAGTGCAGCCGATGGATCCGACATAAGTTAGCTGGCCCATAAAAAGTGCCTATCTCCATATGTCTGTTAGTTGGCGAAAGTAACGGCCTAGGAGAGACGGATCGAGTTCGAATTACAAACCTTCTCGACAATATCCGCGTGGGACTTCTCGATATCACCCACTGGCCGCCCATAGCCATTGCCTGTAGCCCAGAAGTTTGCAGCTACGTGGAGCGTGGCGAAGAACTAATAGCGAGTCAGCAACATGTTTTGCATCCAGTGTGGACTGTTATTCATTGATCGGTGGGTTGGTGGGTAGACTAACAACAGCAATCGCAACCCCAGTGTCCGAAGGAGCCCATCTGAACTTCTTTCCAAAAGTCACCCACGCTCTAACGCAACATGAGAGAAGTGCCCAACAGAAGAACAGCAGTGTTGGAGTGCTGAGCCAGTGGCCGCGGTCCTCAGCCATCAAGATGGGAAACACCGACTCTAGCTATATCGAGTCAAACGGGGATCCAGAACTTATCATATCGTTTTCATTTTTGTTTATCGAACGGAGACAGGAGCGAGGACAGCGTCAGTATTCATATGAAGCAGGACCTGACCCGAGAGTGATCTGCGCTAACTGAAGGGACTCGTGAGCCCTGGAACAATATGGCTTGGAAGTCGAAAAATCATCAATGTGGGCTGCTGATCGTTATGCGAGCAGACATTTCAGGTAAGGCATTCAGGTCAGGTTCAAGCTGCTTGCCCATGCCTCATGTATGTTCTCTCCATGTCTCTTTCTCGTTGCATGTCTTATCTTAACCGCATTGAGACTCGGCATGAACTAAATCTACCCAAGTGGGACGCTCCGTGTCGCACACTCTCATCGAGAACGATAACAGGTACATCCACATGGGTGGTGGGTGCATGGGAAATGAAAAGATCGTGCTTTTCCAGGCGAAACATATTTTTTAAAGCGGGCCTATTCGTGTCAGAGAAGCTAGGGGAGCATGGTTCATCGATCCGTTGACTCGCCGGCCTGTCTACCATTGGCCTTCATTTGCTTCGGATGCATGGGACCGTGGGAAAAACTCCCTGTAAGATACGATATCCTGGCGGGTAATTTGGCTTTGGCGTGGGGTTTAGAGCGGTGCTTGATTTTAGCGGCGCGCCTCTGTTCTCCAGGGGGCGGCCCGGCCGCTCTCCCGGTTCGTAACGTTACATACATCTCTCAGTTGATGGGCCTGGATTAGGGAGTGGTGGACACAAGTCCGACGCTTGCTTCAATGCTTGACTCCAGGTTTCGTTTTAGACAGGGTTAAAGACACGACGTGCATCGAATTCCACCCTGATGTCTTTCCGATAATGCAAGCGAGCGAAATGGGAGGTTGTAAGAGGCAAAAGAGAGGATATGTCGGCATCTAATTATCTGTTTGATCCAGTTCGCTGCTAACTCTTTGACCCCTTCTTTGGTTTCTTTTCCCTTATTTCTTCTTTATTTCTTCTTCGATTCTTCTTTGATTTCTTTGTTCTTTTTTTTTCTTCTGTGTTTCATCTTTTTCTTCCCTGACGGAGTAACTGCCGACGGAGTACAGTTTGCGGGCTTGAAACATCTCCTGCGAACACCATGGCTCACTCCTTCTCTCAGAACGGGGGAGGTAACTCTGTTACCGACCCAGTTTCCCTTGATCGCAAGGAAGACTATGAACTCAGCATCGTGGATCCAGAGTCAAACCACAATGATGGGTTCAGGTCGACGTCGGGCGATTCCGCCAACATGGAGCGGATGGGAAAGCAGCAACAACTTGTTCGGCGATTTCGAATTCTGTCGACGGCTTCATTCGTCGCTATTGCCACTGCTGCGTGGGAGTTTACCATTTTCAACGTCACGGCTGGCCTGGCAAACGGTGGTATACCAATATTGCTCTACTCCATGGTCTGGAATATAATCGGCTTTGCTCCGATCTATCTCAGCATGGCAGAAATGGCGAGTATGGCGCCCATTGCAGGAGCACAATACCATTGGGTCAGCGAGTTTGCTCCAGAAAGATTTCAGAGGTCTCTGAGCTATATTACTGGGTATGGCTTCGATTTCCTTTAATTTACCTCTTGCTTGAGAAGAAACAACTGACTGGTCAATCTCCAAACAAAAGTTGGACTTCTACACTTGCATGGCAGGCAGGAAATGCTGGTGGCGTGTTCCTCGTCGGATCAATCATTCAGATCCTAATCGGCCTTTATGATGAGGCTTATACCTCCCCTCAATGGCACACGACGTTGCTCGCAATTATGGCGGTGTGCATTGCGTTTTTAGCGAATACATTTGCCTCCAGATATCTGCACATGTGGCAGAATGTGGTTTTCGCGCTCCATATTTTGCTGTACCTTGGTTTTATCATCCCGATCTGGGTGAACGCGCCGCGAGCCTCGAATTCACAAGTTTGGAAGGAGTTCTCATTCACGGGAGGCTGGCCGAGCACTGCTCTGGCGGTTTTTGTCGGGCAACAGACCGCAATGTACACCCAAATTGGTGTTGATACGGTAAGGCAGCTGGTTCGCATTGAGGGTGACCCCAAGGCTAATATGTAATTACAATAGGCTGCCCATATGTCGGAGGAAGTTCGGAATGCTTCTAGAGCCATCCCAAGAGCGATGATCGCGACATGGTTGATAAACTGCGTCCTAGTATTTTTCTCGTTCATCACAATCGCGTACCATCTCCCAAACCTTGAGGCAGCTCTCGACGATCCAAGCATGTATCCCATTATCTATGTCCTCCGCCAGTCCATGTCCAAGGAGTGGATGACAGTGGTTCTGACGCTCATCCTCTTCCTCATCGTCTGCTCCAACATGACATACCTGGCGTCTGTCACTCGAGATATCTGGGCCTTTGCGCGAGACCAAGGGTTCCCATTCTCAGACTGGATATCAAAGGTCGACGAGAAACAGCACATCCCCAAGAACGCAATCGCAGTCACAAGCGGCGTGGCCTTTTGCCTCAGTTTTATCTACATCGGCAGTCCCATTGCTTTCTACGCCATGACCTCACTTGTCACAGTGGCCCTCTTGCAATGCTACTGTCTGAGTATCGGGTGCATCTTATGGCGCCGCATCGCCCACCCTGAAACCCTTCCACCGGCCACCTTCCCGCTTGGTAAGTTGGGCATCCCCATGAATGCAGCAGCTGTCATCTATGCGCTCTGGTGCTTCTTCTGGGCTTTCTGGCCGACAACTACCCCGGTGTCTGCGGAGTCCTTCAACTGGTCGTCCGTTCTCTTTGTGGCTGCCTTCGTCGTGGCTGCTATCCACTTTATCTTCGTGGGCCGTCACAAGTACTTGGGCCCTGTCGCACATGTCCAGGGTCGAAAAATAGTGAGACCTGCTGGTGTTTCCAAGTGAGCAAGAGTGTGGAAAGGCTTGGAGGGAAAAAAAAATTGTTTTTTGCTTTTTTTTCATCGAGGCATCAGACAGCTCATGATGCTGCATTTAGAATGCGATTTTTCCATTTTGTATACCAATATTCTTCACCAATAATGTAGTTTTTTTAGTGAAGTGAACCTGTTTGTTAATTTAATAATTCACGACAATCCGAACCGTGTCACTTTCACGCAAGTATTGCGGTTGCATGCGTTCATTTTCTAGATCAGCTCCCATCAACTTTCCCGTGCATGTCCACGCCTCATAAGGCTGACACTTTCTCCCAGGCCGTCACCACGCTGCTGCCCGACTCTCGCGGCACATCCGGTTCTTCGTATCCTTGGTGAACGCCAAGCAGGACACGATCTCGTCCTGTGGCTGAGCCGTGGCACCACCTTCGCTCACCCCACATCGCGCGCCCCTCGATTGGATGTTTTGGTGTTTTGGGCGTCAAGCCAGCGAGAACAAGGTCAACAAGCAGCTTTGGGCTAGGAGCGGGTGGATAAGGCCATTGGCTCTGAGAAACGACGCTAGAGGCGGAGCAAAGAGAAGGCTGAAAAGGGTTTCGGGTTTGCCCCTCGTGCATTAAACCACCATCAATCAAAGAGAAACTCCCACCTTTGGCTCGGCGCTGGTTATACGCGTTTTGAAGAGTTGCAACAGGCAGCGAATATAGTAGAGAAGGAAATCCAGGCAGCTGTTGAAAGACTTTTGCTTAGTGGTCGTCTGCCTAGAATATATGTGAGTGTTGAGAGGAGCTGAGAGCAATCCAATCCCCTGCCTGTTCATATACTTAAATACTAACGCTTTTCCCGCCTTTTCTTCAGCCGCTCGACCTCAACTTTTTCTCTCCATTTCCCATTTTACACCTCTCAAAAACTCGAAATAAAGGCTTTGGCGACATAATCGACGTGGTCAGGTTAGAGTGTATACGCTCTAAAACATGAGTTGTAAGTTGTGGCAACCCCTCACTATCTAGATAATTCTTTCTCCCCCGCCTGTTCTCGACATGGCGCTAACGTTGCTCATCTGCCTACAGTCCTATTAAATAAGCTGCAAGGGCAGCCTGAGAGCTACGACAAGAAGTATACGGTTTCTTCCCTCTAAACTAAGGCGCGCACTCGCTTACCTCTCGCAGATCGCAGTATCGATTCGGAAAGACGCTTGGTGCCGGAACATATGGAATCGTGCGAGAGGCCGATGGGCCTAACGGAAAGGCTGCTATCAAGATCATCCTCAAGAAGAACATCAAAGGCAATGAACAGATGGTATACGATGAATTGGATATGTTACAGAGGTTAAACCACCCTCATATTGTCCGATTCCACGATTGGTTCGAGTCGAGGGTATGTTACCTGAGAAATAACAGAATAGAAAGGATACACCCACATCTTCAGATCAACTGACAAGAGAGATATAGGACAAATATTACATTGTTACCCAGCTGGCGACAGGAGGTGAACTATTCGACCGAATCTGCGAGTACGGTAGATTTACCGAAAAGGATGCTTCTCAGACTATTAGACAAGTCCTTGATGCTGTAAATTATCTCCACGAGCGGAATGTCGTTCATAGAGGTGAGTGCGGAAGCCCAGAAAACCCCCCTCCACTTTTGCCATCACTAATGGGTTTATTTTGCTGCCTTTAGATTTGAAGCCGGAGAACCTCATCTATCTCAACTCTTCTGCCGATTCCGAGCTGGTGCTTGCGGACTTTGGCATTGCAAAGATGCTTCACGACCCTAAGGAAGTTCTTACCACGATGGCTGGTTCCTTCGGCTATGCCGCGCCAGAAGTAATGATGAAGAAGGGCCACGGAAAGGCCGTTGACATGTGGTCCCTTGGAGTGATTACATATACCTTACTTTGCGGATACTCACCATTCCGATCAGAGACGCTCGGCGATCTGATTGAGGAATGTAACAGTGGACGCGTCGTGTTCCACGAACGCTACTGGAGAGACGTCTCCAAGGACGCAAAGGACTTCATCCTCTCCCTCCTCCAACCCGATCCAGAAGCACGCTCTACAAGCGAGCAAGCGCTTCAACACCGATGGCTCAAGGGAGAGACCGCCACCGACCACAACTTGCTTCCCGAACTCAAGGCCTACATGGCCAAGACCCGTCTCAAGCGCGGTATCGAACTCGTCAAGCTTGCGAATCGTATCGATGCTTTGAAAATGCAAGAGGAAGACGAAGATATCCCTAACTCCGAGGAGGTTTCCGGATCAGGTGGTGCAGCTTCTGCACTTGGAGCTTTTTCTAAATCTGGATCTGGGTCTTCTGGCTCAGATGCTAAGAGCCGCCTCAGCCGAGCAGCCCGTAGCGCTATCTTCAAGGAGGTCGTGCTGGCCAAAGTCCGAGAGATGAAGCAGCAAGAGCAGACTGAGAAGGTAGAGAAGGAGGTTCTTGAAAACGCAGAGAGGCGGAAGTCTTCGTCTTAGTAGAAACAAAAATAAGGAGCGTTATAGCGTTGGTAAGTTGCGTACGGAGTAGTAGTGGATGGGCGACTCTCCCATAGTGGAAGTAAATTGATACCCTACTATGATTTTGTTACAGGCTTGTGCCTGAGCGTCCTTTTTTCCGATGTTCAAGAGTACATTTAAAAATTTACCGAGATTCAGGAATAAATATATAACTTACAAGTACTGCTTCATCTTTTTCTAGGTGCGCGCTTCTGCATGGTCATCTCCAAACAACATATCCACGAAGTATGTATTTCCAGATCCCTGAAATAGCCTGGTCAAGGAATGATAATACAAATGAACAATATAGCGTTTAAAATTTTGAGATGCTGTACTCTAAAGAACTGTAAAGAGAACGATTAAAGCAGGCTTGCTACAAATATAATGCATGAGAAGAAAATCATAAGGGGTATTATCACGACAGATATCATCATACACGCCTTAAACATCCCGCCAATATGCATCTAAAGCCTAAGAACCGATGGTATACTTACATATCTCCCAATATTAACTCGCATGCCAACCACTTATAACTCCCTATTGCACCCCGCTGGTCATATGGATATAAACTAAAAAAGGAAATATCTCCCTCACGTCTGATATAGCTCTGTAAGCGCCCGTGAACATAACTCCTCATAATATCGTGTACCTTTCCATCCGCAGGTAGGCGATTTGATACCGACTGTCTTCCACCCTTCAGCCTTTAGCCGTGCAATACGCTGTTGTTTCGTTTCTTGGCCTGGGCAGGAAGAAGATAAATTTCCGCCGTCGATACGTCTGCCAGTAATTCCTGCTGTTTTTGTAGGGGAACTTTTTGTAGAGGAACCTGGACCGTTGGTATACTTGGGCGTAAAACTCCAGAATGAAGCGAATCGACTGATTTTAGTAGCGTTGTGAAGACGTTGGAGATCCGTGGTTTTGTCAATTAGGTCGGAGATTGTATGGATGTTCTCATCTATTTGTTCGTTTAACGAGGAGAGGAGGCCGAGAAGTCGTAGCACGGCGTGTTTGTCGTTCTCTTGGTATCGGTAGATGTGGATGCCTAGTTCATGCCCAGAGTCGATAAACGGATCACTGCTACTGTCTGATACGGGAGAGTGATTGCGCCTATTGATTCGGAGAGGAAGAATCGGTGGCTCCGGAAGTGGCCTGGGTTCATTGACCTGTAAAGCAGAGACTGGAGGCTCAGGAAGCGGCCGAGATGGGATTGGAAATAAATCCGCAATGTCAAAACAGGCTGATTTGCGGATTAAGAGAGGCGACGGTACTAAATCTGGCGCGGCTTTGCCTTCCTTCCGTCCCACTATAATTCCGATAGGTGTTTCGGAGTCCTTTCTTCCAGATGGAGTACCTTGACTGACCTCCCACCTTAGATGAGGTGGAGGTAGTGTTGGTGAGTCCCAAGGGCTACCTGGATGGCTTGTTGTACTGTGGCTCCATAACGTACACTGCCTCAGACTATCGCTTGTGTTGCTATCTGTAACCCCAGTCCACAGCTCCCCGGAGCGTGCTGAGATGGTAGAAGAGGAGAAATCCAACGCCTCATCATCCGAAGATATATCCCACTCATCTTCTCCATGTCTATCTTCTGTGCTGAAAGTTATAAAAGCCGTTTCAAGAAACGCCCCGCAAGTAGCGTATCTGTCTTTGGCCATTCGAAGCAAGGGAATCTTGTTGCTTGAGAAATTGTGCGTGGCTCGTCCAAGCGTTTCATAGGATGCAGCACAATAGTAATGAAGATAGGCTCTGTGGATAGAGTGCAGCTATATATTCAGATGGATGTTGTCAATTAGGGTATATCCAGGGCAGGAGAAAAGGTGTATATTTCAAACCTGGGTATCAGATTTATTCAACACCTCGACAGCCAGAGCAGCACATTGCTTATGCCTACGCTGCAGGTGAAGAAGCTTCACTTCTTGAAGCGAGAGCTTCCAATGTTCATATGGACCTGATAGACGCCGTGCACTGCTGGTTTCGCTACCAGAGGTGTCTAACATCATGATTCCATCTACTTGAGATGTACTCAGAAGGGGGGATAGACCATTATTAAAAAGGCAGATAGAAGAAATCAAATACTTGAGAAGATGAATTGACGCTAAAGCGAGAAAATATCTGGCCGTGTCGACGTGCAGGGGTGAAGTTGTGAATATTGAAGAAACGCGCCAAAGAGTAAACAAAGACGACAAACTCCGCAAACAGTAGAAAATCACATAACAAAAACAAATGTCACGAGTCCCATTACACAAAATTGATCTTCAATCTCCCATATGGTTGAAGATTAAACACGCGAAGCTGTGACTCCTATTAGCAGGCACAGCATGAGCTATAGAGTGACCAGAACCCTGCTACGATTGCATACAGCCGAAGGAGGCGTTGCCTTGCATTTATTTATGCACGAATTATCAAGCCACAATCCCTGGCCAAATTGAAGCTCTCCCATATTCTATCTTATGTATCGAAAGAGGCGATACCTAATGCGAGACACCATCCTATCAGATTGGGCGTCGCATAATCAATAGATGTGTCAGAATCACGAGTCAGGAAAGAAACACTTTTCTACCTTCAGCCCTCCCTTAGAAACAGGCCAGGAAGTACAGAGGAAGAGGGTATAATCGAGGGCAGAGTTTCCAATTTTCCAGCTTGTGGTAACGGGCTGCCATCACCACCCCTTGTGGTCTGGGTTTGTTTTTGTCATCCCCAGATGTAGGACAGGAATAGAATTAAAATAACCCTATGTAAACCATGCATGTAATGTGTAACTTCAAAACCGGTTCCAACAAGCTGGCGAGGGCGTTAAAATCAGTCCAGGCAAGGGGACGTAGCACGGTGGTCACAATGATTGGCCTGCCTCGACTTTCTTGGGTATTTTATGGGCAGCACAAGATAACTTCAAGAAGGACACAGCATCTCACAGCTTAAATGATGCTATAAGAACAAGATGGAGATCACGTAGAAGAGAATTTAAATATGATCAGAAAGACGTCGTCTTGAGTGAGGTTGTCGTTGAAACTGGCTTATGTCAGCCTCGCCTGTGAAGTCCCTCTTCTCTACTCTGACTTCTCTAATCTTCTCGATTGCCTGGGATAAGTATCTTGATTAATTATATTGATATTGTAAGTTGTACTAAATACATGAATTGATTTAATTTTAATTTTTAATTTTGTTTTTTACCAGAGCCACGGATCTCCCCGTTCGGATGGCCCACAGTCCCCGCAGCCCAAGGAACCTCGTCAATACACTCCCTAAACGAGAGGGTATCAGGCATATTCCTGCTGGTCACATCCAGCAGCTCGGCCACTATCAGTGGATGTGATTGCCTCATGGGTCGCTAAGAGACCCTCGAGGAACCCGCCGAACATACGGTCGAGTTCTGAGGCAACCACATCCTCACTGGCCCCTTCGCTGAGGCTCTCCATGGTAGGAGGCCCCAGCGAGGGGAATTGTAGTGGCGACCTGCCTTCAGTGCCAGCAGGAAATGCCCTACCCCTCTCGTCCGAGGAGTATATTGACGAGGACTCGGACTGCACGCCGGGATAACCCGTGAAGCTACCATTCCGAAGAACGGGAGCGTCAAACGAGCTCCCGGGGCCCTCTTCCTCTCCAGCCGAGAGAGCTCTTAAGGACGGCAGTCTGTCGAGTACCGCCCCCTGGTTAATCTCCCGATCAAACCGAAATGGGTCGGTGTCAGCGTCTGACACCGACGAAGCCGACGTTGTCGGCCTCACTGTCGAGTCCACATCGGGACCCAGATCAGATCCATTCCGGCCACGCCCCATGGGGGGGCGTTGGAGAGGAAAAGGACGAGACAGGCCCTCAACATCACCTTCAGAACTAGGTCCCCAAGCAGTCAAGGGCTCCTGCTCGGGTTCATCAAGTTCTTCGGCTGGGTCATCTTCCGCTGTCATGACGGGGAAAGTCCATGCTCTGGTGTCTCTTTTCTCTTCTCTTAATTGAATATCGTCCGGGGCGATTTCTTCTTCCTCTTCGTCTTCACTTGAGTGCAGCGGTTCGTCCTCCTCAGTAGACATTGAAGGGAAGGTCCAATCCATGGTTGGTGGACGGGGACCCCGATTTTGGGTATAGTCCTCTTGAGTCTCACTCCCAGCGCTTGAAGAATTTCGAAACAGGCGGCTGCTGGATCGGTTAGCACGAATGGTATCGGCATCGGCAAGTTGGAATGGAGGGTGAGTGGTTCCAGGGGCTGAAGCATAGCGTGCCGAGTCGTACACCCCAAGGTCGATATCGATGAAAGTAGAAGTGACGGAGGAGCGATCAGTATCGGTTCGTAGAGGTAGGTCTGAGGAATTGCGCTGTTTCTGTTCGATGGGCACGAAGTCATTTTTTGTCTCATACTTGTAATCTGGCTTTCCTTCATCAAAAAGCCCTTCCATGGCTTCAGCACCACGCTTCACGCGCTCATCAAAATTCGCTCTTTGTTCGGGGGTAAGTTCCATGGCTTCATCCTCATCTGGTATGTCGAGGGATTGGGATGTACTGGTTGGAGTCCTCTCCCCCTCGAGAGCAGCCATGGATTCGGAGATTTGGTTAAGATCGAGAAGCGAAAAGCGTTTCTCAAAGCCATCCGTCGTGCTAAAGTTCCACGTCTCACCATCTAGCGATTCTCTGTGTTCTGGCATTTCGGCTGCGGCAGCACCACCAGGGTTGAAGAGTGAGATGCGTTGTCCTCCACGTTGCGTCCACTGATAATATATTCGCACCAGTTCTCTCAACGAATCTGTCGGATGAGATTCAGTAGAGTCGGCGATATAAGGATGCTGTAATATATCCTCCATGGATGGCCTAGTTCGGGGATCCGACTCTAACGCGTAAGATATCAAAGATCGTACTCCTTCGGAATATTCTTCACTCTCAAGCCGAGGTGCGATACGGTTTATCTGGCGACCAATTTGCATTCGCTCACGAAGTGTTGCGTTGGGCGGGTTTCCGGTCGCGCACTCGAAAATGGTGCACCCATATGCCCATACATCGACCTAGTCATACGACGTTAGAAATCTGGATTTGAAAGTAAGGGATAAAATGAACGAAATTACCTCGCTTCCATACTGATGGGCTTCTGTTGGTCGACTTGGGAAGAGCTCTGGGGGCATCCAATGAGGGGTACCAATCCAGGTGGAACGCTTGTCAAGCTGGCTTTGAAGCACTCCTGCCACGCCAAAATCACAAATCTCTAGCCTCCCTTCTTCATGTATGAGGACGTTGGCAGCTGTATCCATGGGTAAGTCAGCGTTCTCTCGATTACCTTGCGCCCTTAGGGGGGTATTTCTTTCCGCTTACCTTTAATGTCTCGATGGATAATCCCGGCCTTGTGGATCGCATTCAAGCCCTCGGCCAGCTCTCTTGCGACTGGAATAATGAATTTCTCGCTGAGCTTATCATCCATTGCTCGCATCTACACGCCGGGGATTTATTAATAACCCGGGAATCCTCGAAAGCAGGAATGCAGAAAGTGAAAAGGAAGATAACATACCAGTGTCTTGACGCTCCCACCAGGACAATATTCACACACAAGCCACAGCTGGGAGTGGATAGAGACACTTTCAATGAGCATATTGATATTCTTTGCACCGGAGTCCTTCACCTGCTTCATCACCTTCGTCTCTTGAATGAAATCCTTTATGGACTCATCCCTAAAATCTCTCGTAGTGTTATAGTCCAGTTTATCGATGTCCATAACTTTGATTGCGACGACTGCGCGCGATGGGAGATGACGGCTATGAATTAGTTAGTAGGTGTTTCTAGGTGTTGCGTGTTATTCGACGATTGGGGAACGAAGAGAATTGTATATACCCTTTATAAACGCGTCCGTACGTGCCTTTGCCAATTAGCTCATCAAATGCGTACGGAGGAAGTTCTGATTTAGCCCTCCGACACATCTCCTTCACCGCAGACGCTTGTTCACGCGCCAGCCGCATGGCTTCTGATTTTTGCTTGCTAAGCGCCGCGACAGCGGATGAGGGATCAAGATGGCCTAGGGAGGCCATGGTGGAGTACTCTAGATGTTTTACACTATCGGTGTCGTCGACTTCGTCGACTTCGACTCGGATATGCGGTTTGTGGAGCTCAGCCACGGCTCTGGAATAGTATTCTAACGGAATACTGTTTTCAACCTTCGACAGTTCTGGTGATTTCGTCCTGGGAATTTTATCGATGCAAAAGGCTCTTTTTAGTGTGTGACCAAGCCTACGAAGGCGTGTTTCTTTATGCTTTGTAGGGCCAGTAGATACCCCGGTGACAGAAAAATGAGAGGTTGAATGCTGTGAGTCGGGTTCCGCGTTTGGGTTTGGTGTTCGGAGACGTTCAGGCTCAGGTGTTGCGGTCGGCTTATGAGAATCACACTTATGGCCAAATATATGGCGAGGAGGTGTAGGGGGTGTAAGGGGAGGATTGGTGTCTTTATGGGAATTCGATTCGGGGAAGTGTAATTGTCCTGAAGAGTCTAGAAAACCCGGGATATAGCAAATAGGATTAAAGGCGTTCCTTTTTCTAGAAGTTAAGAATTGGTGAGATTGGGGGATTGACTTGGTTTTCTGGACTTGATGAAAAGGTGAGGGGTAAGATTTTTGAGGATTGGTAGTAGAACCCTGGCGCGTAAGGGTACCGGAAACCTTTCTTTCAGCACTAGTTTGTTGAGCCGATGGTGATTTGGTAAGGACTGGATATCGGGATGAACTTGGACGACGGAAGCCGTGAGTTCCCTCGTGACTAAACGATGGTCCACTGGCTTCTTCGGCGCTGTTTGGCTGACTTATATAGTCAAGCGGGTCAACTCGACGTCGTCTTGCTACAGGTGGCCTTGGAGGACTATGGGAGACGTGTGAGGTTAGATATCATAATAATAATGATAAGAGGGAGTAAGGGGCATTATTACCTTTCGACTGGTGCAAATCGAGGATAACGGCGAAGGCGGCTTAGTTCAGGTGCTGGGAATGGGCCTGTATCAACTAGTCCACTGGGGCCAGGATAGGGGTAGCGACTTTGAACCCGGTCTGGGTTAGGGTCTTGAACGGTCTGGCTGCGTACTCTTTGGGCAGTAGTAACATTAACACCGGACTTTTTTTTGATACGAAGAGGTGCTGGCCTAGCCGAGCTTAGATTGGGGTCTACTGGAAAGCCTCTATCTTGACGATAGAGATGCTCAGTAGCTTGGACTCGGTTTGCTTCCCAGCCTCTAGAAACTCCACGAGGAGCTAAGGGACGAGGTCTGTGACTAGATTAGCAACCAATGAGTTAGTTGAAACCCATATACCATGTGAAAAAAATCAGTCCAACCCATAAATGGCATATCGCCTGTCACGGTTACTGAGGGGATCCATGATATCAGATTAAACGGGCACTACCAGAAGCAGTGGCAGGCAAAATATTGCAATCGCAGAAGGTTGGGAATCAACAACGAGGTGTCTATTGTTTGGGCAATAAAAGGGAGAGAAGGGACGAGGATAATGGGAGGAAAAGAAAGAGAAGAACACAAGTACTAAGTGGGAGGGCTGTTGTGGCAAGCGAGGATACTTACCGGTATTCTCAAAACGAGGACAGAAAAGCAACCGAAGGACGCGGAGTTGTTGAAGCTCGACAAGAGCTATGTGTACTCAATGAACTCTTGACTCTGCAGGTCTCTAGAAACACCAGATATTGGAGCTCCTGGGGAGGGAGAAGGCCTGGAACAAATGGATCTAGCGAGTGTCAGCACTTCAAGGTCCATACTCTCTTCTGGCAGAGCTTTGAGAAGATATAGTAATGCCAGCTGGGCTTGAAATCTCAAGACTAAAGGAGCAAGGCCATAGCTACCTTACAGACGACGTCGGAGCCGCTGAACTGGGAGGTTTAAGTGGTTGATACTAGCGCGGAAGTTAGCATTAAAACAGTATCATGCATGTATTTGGCGCTAAGTGTCACATATAAAAGCTAAACCAGACGGGAAACGTCTTGACAGGGTTCTAGTCAGTCCAGACATACCAGTGAATCTGAAGTACAAACAGTGAGTCTTTTAGATGGGGTTTGTTGACGGATTTTCTCTATCAAATAGATGGATGAGGTGCTCCTGAGGAGAAAAGGAAGAAAAGAAGCTGAACAGAATTCCTTTCGTGGGAAGTAGAACTTTTATAGACCGTTCGCTGACATAAACGGCTTCAGCAGGAACAACTAGGGCAGAGCTAGAACAGCGCCGAGGGGACTACAACAGATCAAAGGGATATCATCAGCACATGATAGAACTCTTCTGGTTTGTGTCGTGCCCTGTATATGCCCCCGAGCTGGTGGCTTTGACTTATCCATGGTGGGAGGGATAAAAAGCATGATGAGCCATGTCATAATAACAGTTGTATGGCTTCAATCTTCGATATACAGGACTGGGGGTATCAAAGTGATGTTTGACCAGATATAGGACAAAGCCGTCAGCAATAAGGGGGTTATCTGATCGACATTCACAGACCCGTGATCCTGGGACGACCGCAAAGCATGGATGAAAAGCACAAATAAAAAGGGGTGGAATAAGGCATAGAAAGGTAGGGCTCGTCCATATCTTCTTACCTTGTCTATATATCAAGAGGTGGATATTAGGAAGAGACATTAAGCCTAAGATGTGTGTGATGAGGGCAAAGAACGCTGCCCCACCAGATGTTATGAAGACCGAAATAACACCTGTCTAATGCTGATTAACTTCATTTGGGACGTTATATATCCTCTATTTGTGAATTAGAATAGGTAAATGTGCTGCTCCTCATATATCAAAGAAATTCACCACTCTTTCGTTGCCAGAAGTCTAACTTGCCTCTTTGGGATGGGCCTCGGAGCTCGGAACAACATTCCATATGCGGTTAGATTGGAGATCGGCGGCTCGGCTTTAACGTGGCTTGGCGTCTTTTGCTCTCCTCTAAACTTTTTCCTCTTTCATCGCGCGACTGAGAGAACAAGCAAGATGCGCCGTGTTGGAGTGTCAATTGACCGAGGCGTCTATCACGGAGACTAGAACTGGTGTGTATTCGATATTCATAGGGCTTTCAATGGCTATTTCCAAGGTATAGATCCTTAACTATACCTACTATCTCACCAAATTCTAACGTACAGCAGGGCCACCAGGAGAAAATGCCCTGAAGCGAGCGTCGGGGTTCAATTCTATCCTTCCCTAGCCCGGAAACCGTGTAGGTATAGAAAAGCGGAAGTGTAAGGGTCGGCGCAGAAGAGGTGCTCGAATATGTAAGCATCGAGTACTTGCTCCCTGCAAGGGACAGAAATCTCATCCTAGATCGCAGGCCCTCCCGTCTCGTTCGAACCTCCTGCGCCATCCGCAAGCGTGCTTTTATATCATGTAACGTCAATCCAACCCAATATTCCTTGCCAGGCCCCTTACCAACCGTGCCGGTTTTCGTGTACAGGCACAACTCAACCCTCCCCGTCCGGCATCTTGTGTCCAATATTGTATCGAATCCGGCTCCACGAACAATTCTCGGACACTTTTGCTTCATATCCTGCCCCCGTTAGGCTTTATACATCGCTGGGAGGCCTTCCCACAACTAAGGACGCCGATGTAGACGAATCTGCCGTTTCTGTGAACAAACCTGCCCCTCCAGCACCTACTCCTGTCAGTACGAAGGAAACTCGCCGTGCTGCTCGCCGCGCAGCGAAAAGAGCGGTTAAGGCAGAGCAAACCTCTTCGAATGCCACTGCCGAAACCGTTTCATCGCCAAAAGATGCACCCACAGAAATCTATGGGGATGGGTGCATGTTGCCGCCTTTCGACGAAAGTCCTCGCCCATCTGGAGTCGCCCAATACCAGCCGTCCGGCCCATGCAAGGGAACCACGGACCATGGTTTCAACCGATATTTTGGGGACCGAAAACAGACCGGCCATATCTATCCCAAACAATCCAATGGAAAACCGGCGGCCGTGAAACGGTATAGAAAGGAAAATTGGGACAACCATCTGGGAAAAAAGCGGAGCTCAGCCGAGCATGAAGATGATCCCGAGTTAGAATTCGACGATGAGATTCAATCAAACATTCCAAATGATTTTGTGAAGATAGTCACAGTATCGAAAGAAATTCGGATTTCCTATTCAAAAAACCCTGATGCAGAAACATGGACGAGCTCCCGTGACGAGGGAAGAGTCTCCGAAGAGGCGCCATCCACATCACCCTCAAGCCCTCCTCAAAACCAAACCCAGTCACTATCGAAACACGACGAGCCCACGAAGGTGACTGAACAATCCCCCCAGCACCAAGCGGTTGCAGAGACTCCGGGTCAAATACCCTCCCCGCCCAGTTTTAGACGGCGTTATTTCGACCAATTCTCACGGCGCTTTCCGCGTCGATATCCTCCACCCGAAACTCCCCGACCTTCCCAAATACCAGCCAAACCAACCGGCCCCATGTCGCCTCTCGAGGAAATATTAGATTATAAATTCACAGACCCTACGCTTCTTAAACAAGCAATTCGCTCTGAAGGGCATTCGGCCGAAGAGAGCTACATCTTAGCTCTGCTCGGCGATAGCATCCTAACTCAAATAGTTATAGAGGACGCCTATGAGTTAAAGATGACGCGAAGTGAGACAAAAAACCAACCCATCAACCCAAATGCCTAAGATGTAAGGAGACATACTGACCGGAAAACTACCATCAGGTAAAATTTGTGAGACCCGAGTTGCTCTTACGAGTAACAAGAACCTCGCAGCTCATTGGCGCAGGCTAAATCTTACTCGATTTATTAATTATTCTTACCCCAGTCCCAGTTCGATGGCCACTTTCATGGAGGCTCTTCTTGGAGCAGTCTATATCGACAGCAATAAGGATCGCAACGTTTTGAGACATTCCATGACAAAACTGGGCTTAAATAAATCCATCGAGGGGGAGGATCAATCGCCTGTAAACCAAGCGAACGGTCCCTAGCACGGGCTAATATGACAGCCGTCATATTCTAAGCCAGAATCAAAAGAAATACCAATCAATCTCTTGATTGGTAACTAATATTCTTCTCAATAACCACTTTGGGTATAGGCTTACTGACATAGCAGGACAGGCTCTGGAGTAGGAAGACATTTCTGCTCCCTGTATTTATATATGTATTTTTATATCATGTGTGTACAGATACTTTTTGAAATTTTTGAATCTTGAGCGAATAGATGGGGGGTCTAACTATACTGTATGATATGGTGTTTGGGCATTTCTATCATTATTCTCATCAAAACATGTTGGATGTTCTAATATTGGTATTTTGAAACTTGAAACTAAATTCCTTTCTTCCTCCTGGATATCCCTGCAAAATTCTCCCCCAACGTAAAAGTATTCATCATCATACCCCTTCTAGCATAAAAATGTATAGTCATGTCATGAAAAGGTCGTGTCAAGACTGCTCAGTTCTCAACCTGGAATTCCGCTTTCAGAGTCAAACCGAACCGCTTGATAGCTTCCTGGATTTTATCGGCCGGGGCAGCTGCGAAAGTAGCTCTGAAAAACATTTCTTCTTCCGTTCTAGATGTGTCGGCTACGAACCAGCTGCCTCGGGAGCAAAGGACACCTTGGTCCACTGCTCCTTTGAATATGGCCTCTTCGATTTGATCGTGGGTTTTTCCTGCGCTGTAGCCGGGGTGTTTGCGCCAGTCTACTTTCATCCAATGCTGGGGGAGGAATACCGTGTTAGTTTCTTTGCATCTGGCTTGATGACCGATGATGGAAGTGGGGAGTGAAAACTTACAAACATCCCAGCAGCTGGAGGGCTCCAGCTTGCAACACTCTTTGGAAGATACTTCTCACAAGCCTCTAGCATGACATTTCGCCTATTGGTATATTCCATTCGTAGATGGATGAGCCACTTGATATAGCCGGAGTGACCCCAGGCTTCCTCGAGAAGTTTATAAATGACGATCTGGGAAATTCCACTTGGAGCCTGTGTCGATGTCTCCGCCTGTCTTACGAACCGTTCAACAATCTCATCTGACGCAACGACAAATGCAACACGTGAACCGGGCGTGAGGACCTTGGAGAGCGAGTCGAGGCGGACAACACGGCCGTCAACGTCCAGCTTGAGGTAAGATGGGATTAAAGATTGGAGGAACTGATCATCAGATGCAGGTGGAGGGTCGACTGGCTGGTTGGCTCCCTTGTATGGTTGCATTTGAAGATAGTAGTAGGGTTCATCCTCGACGATAAGTAGGTTGTGCTTCTGAGCAACCTTGTATATTTCCTTTCGCCTTTCTAAACTCTGAGTAGCGCCGGTTGGGTTGTGGCCTGATGGAACGGTGTACACGAGATATGGTTTGCGGGCGCCATTGCGTTCAGCGGGATTCCAATTGGTCACGACCTCGTCGAGCGACGAGGCGAGCATGCCTTGCTCGTCCATCTTTACGGCAGCGGCGCGAAGGCCCTGCGATGATACTGCTTCCATCGCAGAGCTGAAGCTGTATTCCTCTGTGAGAATATAGTCCCCACGCTCGCACAGGATACGCAAAACAAAGTCCCATCCGGATGTGCTACCGGGGCAAGTAGCAACTTGCCAATCGCTATATGGGGGGTTATGGACGATCTGGTATTACCTTCATTAGCTAGTGGATGGAAGGCGGTCTGGCTGGGAAGAACTTACCTCAACATGTTCTGTCATGAACCTGAGAAAGGCAGCGTAGCCGACTGACTGGCCATAGTTCAGAGCAACCTCCATATCTACAGGTAAAGCAGAAGTAAGTAAAACCGTAGCATAGGCAGGGAGTTATAGGTCAGCCCAACACACCGAAATCGCTAGTCTTATCGACAACATCGTGCTTCGTCGTAGCCACCACACACTCGGACTCGTTGGGTTTCTGGTTGGAGAATTGAGAAGGAGACGGGGATTCGATAGTTATTTTGTCAAACGGGAAATATTCGGCTGAGGGCAATCCTCCTCCAAGGGAGATTATGCCTATTCCAACTTAGTATTTGGTACCTCCTGCATTCGCATTCATGAGTATACGGACCAGGGTTTTTCAAGAAATTCGCAGCTTGCTTGAGGACGGATGGCTGAAATTGCGGAGTGAGCGGACGTTATAGCCAGGTAGGTGGAATTTCTTGTCCGTACCTTGCGGGTCTTTGCTTCTGCGGAGATATATTCTGCGACGAGTCAGGATAGGGGTAGTATTCGAACAGTGGGAGGAATGACTGACCATCCCATCTCTTTGCTTTTGGTTTCGTGAAACAGGCCTGAAAGTATATTGTCAGTAGAGTGAAAGCGAACAGGTAGATAGAATTCAACCCACAGGGCTCTTGAACATATCACTTGTAGAGAACGCAGCGACGCCCTTCGGAAGATCTCTGTTCTGGCGCAGGGCAGCAACGCCCTCCACGGTCAAAGGCTTCGAGCTCATGGTTGCTTATCGTGATCGTTGTGTCGTGCGGAGCGGGAAGATGAACACTCTCGCAAGGCAGATGGGATATGAATACAATGAAGGAGATGTGGTTCGTATGTCCAGATCGTATTATAAATATGATCCCCTCGACGCCCGCCCTATGACATACTGGTGGATGCTCAACCCACCGGCCAATCACGTCCTCGCATAGCGCCGGCCAAACAAAAAAAGCACCCGATTTGGCCGAGGCGCTTTCATCAGGACATCAAGTTAATTAATAGTGTGACGTTAGCTTGCGGCCATCTCAAGAGCGGGATAGGTGCTCTGGCCTCCCACTTGAGCTGCTGTGCGCAATTGACTGATCGTTGGCCTATCGTCATATCGTCGCCTACCGTTTCGGCACAATTATGGGGTTCCCCGATTGGCGTATGCAGAGTTTGGAGGCATCGCATATCTTGAGGAAACGCGTCAAAATTAACATGATGATAGACCGGTTCTACTCCAGAGATGGCATTGCTAGATAAATATACATCATATGTACGCTTCTAACATCGTCTGATAACAACTGCGTCCGGCCTTTGGCGGCATGACTCGTCGGCGTTTGAAACGACAGGGATAAGCACATATATAACACGGCATAATCCCACTCGACAAGGATTGCCCCTGTTAGAAACATCTCGACCCCAGACGGTTATATATCCGAGAGCCGGGCTTGTCAGAGTCGGGTAATTCGCCGGCACAGGCATTGAGGTTGAAGGCTTGGTAACTCTTAGTTGGATTTAGCATCTGTCGACTTCGTGTTTTTACATTCATTCTACATGAAAGCATTTGCTGGTTATTTGGGAGATTGGGGACTACGCAAGAGGTCATCAGACCAGAAAGGGTACATACGGTAAACTCCGGTCGTGCAGGATACCAAGACTAGAGGGAGAGGAAACACGGAATCTTGGACAAAGAATTGGCCTGCATATATATTAAGATCATAGTGTACAGTACTTACACCTGCAATATGTATGCATTAGTACTGTCATAGTTGTCACCATCAACGTCCCAATGCTGCTCATTCCTTCTGGGCACCGTCAAATCATAAATTGATGTACGACCTGAGGACCAAGCCTGAAAGTAGGCAAAAGATGCATCGTATATGCGTCCAAACATATCGCTATGTGGTGTATCTCATCAGATATGTATGTATATGTGCTGTTTGTCTATGTATTCCCCGCCTCTGCAACGGCTGGGAGAGCCAAGAGTTCCCCAGATGCTCTAACGGGTATTAAGAAATCGCCCAACGGGTAGGCGAGATATATTTAAGCAGACAAAGATCCATCGAGACACACGCCGGCATGTACACCCATTCTCCCCGTGTATATCAGCATCCACTATGCATATGTATATATACCTGCCTGTACGACAGACAGGCCTCTTGCTTGCCGGAAGGTTTGGGGTAGGTCCGGTTCTCGGGCGAATAAACCTGGGAAGCGTTGCAAAGGGGCGTTAAGCGTGTGTTTCCCCATAGCAAAAAGCCCTCAAACCATGGAAATGCCTTCTGCTCAAAGCCATGCCATTCGCCGTCTCCTCGTCTTTTGCCTCCTTCAAGCCACAAACAGCTCAAGCATCTCACGGTAAAATCCCAACGCAACCGGCGTTCTGGCCTTCAGGTTGACCCAGACCAGCTTAGTTTGATGGGCCTGAACCCACTCTTATCGCCCTCTTCTCACGTGGTGATTGCCATCACGAAGCGTCTCCTCCACACTCTCGGGCTATCTTTCTTTTTCATCCATTCAATTTCTCCCTAGCTTTCTTATGGCTCTCTGTCTGTCTATCGCCGGCGCCGACGTACGTGGGGATACA
This sequence comes from Arthroderma sp. MBC 929, assembly GCA_030789285.1. NCBI lineage: Eukaryota > Fungi > Ascomycota > Eurotiomycetes > Onygenales > Arthrodermataceae > Arthroderma > Arthroderma sp. MBC 929. Next base: position 131,435 of record JARJUX010000066.1, read on the forward strand.
TGACCATTTTCAACCCGCCGTCTATCATGTCGTCGACGGATTCAAAACCCTTGGCGTCTGCTGAGGGTGAAGCTCTAAAGCGGAAACGTACATATACCACACCTCTTTTTCCCCTCCCCTCTCCGGAGCTGGTGCTTGGAATTTTCCAAACCTTTGGCAATTCTGCTTTTTTTATACCCTCTGTCTAACCAATGCTATATCTCTATAGGCCCGGCGGCATGTGTTCATTGTCATCAGCGCAAAGTCCGCTGTGATGCAAGAAATGTTGGAGTACCTTGCTCTAACTGTCGTACCTCGGGTAAGCTCGATTGTCGGATCCATGAGAAAAAGAAAAGAGCTCCCGTACGATCCGTCCAGCATCCCGTTCCTATCAGATGTGCTCCTATATCCGAATCCAATCTCCCTTCAGCCTCTCCGTCTATACCAAACCCTGCTCCCGGTGCTCATCACAGAACATTCTCGTGTGGGGAACTCCCCGTATCCAAACCTCTGCTGCAACGAGAGGAAGGACGATTGCTATATTCCGAACCCGGCACTTCAGATCGAGTCTTTGATATCGATGATGACGATGGCCGTGAACACCTAGTCAAGCTAATTGACGAAGACAGAAATCAACAGCGCTCAATAAGGAAGGGCGTCAGAGTCATATATGTGGGGCAGGATGTATCAAACCTTAATTTTCTCTTGAGGCAGCAACATGGTGATCGTGATGGTGAGGATGAAGTTTACCACTTTGCCACAAACGAGATATCTAGAAGATATATACAGTCGGGGTTTGAACAATTGCCACGCGATGCCTTTGTTCTCCCGGAGCAATCCCTCGCGGATGAGCTTGTTGATGCATACTTCACGCATATCAATCCAGGCTGTCCCATTATCGACGAGGACGTCTTTCTATCCCAGTATAAGAGACGGGATCCGTCGGATGCTCCGTCTCTTCTCATCCTCCAGGCTGTGCTCCTTGCCGGCGCCCACGTGTCTCGCCCGCAGCCCATCCGTGATACACTAAAGACTGCTTTCTTTCGCCGAGCAAAAATACTCTTTGAAGCCCGGGTGGAGCGAAACAGGGATATCCTAGTCCAGGCGGCACTTCTGTTGACTTGGTTTTCTGACCCCGTCGATGATGATGTTGCCGCAAATGCCCACTATTGGGTTGGTGTGGGCGCACGGATAGCAACTGGTCTGGGACTACATCGCAGCTCGAGGCCCAGCATGATAGTTCCCAACGATAAGCGGATGTGGCGTAGAGCCTGGTGGATACTAGTGCAGTTTGACGTGATGGTCTCGCTGCAGTATGGTCGACCACAAGCCATGTACGTTCCATCAGTAATATGCCTTCCTTTTTGCACAATTTGGTGTACTAACAATTGCGTAGAAACCTTGAAGACTGCGATGTTGAACCTCTTTGCCCCGACGATTTCGAAGGATGTGGTAAACGGGTCCAAATCGATTATGTCATGCAATTCACGGAACTCTGCTGCATGATTTCCTTCATAATGAGGGAGAGGTTTGGTCTGCGTGTTAGCCCAGAACGCCGAAAGGCAGTTCTAGCAGAGGCGGATAGGGCCCTTGCCAACTGGTCAATCAAACTACCCGACGCGGCCCGGATGACCCAAACGGATGTAGACTCGTGGCCTAGCTTGCTCCATTTGACCTATAACAACTTCCTCATCCTGTTACACCGACCACACCCTCGAGCCGCCGCCTATTCGGACGATTATGGCCCTAACGATGCCGAGATTTGCAGCGCTGCTGCCGGAGTAATCGTCTCCATATTCGAAGATCTTCGTGAAAAGGATCAGATCAAATATCTCTGGTCATCAGCAGTTAACGCGCTCTTCACCGCCATGATTCAAATTAGAATTGAGCTTCGGTTTTCCAACCCGGTTTTGGCAATAAATGCTCTTCGACGCTTCGATTCCACGCTTGCTTCTCTACGATCACTCGCTGAATATTGGCACAACGCAGAAACCATACTGAGACTTTTCGAGAGTTCGAAGCGCCTAAAGGACGACATGGAAATGGTGAAAATGAAAGAAGAGTTCCCGTCCAATAAAGCCGATGGTGCTGAGAACGGAGCCTCGAAATTCGCAGACGATTCAACCACAAAGATTGACATACCTCTACCACAGTCCCAGAATTGGTGGTCACGGCCAGAGCTCAACGATAGGCTGAATTACTTCAGCAAGCAAGATTCAACGGGAGCTGCACCAATAGACGGTGGTCTTCAACAGCCTGCAGACGGTGCCGCTGACCAAGGAGATTGGCGTCAGCTATTCTCCTTTGCCGATAATGAACGGTGCTCCGCTTTTGGCACGGAGAATCTGAATGACATGGAGGATGAATGGCGAGAGCTGTATCTCCACGAGCCAGGGATGGCGGATTATTTCCCAGAAACCAGCTGGCTTCAGGGCTGAAATTGTTCTGGCTCACCATCTTTTATATGCAAGCTGATGTGCATGCCAAGTGAGCATGCGATAACCTCAGCTTTAAGCATCCTGACCGTTCGATTTGATGCCTCGAGTGTGCAATTATTATTGATGCACGCGAAACCATCACGTTGACAACGGCAGACGCCCCGCCCCCTTCAATGTCGGCACAACGTTTCGATAATGGAGGTCCATTCCCTTCTCTCCACCACAAAATTATATATTTTTAATACCGCAGTGTAATATTAATGATGGCCCCCAGACTCTTCAGTGGCGCCGATTCAGCCGCACTGGAGCGCCGTATACCACCACATTCAAAAGGTTCGCAAGGTTCTGGCAGGCAATAGCAGCCCTCCAGGCGACTGCGTATGTATAACGACTGGCGCCAAAACCACCGGGGCATTCAGGCCATTCTTATGATGACTGGCTATCAGTTTCTTGCGGTTATTATGATCTTCAACCGATCTGTCTTTCTCTTTCTTGCTTTAGCCATGGGTTATGTCTGGAGTTTGTGATATTGGGCGGACGTTTAAAATATATCTAAAAGGCGTTTTGAGATAGATTTCTTTGAATTAATACATTACTTTAAATCCGTCATTTGAGCTTTACCACTGCGGGCAATAACCAATCAAGTAAAAATATGAAATCTCCGGCTCCGTTCATCGTCATATTTCATCTTATCCAACCAGACCTGCTGTTGATCGATGCAAGAGCTGTTGTTTCATCGTCCGTTGGATTGTAAAATGGCCCAATCACGTTAGGTTAGGCTGGCGTCGGCGGGATGAGATCACCATCATCAAATTTCACCAAAACGAACAATCACCGCCAACAAACACACCTGCATAATAATACCACCACCACATATTCACAAGCAGCAATGGCGACGCAGCAACCGCAGCAGCAGCAAATAGACCCAAAGAAGCAGCAAGGTAAGTTTCCCAACAGCTATGATTCTTACGCGGCGTATGTCTTTGATCGAGTCCCGAATTAACCACCCCGCACGACACTCAGAGCTCCAATCCCAATACTCTACGTTCAAAAACACACTGCAGCAACTAGCGCAGAGGATCGGAGATATCGAGCAGGAGACTGAAGAACACAAGTACGTTGAATTCCCGGATGGGGGGAATATTATTCGTCAAAATTACACACCACTGCAGCCGCTACCTACCCATTCGGCCCACCTATAATCAAATCTGATCAGTTCCTGACATCCATTCCTTACCTACCAGACTTGTAATCGAGTCTTTAAAACCGCTACCTAGCGATCGAAAATGTTTCCGCATGATTAACGGCGTGCTGGTGGAGCGGACGGTGAAGGACGTTATACCCTCGTTGCAAACGAACTCGGACGGCCTCAAGCAGGTGCTGGAGGAGTTGTTGAAGCAGTATAAGTCTAAACAGGCGGAGATGGATACTTGGAAGGTATGGAAGAAGTCTTATCAACGTCTTGTGGGTGTGATAACTGATGCTAATGGGTTCTGGGTTTCGGTGATATAGAAGAAGAATAACATTCAGGTTGTTCAGCAATAATGAGCGTGGTTTTATGGCTGAGATGCGGTGCGGGCTACGCACTGGCTTACTTTACACCTGCCAGAATATGCGATATGGCAGGAGGCGACTGGCAGGAGAGGAATGATACTTGAGACATTGTGGATGCCAGCGGCGCAGAGATAGGGCGTCTAGAAAGGGTTCACGGTTCTCGTGTAATTATGAGGGATACTCGAGCACCCTGTTCCAGGATGGAGGGGGTCGAGTTGTGTCTCTCAGTTTTTTTTTATTTATTTTTCTGGTTTCTTGATATCGTGTGAGACCCATGATTGTACAAATTAAATGCACGAATACCTAACGCCTTGGATGCGGTTGCATAGCGGCATGGCTAGGTCTAGAAAGATACGATTCATGAAAACCCTTCGTCATCTAAATTGGGTCTTGCGTGCTCTAAAATGGCGTGAAAAGATGAGTTGGCTGGACCCGTTGCTTCGTATACTGATTCAGGAGATGGGTGATGATGCCCAATGATGTAAGGCGTTGGTCTCGCTCCCTCTCTGTGTTTGTCCATTTTTTCTTTTGCGGCGTATGATATTTTTTTCTCAGCCTTTCTGTGTCAGGTACGGCAAGGTGCATATAAGTCCAACAAATCAGTATCCCATCCTGCTGGCCTGCTGCGTTGTTGAGCGGGTTGGTTCCAGGGGCTGGATGTCAATCGGGCCCAACGCGCATCGCATCCTGCATGCATCTCTAGATGAATCTGCTCCACATCCCACATATATCCTGTTCTTTAGTCCGATGACGATGAGGATGGTGGTATACCGCCCGGCCATCATGTCGAGGAGACAGAGAGAGAGACCCAGATCTTGACGAACAGCCAGAAGTTGGGGATGGGCATCTCATCCAATAATGGAGCTGGCCTAGAGATCTTAGCCTTCCTCGACCCTCTCACGCTGGCTATCTATTGGTCGACAGACAGGAAAGTTGTCATGGTGACGGATTATTGATAGTAAACGCCATGCGCTTCCCCAGACTTCGTCGGCGAGATGACTTCATGGTGCGGGAGACCGACAAGCGGGTGAGAGATAGCTTTGCAGCTTTGCTTGATGAAATGCACGCGAGAATGAAGAAGATATGAGAGATCAGAAACATGTACAGAGTACCAGGGAGTTTTTATTATTCATTTTTCTATAATTCCATTTTCCAGACGCGTAGAATTAAGAAAAATTTCCCGAGCTGCACTCACCGTTTCTTTCTTTTTTTCCCCTTCCAAACCGCCGCCCGGCGCGAAACTTCATCTTCTGAACAACAACAACTCAACCGCATCGCAGCGCATCGCATCACATCACATCCTCCTCGACCACCACCTGCAGCCAGTCGTACAGAAAACAAACCACGGTTAGTTCCTCCACCCGATCCGCAGCTTGTTGCCCAACTTGCGGTCAGACTTATCCACTCGACTGACGCCATTCCATCCATCCTCCAGCTCCCTTTTTCTTCTTTCTTGACGCCCAACTTCGCCCACACTCGGTACGGAGTATCCCCCCCTTTTTTCCCTCCTGGCTTCGTTCTCCCGTGTCGTTACTGGTCTGTTTGATTTGTGCAAATTCCTCTCCCCGTGGCGATCGGTGGGCAAACTAGAACCACTATATCCCTTGCTTTCTTGTGTGATTGATTCCTTGGTCTCCGATTGTCCCCCCGGCACAAGCAAACAGGTACCCAGCCAATCAATCTCAGATGGCTTGCATATTCCCTCAAATCTCCGCGTCTTGTCTTTTGGGCCGGTGTGTGATGAGCTAGTCTAACGCGCTGGTGATGCAGAACCTACTTTATTTTTTCTCCTCCGTCACCACCACACCCACCAGCCGGAAAGCCCAGGGTCGTAACCTTTTTTAGAAACTCCGGCGTTGTCGAGTGACGTGTACATACGCCGGCGAAGCATCTCTGCTGCCCAGCCGCTGCTCCTGTGACCTGTTTTACCGAAGCCCGTTTCTCCGCCTGGGGTCCTGTTCAAATAAACGTCCAGAGCCATGTCTTCTGCCTCACCCCCAAAAGAACCAGAGGCGGATCCGGTAACCCAGTCAGGCGACGAGGCTGATCATATGGAAAGAGAACAACAAGATTTACCTGCGCACGGCCAGGGAGAATTCGAGGTGAAAGAGCAGGATCGATGGCTCCCAATCGCAAATGGTTAGTTGCTGCCGCTTTGTTCTGTTTGGTTGCTTCACACAATCTATGGCTTCCGATACATCGAACCACTTACGGCGTTTCTACGTTATTGGCCTTCGTTGTGGAAGGGTGTTCGCCTTATAACTTTATGTGGGGTAAAGCTGACCTGGTTCGATAACTAGTTGCGCGTATCATGAAAACGGCTCTTCCGGAAAATGCAAAGATCGCGAAAGAAGCAAAAGAGTGCATGCAGGAATGCGTGAGCGAGTTCATATCGTTTATAACCAGCGAAGGTATGTACACGCGTCCAATATATACAGGATCTAGAACTACCCACTGACAGTAGACAATTAAAACAACAGCATCCGAAAAGTGCCAGGGAGAAAAACGCAAGACTGTCAATGGCGAGGATATCCTCTACGCCATGACTTCTCTTGGTTTCGAGAACTATGCAGAGGCATTGAAGATCTACCTGTCGAAATATCGCGAAGTAAGTATAGTCTGACGGCCTAGGGCCACCACACCTTTTTCTTTAACGTCCAGCCCCTCCCATATCCCACTTTGATACATCCTTCTGTACTCTATCACGGAATATTCGTCTGAACAATTGAATTGATTGGTTTGAGACCCAATCCGCAAGGGGGGAGAACCAGAACCGCCCATCGAGCAGCGGGTACGGCGCAGGCGGTCCCGTCGGCGGAGCCGGTGCCCCAGCCGGTGGGATGGGCGGACCCCCGACGACAGCGGCCCCCGGGTTCACAGTCCCACCCGAGAATGCCAACAACATTCTGAATCCGAATATGAATGCGAATCTGGACCCGAACGAGCAAGACGGCACGACGTACGGTTATCCACCCATTGTGGGCACAGCGCACAATGGCGCCGGTGGGGAGACTTACTAACCCTATCGAAGACCCTTCCGGGGTCAGGGGTAAGATACCGGAATACCGAAAGCTACGACTCGTGTATTCGAAATCTCCCCATCCCCCGAGCGAGGCAAATCTGAGATGATATCACTGGAGTGGTGATAATGGGTAGAGGGAATCAAAGAAGCATTTTTTGTGATTGCACTAATTGAATAGAGGGAATTTCGCGAGGAATCCGGAAGAGTAGGGCTAGGATGGGTTATAGATCAGGACACGCTCAGAGCTGACTTTCTTTTCATCTCGTCCCTCATTTTTGTCTTTGTCTCACCATTCTCTTCTTCTTTTCCGTTTGTACGAGAATACTCTGGGACTTGGAGGGAGAGATATGGCGATGAACCCGGACGTACTGATGTATGTTTATGGTTGGTTTGGTGAATTCTTGGTGTATACATTATTCTTACCGACCTGGGAAATAAACTGCTTCCCATCACATAGATGATGCAGAAAAAACAGACAACATCCTGTCGCCCCTTACACTTCCTCCGTAGTTTCGCCGTCGCATTTGAAGACTTAATATCACGTGATAACCTATAGAGCAAACAAAACAAACAGACTCTCGGCTTCGAAGCTCCAAAGCTCAACATCGAAAGCAGCTCAACTTCACTAGACAATGAGAATAAGACGCTGCAAATAAGACAATAATGCCTCGCGATCATAGCCCCAAGCGTCGGAAGCTCGACAATGACGACTTTGCACCATCGTCACCTAAAAACTATTCCGAGTCAGGCCCTAAACTCCTCTTCAAACGGCAAAGGAGAGACGGTGCGCACCCCAGAGATAGCCGTTCTTCAACTCCGCGAGGCGCCCGAGATGGAGCCTCTACACCGCACCAGCATGAATTCGACGGCCCGGAACCGCTCGTCAACGTGGAAGACTCCATGGCTCTAGATAGGGACTGGTACGGAGGCGACGAATCCGGCCACACCTTTGGCGACGAATCGCATAACCCGTTCGGAGGACCAGATAGCGCCTGGACAGACCGGCTACGCGAGGCCGCGTTGTCTGAGAAGAAGAATAACCGCCGCTTCAATGCGCGGGCCATGCAGAAGCAGAAAGACGTAGATGCATGGGAAACGAATCGAATGCTTACATCTGGCGTTGCGCAGAGGCGTGAGCGCGATGCTGATTTTGAGGACGACGAGGAAGGAACGCGTGTGCATTTACTGGTTCATGATCTTCGACCTCCGTTCTTAGATGGTCGGACTGTGTTTACGAAACAGCTCGAGCCGGTCCCCGCCGTACGAGATCCGCAGAGTGATATGGCTGTTTTTAGCCGGAAGGGGAGCAAGGTGGTCAAGGAGAAGAGACAGCAGAGGGAACGCCAAAAACAGGCTCAGGAGGCGACGAATATGGCTGGGACGGCGCTGGGGAATATCATGGGTGTCAAGGAGGATGAGGGTGATAGCGCGGTTGCTATTCCCGGTGAAGAGGAGAATAATAAGGGGGGCAGCAAGTTTGCGCAGCATTTGAAGAAGAGCGATGGGGCGAGCGCGTTTAGTCAGAGCAAGTCGCTCCGTGAGCAACGGGAGTATCTGCCTGCTTTTGCGGTGAGGGAAGAGTTGCTGCGTGTGATTAGGGATAATCAGGTGGTTATTGTTGTTGGGCAAACAGGTTCGGGAAAGACTACGCAATTGACGCAGTTTCTTCATGAGGATGGGTATGGGGAATTGGGCTTGATTGGGTGTACGCAGCCTCGTCGTGTAGCTGCAATGAGTGTGGCTAAGCGTGTGAGTGAAGAGATGGAAGTCAAACTCGGAGGTCTTGTTGGCTACGCTATCCGCTTTGAGGATTGCACCAGTGATGAAACTGTAATCAAATGTAGGTTTGCATCCGGTCTTTACTTTGGGAATATGTGAGTTTTTGCTAACCTTTACAGACATGACCGATGGTGTACTCCTTAGAGAGTCGCTAGTACAGCAGGATTTGGATAAATATTCAGTCATTATCATGGATGAGGCTCACGAGAGAGCTCTGAATACTGACGTATTGATGGGCCTCATCAAGAAAGTCCTCACCAGGAGAAGAGACCTCAAGCTCATCGTAACATCGGCGACGATGAATTCGCAGCGCTTCTCGGATTTCTATGGCGGAGCACCAGAATTTGTTATCCCGGGCCGCACATTCCCCGTTGATATCCAATACTCCCGCTCTCCATGTGAAGATTACGTTGACAGCGCGGTCAAGCAAGTATTAGCTATTCATGTTTCACAGGGCGCGGGAGATATACTTGTGTTCATGACTGGACAAGAGGATATCGAAGTTACATGTGCCTTGATAGAGGAGCGATTGGCCCTTTTGAATGATCCACCAAAGATCAGCGTTTTGCCAATATACAGTCAAATGCCGGCAGATCTTCAAGCGAAGATATTCGACAAAGCTGCCCCGGGTGTCCGAAAGGTAATCGTTGCCACCAATATCGCAGAAACCAGCTTGACAGTCGACGGTATCATGTATGTGGTCGATTCAGGCTTCTCGAAGCTTAAAGTCTATAACCCTCGCATGGGCATGGATACCCTTCAAATCACACCTGTCTCGCAGGCCAACGCGTCTCAACGCGCCGGTCGAGCTGGCCGTACTGGACCTGGCAAGGCATATCATTTGTACACGGAGCTTGCTTTCAAAAATGAGTTCTATATCCAGACCATTCCGGAAATCCAAAGAACCAACCTCGCTAATACTGTTCTCCTCTTGAAATCGCTGGGCGTGAAGGATCTGCTTGATTTTGATTTCATGGATCCTCCACCACAAGATACGATTACGACTTCGCTTTTCGACCTCTGGGCCCTGGGTGCAATTGATAATCTCGGTGATTTGACAAAGATGGGCCGTCGGATGAGCGCATTCCCAATGGACCCGTCTCTCGCCAAACTCCTTATCACTGCCTCCCAGGAATATGAATGCGGCGAAGAGATGCTCACTATAGTCTCCATGCTGTCAGTTCCTAGCGTATTCTACCGCCCCAAAGAGCGGCAAGAGGAGTCAGACGCTGCGCGTGAAAAATTCTTTGTTCCTGAATCCGACCACCTTACGCTTCTCCATGTCTACACCCAGTGGAAAGCGAACAATTACTCCGATGCGTGGTGTGTTCGGCACTTCCTGCACCCCAAGGCACTCCGGCGAGCGAAAGAAATCCGAGACCAGCTCAACGACATCATGACTATGCAGAAGATGGAGCTGAAAACATGTGGTACGGATTGGGATGTTCTCAGGAAGTGTATCTGTTCCGGCTATTATCACCAGGCTGCGAAAGTCAAGGGAATTGGAGAGTATATCAACCTTCGAACAAGCGTAACCGTTCAACTACATCCAACGAGCTCGCTCTATGGTCTTGGATTCCTGCCTGACTACGTCGTTTACCATGAGCTTATATTGACCAGCAAGGAATACATGTCTACAGTCACGGCAGTAGATCCTCGCGTAAGTATTATCATGCCTCTCGTTTTCTTCACTCGTTAACAGATAGACTAATCCGTTTCTCTTATTAGTGGCTCGCCGATCTAGGTGGTGTTTTCTACTCCATCAAAGAAAAAGGCTACTCTGCCCGCGAACGCCGCGTTACAGAGCACGAATTCAACAGGCGCATGGAAATCGAAACCCAAATGGCAGCAGACCGTGAGAGAGCGGCTGAAATAGCCAGTAAAGAGGCTGAGAAGGACGCGGTGAGGAGGAAGCATGAAGTCCAGACCGGCATGGGCGTAAAATCCACGGTGAAACGACCGCCGTCCGCTGCGGGCGCTAAAAAGTCTAGTGGGAGTGTTGTTCGGAGACCACCAACGAAGCGGGTTGGCCGTGGATTCTAGGTTTCTTCGTCCTTGAGGCTGTGCCTGTTAGCTTCTGAGTTTGGCCTGTTAAGCATATACCAGCAATTTATATCCCCGTTAAGCGTCTGCACTGGAGTTGTCATGCGAAGGAAGTATGAATATCATCAGCCTTCATTTCAATGCAGGATAAGATATTGATATTAATATTTATACAATGCATATGCTCGAACTGTAGTGGTTTCAAACTGAAGCCCTTTCCGCGGGGGTATATCGATTCGAGTTCCTGTCCCCATTTTTGGTCCCACCACATCGAACATTCCGCTCAATTGATGAAATTAATACAGAAAAAATGTAATATAACGCTTCCAAAGATATAATCCGCAAACGCCCTACCATGAAGAAAACCAATCATTAGCATATGTATCAAAACCGGGGCGTGTCTCATGGCAAAGCCGTTAAATATATAGATATAGATATATAACGGCTTCGACATCCAACTCTTACCTTTCACTGGAAGTTTCCTCCTGCAAGTCCGCGGTCAGTCCACCCTTCGATGACTTCTGCGCTGCTTTCCCTTGTTTCTGTCCACCTTGGTCACTAGTCTGCATTCGCAAACTAGCAGTGAGAACGAACTGGCCGACCGCAGCTGAGAATCCGCTCAGGAACGCATTAAATGGCTATAGTTGACATCTAAATTAGCGGTTCGTTCCCAAACGATCTAAAAAATGTAGCATATCCCCAGCCTCTAAGAATAAATGCCAGGTATATATTTGTATTCGTCTTACATAGTTTCCGGCCAAAACACAGTATACGAATTGAACTGCGCCGACGACAACTAGGAAGGCCATGAAGGCGTCGAGGAGGAGAGTTCTTTGCGAACTTTGGGTGATGTATCGTTGCCATATTCCGAGCACTATTTCTTGCATGGAGGAGTTGTTGCTAAGCGGGATTGGTGCGGGTTTAACTGGAGCTGCGACGGGAGCTGGAGCTGGAGCAGCTGCAGCTGGAGGAGGAACGGGCGAGACGCCACGGCGTTTGGGTGCCATTGTAGGTGCGGGAATGAAGCTGGGCGGAATGTAGAGACAGACGAAGGCGAATTGGCTGTTGGTTAAGCTATCAGGCGTACATCAAGGGAGTGGAGGAGTGTCTCGTGTGGTTCATCGGCGTTGGAGGCGGTTTGTTGCTGGTCGTGAAGAACACACTTGCTTCAAGTCACGTTACTTTGACATTGACTGGTCTGGTCTCCACATCGCGCCCGCAGTGACATCTTCAACAACAACAGCAACAACAGATCACTATCTCTAACAGAATCCGTGATATATTCAACTTGAACTTCCGACGAGACTGCAGTATAACACAGCGCCAGACAGATCCTGAGCTCGAGATATACAACCCAATTTAACCTCCATCACAATGGTTCGTTTCGCGATCTACATCCTAAATCGTATGTCACCAAGCTAATGGCTTCAATCTTCAGTCAACCTCAAACACAGCCTACTCCGCCATTGCCCTCTCCCTCTTAACATCGGGTGGAGGTGTAATGGGATACGCCCGCACAGGATCCCTCCCCTCCGCTATCGCCGGTATATCCGTTGGCGCACTCTATGCGTTTAGCTACACCCAGCTTCAGGGCCAAGGCCAATACGGAGAAGAGATTGGCTTGCTTGCCTCGGCCGTGTTGGGCGGCAGTTCAGTTCCCCGAGTTATCAAAACTGGTGGAAAGCCTGTACCGGTGGCATTGAGCGTAATAGCGACTTATGGATTGTATGTGTTTGGAATGGCATACAAGGCGAAGAGAGCATCCTAGGCAGCTAGCTGGCTCTTGTGAATACTCGCAATTACGATAGCTATATCCCTTGTAGAAATTGAGGATGAATTGTAATTGTTATGAAGTTGTAAATGATACTTCGTTAGGTTATAGAATGTACACACACTCCGACACTTGATGGTCATGCATATCAGGATGAACGCTGTAGCGTATTAAAGGATAGAACTGAAGGTTGTTTGCCATGCTGTCAAACAACAGTGACATCATAGAAGGGGTTTAGGAGAACAAGGAGGAAAAAAGGGGGACAAAGAGCGGAATTTCTCAAAAGGGTATCACAAGACAAACTTGCAGATTAAAAGTGCACATACTTCAATTCATTTCTTCCGCATCCACTTTAACAAGATCATCTGGTTGTTCATTTAATAAGTCCCCGATCTCCATACTCTCTCGAATGATCTGCCGTGCCTCCTGATCCCCGACATCCATATCATCCTTGACTAGCATAACGGTGAGCTCTGGTACAAGCACCGCCTGTACAAACCCTGATACACCGACTGCATGCATCAGAGGGTCTAGAGGGGCTTGTGCTCGAATTTTGGATGCAAAGCGCGATATTATGGATTCCATCCTAAATATCCAAGTCAGTCACTGCACAAGGTATGTGGCTTATAGCATCGAAACAGTAATAAGTGTAGGGGATAAGTGTTCGTACATATTCTTCGCCCCGCGAGATCCATAGTATCCCGAAGTTATCTTCTCCAAGCCCTGACTTGTGGCTGCTGAATGTAGAGTGCTCTTCATACTCTTCTTCTCTTTATTTGCTGTAAACTTATCATTCGCCGTAGATTCCAATTCATTGCGAAAGAACGAATCTTTCTTCATCATTAAGATGCTTTCGATTTCCGCAAAATGTGTCTCGATCCGCTTCTGTAGCCCGTCCCAGTCGATTTCTGGGTAGCCCTTTTCGGTCCATTCTCGTTCAGCTGTTCGCGTTCGATGTGCGCGGCAGAATTTTGCTTCCTTTCTTACACTCGCACCCTTTAGCAGATTGAAAGATGTGAAGAACTCAGCATCCACAGACGCGTCGCATACAGGACATTTAAAACTGCTCGGGGCATCAACTGAGGATAATCTACGCTTATCCTCGGGCGATAGGCTTAGGGAGATTGTTGAGGATACCGAGCTCAATGGAGACAATGGTACGTCCTCATCATTATCAAACAAATCCTCGGGACACGGCTCATTCTCGCGCGAGGAGTATGTAGGCATTGATGAGGTAGGCGTCGTATCTCCTGGAAACGATCTAGGAAATTTGAATTGCGGCGCTGATTGTGACGAGTGGACAGCAGTGTCAGGGTCACCGGCGGCGGTTTCTTTTGCGAATTTGAATCGAGGCCTCGGTATAGGTTTGAGCTTTCCAGCTGGAGAACCTTTAAACCCAGGATTCTTCGCACTACCATACACGGCAGACACGCGTTTTCTCGGGTAACTGAACCATCCTCCGCCCAAATTCGGTGTTTTGGCGGCCCTCGGTGTATCATCCGCTTTTGTATTTTTAGGTGTCTTTGCCTGCGCCAGCTCCTTCTTAGTTCTCTTTGGAGTTTGTCGTGGCTCTACAGCGGTATTCGCCCTCCTTCTCTTCCTCGGACTGCCCTCCACTTTTGCAGCGGCGTCAACTTGGGCGAGGTTATATTCCAAATCCCGCGATGACCATGTAGTTCTCCTCATTGACTGTCTGTCAAATTCCAGTAATTCATTGTCATCCACAGAGCTCAATGGGGATTCATCACTAGTTGTTGATTCGGCCCTATTTGGCTTGATTGTCTCCTGCGTGCTTAATGGATCGTCGGAGGAATCGCTGTCCCGGTTCGACGGTGATTTGGTGGCATTATTGGTTCGATTAGGTCGTCCACCAACTTGCGACAGTAGCGATCGTCCGGTATAATTGGCCCTTGTCAGTCGTTTGGAAGCGAAGCTCGAGTTGGGGTTAACTGCAGCCATCCTCTGCCGGACGCGGAGAGATCTTTCGAGTCGAGGCGTGTCGCCTGCTCGCGGGGGTTAGGAGCTCCGCAGGGAGGTACAGCAGTAGGCGGGAGGAGAATGACGACGGTTATGAGAGTTGAGTTGGGATCAATTAACTGGTTGGCTTGTGGAATAAGCTGCGTGATGGGAGATGATGGATGAGATGTTGCAGCATAGATCGGACAGGGTGGAGAGAGAGAGAGAGTAAACAACGTCGCGCCAAGTCCCAACCCCCCAAGAACCATCAAGACGTGGCCCAGTGAAGACGGTCTCGATGTTCCACAAAAGGTGAATAGAGAAGAAATAAGGAATTATTTGATGGACTATTTCTATGCAATTGAATTTTTGATCTATATAATTGGGTATGGCTAATTGCTATTCACCCCATGCAAGGTGACTGACATAAAACGTCATTCCCCTCTCGTGTCACATTCATCTATCCGAACATAAAAAGGCATTTCAAAAGGAGGAGAAGGAAGAGATAATGAGTTGAAAGCCACTTGAAAGCGCCTGACATAGCTCCAAGCGAAAAGAAAACCTCTCGGAAAACCATGAACCGTAAAGCATGCTACACCAACATCGTAAACACGGATATTGAACCAGAAGGAGATATATTAGACATAGAAATGTGTAGTTAAGTAAAAAGTGTTAGTATGAAGAAGAGGTTAATAGGGACTTATCAGGCTGATGCTCGTCCTGTTATTGAAAGGTCATCTTTATCCCATCGTTGTTGTAGTCATTATCGTCATGATCAGCCCATGCATTATGCGACAGGTTGATATTGGAGAAAGCAGAGTTGTTGCCAAGCGGTTTCTTCTCCCCAGTCTCCTGAGGAGTGGTAGCAGAACTATAACGCGGCGGAGTATGATATGACGTATCGAAAGTCATTTGCATTTCATTGTCCGGTGTAGGCCATGAAGCGTTGCCAGCGTGCTTAACTGCTGGGGAAGACGTGGAAGACAGACTCGTGTCTTCGGTAAAGGACTTAGCCTGGCCCTCTTTTGGAGTGTCTGCTGAATTTGCTTTATTCGTGTCCGGAGTATAAACCGCATCCGCGTTGGCCTTGACTGCTGGTGCTGGTGTTTCTTTCGAGACAGGTGTTGAGGAAGTGCTTTGTTGATCTTGTGATACCTCTGAGAGGTTGATTTTTATCGGGGGTAAGGTTGACTCCAGTTGCTTAACCTCAATCTGTTCGCTCTCCAGTTCAGCCCTAATTGCGTCAATGTCAAAGAGGACGTTTCCATTGGGGTCTACATCATCCCCAGGCGAACCAGGCTGTTCGCGTTTAGCCTGGTCTACATCATAAGTTTCCCAGCTTTTTCTTTTAGCAAGTTTCCCTCGCTTGAAGAAGCCAAATTTCTTTTTGTCTGGCTTCAGCTCCGCCTCTTTGCGCGCTTCTGCAATCTCACGAATAAGTTCACGCTGCCTTTCTTGGTGGCTATCTGGATCCGGGTCTTCGATTTCAGTAAACTCATCGCTCTCAACTTCCCATCCGACTTCACGTAGCAGCCGAGGCGTCATTGCACGGTAAGCCATATGTCCGTTTACAAGCTCAGTGACATTATGGTTCTCTATTCCAGGCACGTTTTCAACAGGTGCGAGGCCCGCCACACGCATGATTCCACCGCTAGTTGCCCTAAAAAGGTATCCTAGAATCCAGTCGTTTGAGGC
Organism: Arthroderma sp. MBC 929; assembly: GCA_030789285.1. NCBI lineage: Eukaryota > Fungi > Ascomycota > Eurotiomycetes > Onygenales > Arthrodermataceae > Arthroderma > Arthroderma sp. MBC 929. The sequence continues at coordinate 147,672 of JARJUX010000066.1, forward strand.
ATAGCCGTTCACAAATCTTCCAGAAACCACACTTCGAGCCCTGAGGTACTCGTCTCTGTTGGCCACAATTGGGGACCCAAAGAGGAATGCGTTCTGCACAAGACCAAATGCCCCTTTGTTCGCAAGCTCTTTCAAACATGAAAATATGACCCTTGAGCCCAACGAGAAACCCACGAGAGTTATAGGCCTCTGGCCAAGGTTTCTTTCAATTAGCGAGTCTGCCAAGATCAGTCCTGCTGCATTTGCCCGAGCGAGTGAAACGGTCCAGGGATTATCGATTAAGTAGGAAAGTTTTGTGAGAACAATAGGGAGTTGGAGCGATGCCATGAGTGCTGTCAAAATTGTGGCCCCGAGCACTTGCTGCAGACCTTGAGTCAATGCCTATGGGTATATCTGTTAGCACTGGTAGGCTGAGGATGCAGTAAGCGGGGTTTCCATACCTCAGTAGCGAGAATATTTAATGTAGCTCCTGTACTCCGTAGCATATCGGGCTCCCAAAGTACTGAATAGATGTCACCCATGATGGGATCCACAGTACTATACGGCAGTCGTATATCGTCAACTTTGCCCGTCATCCATCCCGAAATTGTAACGATGAGGTTTAATCGTTTGTTGTTGTGTAATGGGCGATACTCAAAAGTTTTGACCGCCCCTGTCCTCCTATTAGAAGCTCTAATACCTATCGTGCTTCCGGTAAGCGTTGCACCGGATGCAATCAGCGCGGTACCACCAGCCCCGCCAAGGAAAGCACTAGTTCCACCGACACCGATCGTGGTGAAGCCGGCCGCTAATCCTGCACCAATGACAGGAGCCAGTAGACCAGCAGACAGACCTATTACCAAGCCTCCGCCAACAGTCGCCAACCCCATCACCATATACCTCCGCTTCAAATCCCGCTTCCGGCGGTTCTCCATGTTTTCGGCTTCGTCCCAATTCTCCTTGTCTGCCTCATGCTGCATTTCGAGAGCGTCGACAACCCGTTTTTCAAATCGACATATTTGCGTCCAGGGAACTTTCATCACTTCTCCAACTTCCTCAAGCAAACGACGAGATCTGGAGTCGTATACGGAGTCCGCAATCAAAACTAAAAACAAATCACAAAGAACTGTCCACCGCAAATCGATATCCAGTTTTTTCGAAGAAGGGAGATGTGAAGGTGTGTGAACTTCTGGTATATCGGAATTCGGGTCATATTCATACGGCGGGGGAGGGGTAGACGAAGATGACCTGAGGGAGATTTCAGAGGTAGTGCTGCTCGCGCGTGTCCTCTTATCAGTGGAAGATTTAGAGTCAGACGCAACACCAGGAGCATCTTCATCAGCAAGAGGGTTTTGTACGCGAGCATTTTGCATAAGCGGAGGCACAAGGTCTTCCGGCTGGACTCCATGCTCGGCAAGCTGTTCTATCATGACTTGCTCAGCAGAATCAATGTCCATATGAGCATACAGCCTAATCATCATCTGCTGGCCCCATTTTGTCATGGAATCTATAGCACTGGCTATAAGCCTCCACGTAGATTTTGTTGTAGGGTAGGACTCTAAAGTCTGGACCATCTTGAATATAGTTAACCTTGTGACGCCAACATATGCGATTCTTTGGCTTTCAGTCAGGAGGTTCTTGGTTGCTTGCAGTTGAGAAAGTGGATCACGCATATCATCATCTTCTATACCGAGATCATTACCTTGAGGTCCCTTAAAAAGATACTGAGTATCTTCGTCCAGACTGGTAGCTGATTGTGCATCGTCATCAATCTGTACTCTCGTGTAGCCTCTTCCGGCACCACCCAAGCCTTCGTAAACATTATCATCATTCTCGACTTTTGTGCCCCGAGCAACCATCCTGCCGTAATCATCATATACATCTAATTCACCCAAAGCCGGCATGTCTTGCCACGCATCTTCATCCTTATCGCTCTTGGATGCATCTTTAGTGTTCAGCTTTTGATGTGACCAATCTGATACGGCTTCGCCAGCGGGAATCTCTTTGGGCACATTGGCCACTGTTGACGGGTCCTGAGCGGAACCCTCCAGCGTTTTAGGGTCTTTGGACTCAATTTGGGCCTCATCATTTTTTTGTACTGCATTAACAGGGGCTGCTGATGCCAAACTCGTCAAAGTACCGATGGGAGCGGAAACGGAGCGTGATAAAGTTTCCGGCGGTGCTATTTCACGTTCCACCTTGCTGTGCGAAGTCAAGTCATCGGTACTTCCCGTAGCTTCGGGCTTTGGCACAGAGGATACACCGACTGCGGACGCGCGGGTTGTCCTCTTCCTCACCGGCAGCCCAAAATCATCCAGCTCAGGTTCATCATTGTGTCCTACACCGTTCACTGGTCCATTCTCCAGCTTGGGAGCATTTGGACGTCGAATTCCTGGAATGTCGTGACCTGGTAGAGGAGCATGTCTAACCTTTGCTGCGCTCGGCTCAACCAATCCTATCTCGGTGCGGGGAGCTGACTCGGGAGCATCATCATTATCGGGTGCTCCAGAGGTCATGATATGGAGTATACGGAAGTGGCGTCTCCTTTTGACACTGCCTTTGAGCGCATATACTCTTTCCTAACGCCAAACTGGTAGAACATCCGCTGGTATCTGCGCGGCTGTAGTCTTGAGAGGCGGACTGGTAGTTTGGACGAGAACAGTGATTTTAAAGATATAGAAAGTAAAAAGAATAGACTATCGGTTCATTTTCGTAGAATGGGAGAGAGAAGACGGGTGGTCGAGCTGAATTATTCAGGTTTGGTCAGCCCCTTTTTTCAAAAAGTTGGCGGCAGGGTGAGGTCACGCAGCAACGATAAACCAATCCTGGCTCAGGAGGGCAATCCGATAAACAATTCTAACTTACTGGTAGCAAGCAGTATTCGAAGAAGATACTATCAGATGCCAGACAACAACAGCGAAGAAGCAGAAGCAGCCTCGGCGGGGGCACAAAGTCGGAGCTTCATCAATGCAGGCGGCGAAGATAATTAGTTCCAGCAGCGTTTCGACTTCGTCGCAGGGATGTCGCTCTCACGTGGGTTCTCGGCCCTGTCGGCGGACCTTTTATCCGCTCCGAACTCTCCGCCCTCCATGACTAAGCATTGTCCCGGAGATCTAATCTTATCAATCGGGCGGGACTAAATACTTACCCGATTAGGAAGGCCGCGCCAAGTCTTTTCCTCCCCCGCAAATCTGATCTCGACCGCGCCCTCCGACGACGAAACGCCCTTTGCTTATATATCACGGTATATCACTGCGATGATACGTTCAATCCTGGCTGCCATTCGGCTGCACAGTTCCCATTACGCAATATCCGGGTCCTCTTAATGGGGGAGAATGCCGAACTGGCCGGCGATGCGCATGATAAAAGGGCCGATGCTTCCCAGCTATCGAGGGGCGTCTTTGGCATTGTGCAAAGAGAAAAACTTCCTACATCAAAATACCTTTGAAATCTTGAACTAATATATTGAGAGAGATTGGTCGTGAGATTTGATTACTATCGCGACAATGACAAAGTCTACCCCTCCAGTTTCATACGGAGTCCTTCTCTACCCAGGTTTTGAGGTCCTGGATGTTGCCGGGCCTCTGGAGTGCCTTAACGTCCTCGCTCGAACCCTCCCCGATGCCGATTTAAAGCTTTCTGTCATCAGTCGTCCAGTCGATGCAGATCACCCAGAGATTCCATTGGAAGTATCCCCGGGAAACCCTGCCAATGGACCCCCGGCAAAAGCTACCCCCACAAAGAGTTTCAGCTTCGAATCCGCACAAGTCTACAAGCCAACACATACCTTTGAAACTGCGCCACCACTTGATGTTTTAATTATTGGCGGAGGGTCTGGCACCCTTGGTACCTCTGGGGTTCCGCAGGAGATAGCGTTCGTGAAGAAGGTCTTCCCGTCGCTGAAGTACCTCTTCACCGTTTGCACAGGCTCGGCAGTCGCGGCCGCAGCGGGTGCCCTTGATGGCCGTCGTGCCACAACTAATAAGGCCTGTTGGGATTCAATGACGGCCATTGGACCTAAGACCCATTGGGTAGCACAGGCTCGCTGGGTACCGGCTGGTAAAGTGTGGACAACATCGGGAATTAGCGCAGGAACGGACGGCGCAATTGCGCTCCTCAGGGAAATATACAGTGAAGAGGAGTACCCTGGGCTGATCCAGAATATTATAAATGATATGGAGTACAGACACGAGCCTGATTCCTCAAACGATCAGTTTGCTGAGGTTTTTGGAGCGAAGGATGTGCTACCTAAGCTTTAGGGGAGTTTTATCAAGTACTCGGGAGCATCAATGGCTGAGAGGTACTCTATTTCTAAGTTTTAATACTGGTTCAAGAACGCTTTTGTCGAACGATGGGGGCATGTCTTGTAATCCATGGTTTTATGGTTATCAAAGACCCCTAGCAGTAAAATGGCAAACATTTTTTGGGTTTCAAATTGAAATATTCATGTTTGATGCTATTCTCTCTCAGTAGGGCGTTTTCTCGTCCGATGAAAATTGATCTCTCTATCCCTCGACTATACCATAACAAAGTCCTTCCAGTCCTCCAACGCCTGCTTAACGTCCTTTTCATAGAGAGGAACACCCGCAGCATAATTCATCTCTTCCTTCTTCTTTCCCGGGATATTGGCCCCTCTATACCAAGACTCAGCCAAAGGGAAGAGCGTCTGATCCGATATAGCCACCACCTTGTCTCTCCAAGCCGTTTGGGCTTCCGGAGTTGGGTAGAGATATTTCAAGCCAGTTTTTTGAAACTTCTCAATTGCGTCGGCTATCCAATTTCCTTGTATTTCAACAGCTGTTGGGCCGTTGGAGTACGCAGTCGGGCCATGAACACCATATATGAAGAACATGTTCGGATATCCCGAAAGGGTCATCCCAAGGTACGATTTTGGACCATCTTTCCAGCTCTCTGCGAGTGGTGTACCGTTCATATCACGAAGTCCCATATTAGTTATACCTCCAGTCAGGCAATCGAAACCAGTAGCAAGAACAATGACATCTGCTTGGTAGAATGAGCCATCCTCGAGAAGAATTCCATCCGGCTTTATCTCTACGATGCCATTCTTCTTGACGTCTATTATATCCACATTGGCCTTGTTGAACATGTCATAGTAATCCTGCTCCAGCGATGGCCTCTTCGTGCCAAACGGATGAGGTGGTTCAAGGGGTGCGAGGATATCTCGCTTTCGAGGATCGTGGATCCGCTCGCGTGTCTTCTTCGCCCAAAAGTCGTACGAATAACGGTTACACTGTGCGTCGATAAGTGTATCTTTATACCCACCGAGCCAGAGCTGAAATCCACCATTTTCCCATAACTCTTCTAACAAGGCCTCGCGCTGTGATTCCGTATCTTCAGCAGCCACTCTGTCGACGAAACTGTAACGCATGCCAGCGAACGTTGTCAAACGCTTCTTGAAAAACGCTTCATAGTCTGATTTGTTTTGCTTTTCTTTGCTAAAAACACCCTGGCGCATCGGCAGGGCCAGGTTAGGGGTTCGTTGGAAAACATTCAGGCTTTCTGCCTCTTTTGCCCACTCCTGGATTATCTGGACGCCTGTAGCCCCTGTGCCGATCACCGCGGCCCGTTTCCCCTTGACATCAATTCCCTCCTTAGGCCAGGCCGAAGAATGGTGAATTGTACCCTTAAACGAGTTGAGGCCTTTAAAATCAGGGGTGTAGGATTTTGCTGAAAACCCGACGGCCACGACAAAGAATCTGCTATGGGTAACTCGTCCATCTTCGGTATCGATATTCCACATGTTGCTCCTGGTATCGAACTGCGCTCCGACCACTTTAGTGTTAAACTCAACGTCTTTTTTGATGCCAAAGGTCTTGTCGACATGGTCAAAATATCGCCTGAGCTCCTTGCCGTCCGGGTACTTTTGACTCCAGGTCCAGTCAGTCCATAGTTCTGGATCTGAATATTCATATACGGGTGCTTCAGAATCAACACGGGCACCTAGAGAAGGCAAAAAGTGGTCAGTCAATGAGTCGTGACACAACCAGCGAATAGGTACATGGCTAATGTAATTCAGATATACAGCAACGCATACCTGGGTAACGGTTCGAGAGCCATATTCCCCCCAAGTCCTCTCCAGCCTCGTAGACTCTGCATTTCAATCCAAGCTTTCGCAGACGATGCAGGATACAGACGCCCGAAAATCCTGCCCCAACTATAAGGGCATCATAGGTTGGTTCCTCCGAATGAGAGCCCATTGTATCGTCCTAATGAATCGAATCGTGATAGATGAAGAGAACAGGAGATTATCAGCAGTATTTCACAGGCTTATTCAGTCCACAACTGATGATAGATACAGGCATACGTCGACATCTTTGTTTATATAGAGCCAGGACGAGGATACGTCCATGCCACCTCCTATCATTAAACCCCTCTATCTCTCTCGCCCCTCGTTTTCGCCTCTCGTCTAGAACGATTTACTTCACTGACTCGAATCCTTGTTTACCGAGGAAATACATCAGTTGGGTTTTAAATAAAACTTGAGCGGGGGAGGCGATAGTTCTGCACAATGCAAAGGGATACATAATTGAAGAGTGTGATTGCATCGTTTCAGTGACATGGATTTTTGTCAGATGCATTCTCGCCACAATCGCTGCTGGCTCCTTCGTATTGACATGGATGGGAGACCCTGCTTGAACCTCTTGGGGACCAGCCATCATGTAGGAGGTGAGGGATGATTAAAGACTGTACATGGGTATATCTGATGTCTCCTTCTGGCGGGTGTCATGCGGCCAGAAAATCCATGTCATGTATGAGAAAAGAGAAAAGGGGGTATATCCATTTTTTTCACTGTGAAAAAAAAGATGACGAGAATACAGATATAACAGAGTACATATAAGAAAGTAACCAATAAATGAATACATAAAATAGATCGAGCCACCAGAAAAGACTACGATGGTGACGAACCAGTTTCCCCGCCAGGTTTCAAGCTCCCAGGGACTAGACTGCTGAGGGCTGCAGCTTTTGCACTTAGCCCAGCTGCACCTCCAATCGGAATGCTGCCCATGATATCTAATAAAGGCACGTCTGCTCCAACGGCCTTTGCAAGCCATACGCGAAACTCCACAGCGACGAGACTGTCAACGCCATTGTTACTCACACTCTTACTCAGATCGATATTCTCGGCCGGAATAGTCAATAATTTTGAGAGCTTGGTGCGAATCCCTTCCGCAATAACCCCAATCATATCTTCTGCAGATGTTGCAGACGCCAAAGATCCGGCAATACTTAAATCATCGGAGCCCTGTCCGCCTTTAAGACCGGAAGAGTTGGCGGAGTTAGTCGTGGAGAGGTGCTTGAATAAGGGCGTGTACATCCAGGTTGGAGAAGGCATGCCGCGAGACATGTAGTCCTGCGCAGTCGATATTGCGGATGTTATTTGGATGGGCCGTTTCTGGTAGTGTGTCGGATCAAAGTGGTACTCGAGCATAGAGTGGATTTCATCTTCGCGGACTGAGTCAAGGAGGCCGGCGACAGTTTGGCCAGAAGTCAACCGATCGCGGTTATCTGCGACATATCCGACTGAAAGAAGAGCACCAAGATCGAGAGATGTGCTCGGAAGCCCTAGAGATACACGGTGCTCGGCTAGAGCGTCTTGAAAGGTGTTGCCCGCCGCATAATTTGCCTGCCCACGATTGCCAATCACTCCATTCACGGAAGAGAACATGATGAAGAAATCCATGTCGCGTGGAAGCTGGGTATGTAAATTCCAAGAACCCTGCACCTTTGGGCGCGTGGCTGTTTGGAACTCCTCCAAAGACATATTTTCGAACATTTTGTCGGAGATTACCATTGCCAACTGAACACACCCCCTGATAGGGGGAAGCGTTGCCTGACATTCCTGGAGCACAACAGACATGTGAGATTCGTTTGAAACATCACAAGCAAATGCATAAACATTGGTCCCACGCTCCTTAAGATCTTTAATGGATTTCTGAGCAATTGAACTTCCCGCGCCAGACCGTGAAAGGATAATAATATGTTTTGCGCCGTGTGAGGACATCCAGAGAGCGGTTCGTCGGCCAATGCCGCCAAACCCACCAGACACAACGTAGGACGCGTCTTCTCTCAATTTGGAGACTGCTTGGGGCTGCGGTGCAACACGAACCATGGCATCGTCATGCGGAACAAGAATTGTTTTACCCATTCCCTTCCCGGATTGTAAAGTTCTGAAGCTTTCTTCCAGTTGTGAATAGCTAACCACGTTGAGTGGGTATATTTCCTTAACTTTTCCCTTCAAGAACAGCTGGATAGTCTCATAGAAGAGCCTATGGGCTTCCACCGGGCGGTATCGAATGATTGTGGTCAAGTCAACGCTTGCCAGAATGACGTTGCGAAGAAGGGGTCCCTAAAGATTCCCAGCGGTTAAATTCGGGTATAGTTCAAGAGGAGGGGGAAACGAAGGGGCATTTAGGGCTTACCAGGGAAACTCTTCCGTTGTTCTGAGCATCCTTTTTTCCAATCTCGATGAATCTGCCAAAGGGCGCGATGCAGTCCCATGTTCGACGAAGAAACTCGCCTGCCAACGAGTTCAATATAACATCAACCCCTCGACCGTTTGTCATGCGCATAATTCCCTGAGCGAAGGACAAGTCACGGCTATAAAATATGTGATCTCTCTGTACCCCATATCTATCGACAAGCAGCTCGGCTTTCTCAGCTGTAGATACCGTAGTAAACACTTCCGCACCTACATGATTGGCCAGCATAATAGCCGCCTGTCCAACTCCTCCGGCTCCACTATGGATCAACACGGTCTCCCCCTTGCTTAATCTAGCAACTTCAAATAAAGCGTAGTATGAGGTTAGGTATATCGATGGTAATGAGGCGGCCACTTCAAGGCTGATATCTTTGGGTATTTCCACGAAAAGGTTCTCTTCAGCCCTGCCATAGGTTTGGAAAGCGCCGGTCCTAGTGTGCCCGTCCATATAGACGACATGATCACCGACCTTGACTCGGCTGACGCCTGTTCCAATTCGGGTTACAACACCTGAGCCTTCGCTTCCGAAGCTTAGCGAGTTATGTTCTCCCATTGCAATCATAACGTCACGGAAATTTAACCCAACAGCTTTGACCTTTATCTCGACGTCATACTCACCCAGAGGTTCGAAGTACACCGGGTCAGTCTCAAACGTAAGCTTATTGAGCATACCTGGAGCTTCGGTGGTGAGCCTCAAGGGCCTGTTGGCCTGTGCCTCTCCTAGAGGCATTAACTGTGCTGTACCTTTCGAGTTTTTAGCCGTAAGATAATTGTTCATCTTTGTGGCATTGACTAGGCGGTTAGTTAGGATGACACCATCCTTCAAAAGATATTCGGCATTAATCTTGCTCTCGTACGCCTTCACGAACTGAAGGTCAATGATATCAAACACGGTCTTTAAAATATCGCTATGAGGAGGTCGAGGACTAGATATACCAAGAAGCACGAAATTCGGGTCTTCAAGATCCCTTTCCCATCGCGATGCACGGATAAGCCCTGTCGTTATATTAAGTTTTGGGTCTTTAGTAGGATCACCAGTGATCCAGAGCACTTTCTTGCATCTTACTAAAAGGTGTTGGATATTCTTGAACTCGTGCTCTGTTGGGTCGAAAAGCAAGGAACCCCCCAACTCCGCTAAACAGATGCATAGCGTATCCGAAAAATCCAAGCTAAGAATATCGGAGTATCTAGCAATAGTGCAGTCCGAGCAGTTCAACCCATCAACTAGTTCTGTCGCAATAGAGGTTGCAAGCTGCTCTTGCCCATTACCATCTGCTGTGACCACAATGGCTCTACTAGGTAGAGCGTTCTCGTGTCCTTGATCAACCTCACTGGAAGCTATTAGCACGCTAGTTCCGTTTAAATCTTCATTGGGCCAGTCTCTTAGACTGTGTTCAATATTCGTAAACCCAGAATCTCGGAGAAACCCAGTCCATGCTTCTTCGTTTATAAAAGGGCACCACTTCCGGCTCTCCTCTGCGCTCAACCACCATCCGGAGAGAAACCCGAAAGCAACAGGAACAAAAAGAAAATTATCTCTAACACCTTCATGGATGATGAGCTTTCCACCGGGCTTTAGCAAGCGACGAACATTCTCCAGAGTATTCCCGAGGTTGGAAGTGGCGTGTAAAACATTCCCCGCAACGATGATATCGTAGGAACCAGCATTGAACCCTTGGGCCTCTGGATCTTTTTCGATGTTAAGGGGAAGGAGATGAAGAATGTCGTTCCAATCCTTGAAATTTTCAGCCGCTTTCTTAAAGAACACAGGGGAAATGTCGGTGAAGTCATATTTGGCAATTCTGGAACCTTTTTTTGCATTTCCTTCGTCTGATGCAAGGGGGTTGAGGGTCTTCAGGAACACACTTGTCAAACTGCCAGTCCCAGCACCTATTTCTAGGATGTTAAGGTCTGTGTGATTATGCCCAACCACGTCAAGATATGATTCAATCAAAGGAGTAATGTTCCCTGCTTCAACTGCATTGGCATAGACCCGGTCAAGGAGGTCATCACTAAACAGTAGTGCAAGGGGATCGACCTCGTTTCGAAGGACGGCCACAATGTTTGAGCCAGCTCGAATGGCAAGTTCCCCCTCAGCACTTCTCGAAGCAACCTTGTTATATAATTGTTGCTTGAAGTCTTCGTCAAATCTGTGCTCTAACCACTTAGTGAAAGGTAGGTGGATTATTCCATCAGACTGGAGAATTTCAGCCTGTCGTACGAGCCACTGGTGATACTTTTCAAGGTGGGATTCGTAGGATGCCGGAGAAACACCCTCGAGACTTTCCAAAGCATCCATTATCAACAGCATAGTTGCGAGTTGTAGATCTTGCACTTCTTGAAGCCGGAAATCAATTTCTTCTTGTGTGGCACATACGGAGCTAGATGCCTGGTGAGACCTATAAAGGTCGAGATCCGATCTCCATTCAATGGTGTGGCAGAGCTTGCTGGCGCGTAAATCGCTTGAACCGGCATTTGAAACTGGCGTAGCTTTCATCCCTTTGAATATGACTCTCGGTTTTTTAACATTCGAATCCCAGACAGTAATGTCGGTTTCATATCTCTGGGCTGCAATTGACTTTGATTTTCCATGGCCATGGAATACATGACCAACTGTACTTGAAATATCGGAAGAAACCCATATCTCCTTTATAAAGGTCGGCAGCATGGCTACTGGCAAGGTAGCAATGCCAAGGTGGTCGAGAATAGACATCATCGACAAGTGCAGCATACTGTCTAGTGTACATGGATGAATAACATGCGGCCGTATAAATTTTTTGGGCATGGATTCTGCAACATTTGGAACGGTAACGACACCCATCGCCTCTCCCAGCCCCCTTGATAGTCTAACATCAGTAAGGTTCCGGAACAAGGGGCCGAATTCAAGCCCATTATCATGCATATTATCGTAAAATTCTGGGAGGTCCAGTGGAAAAGTGCAGGACCGGGTTGCTTCCGTCAATTTATGCAGCAGGGAAACTTCTTCTTGCTGTGTTTCGAAGTCCTCACCGGTAAAATTTGCTTTCAGTTTAGGTTCGACAGATATATGGCCTATGCAATGCTCTATCCAATCATTATCTGTGGGATTCCATGACGCGATCCTGAAACTAGACCAAACCCTAGACCGCTCGGTGCTGGATTCTTCCATACGTGACACGGAGATCATGACCTCGACGCCGTCACGAGAGTCGGGTATATTCAGTGCAGCCTTAATTGAAACATCCCGGAGGCGAAACCCGGATATCGCTAACTTGGGGTCAGATATTTGTTTTGCAGCTTCTATAGCCATGATGGCGTAGCCAACACCCGGAAAAATATAGCTTCCAGTCATAATATGCTCCTTGAGCCACGGATTCTCCGATAGCCTCATAACATGTCTCCATTTTGGTTCCTCATTATTCCAATCGGCAATTGGAGCGCCGAAGAGATCATGAATGGGATGTTGGCGCAGACGAAAGTTTTTGGTGATGCGTGATTCATACCATAATTTAGTCGTGTGGTCGAACTTGTAGGGTGGAAGGTCGACAAGCATCTGCGGGGAGAAATGCCTGGCGTTAATGTTTGCAGCCATGAGGTCAATATCGTAACCTTTACTCTTTAGTAACGCGGGGACTTTCAGAACAGTTTGGATACCAGGATTATTGCGGTCGAGGACGGGGAGGTATCCGATTGAAGAAGCGACATTGTACTGAGCGTCAATGGTTTGTTTAATTGCGCTCTTCAAGGCACCAAGAGGTCCAATCTCCACAATATCATGGAGGAAGGAGTGCTCCGCCGCGTTATTCAGGCTGACCGATTTTTGATATTTCTCCCCCTTTTCGATATGTCGGAAACATGCCGCAGCTAAACTCTCGACAAAGTTCACAGGCGATACCAGATTATCATACCAATATTGTGCGGATTCTAGCACATCAGAGTTGACCGTTTGACCAGTGACGGAAGAGATCATAAAAACATTGTCTTGCGATTCTAGCTTGTCATCGGATTTGATGCTTCCAAGTAGGCTCAGATATGCACTGCCCACAGCTTCCATGTGACTTGAATGATATGCGACTGGAACTGTCAGTTTTCGTGCAAATATGGAATCCGCATCTAGTAGCTCTTTCAAAGCGTCGATTAAACACTCATCGCCGGAAACGGTAACATTTTTTGGGCTATTATAGCAAGCAATTATCAGTATTCCGGCAGATTGTTTTTTGACCTTAGCCAGATAGGGTGCGATATCGTGCTGCGAGGCTCCAACAGCCATCATTGTACTCGCCACTGAAGTTTTAATGGAAGCAAGAATCCCGCGGAAATACGCAATCTTCCAAGCGGCTTTGCGGCCAATTTTTCCAGCGCAGTATGCGGCGGCTATCTCGCCGGAAGAGTGGCCAACGACACGGGCTGGTCGAACTTTCCAACTGTGTAGGAGTTCTACTATGGCAATTTGCAGGGCAGCAGAAGCAATGTGCGCAATAGCAGGCCGGCTGATATTTGTGCTACCCTTATCCTTATACAGTTCCTCTGCGTTTTCTATGTTAGTTATGGTTCAAAATTAAGAGGAAGTAGTGACACTTCAAAGGCTCTTAACGTACCAAGCAATGACCACGAGCTACCTAACCCTTTGATATATTGATCCGCAGCTTCAATACTTCTTTTAAAAACGGGGTATGCAAAGAGCTCTCTACCCATCGCATACCATTGAGCACCTTGGCCAGTGAATACAAACCCTAGGCTGTTAGATTTGCCCGTCCGAAGCGGTTTTCGCGGCTCAGATTCAAGGCAGCTAGCGAGTTCAGACCGACTTGAAGCGATGCAATTATCGCGCCATGCAAAGTCAGACCGTGAGGTGCAGAGGGTATAGGCTAGGTCTGCCATAAATTTGGCTTCCTCATTCGAATCCATTATTGGCAGGTTTCTGAGGTACGCAGCGAGTGATTTCGCATTTCGTGAAACTCCGGCTTCATCAAAGGCCGACAGTGGAAAGAGCATTGGATATGGCTTTTGAAGCTCCCCATTAGTATAGTTTGCTCTATTAACAATATCCCCATGCAAAGTTTTGTCGGCGGCACCAGATTCCGCATATTCGTCGTCTGTGTCTTGTCCATTAAGCAGAGCTGGAGCCTCATCGACTGATCTGGCTGATCGAATTTGAAGTAGGCGGCACTCTATGTCAGCTTCTGTGGGAACTGTGGAAGCAGTTTTGTGGATGCCATTCAACCCTCGAGATTTCAAATAGGAATAGGCATCATCTACAATCACATGAGCATTTGTCCCGCCAAAACCGGCACTGTTCACGGATATCCTTCTATATCCCTCAGTTGGCCAAGGTGTAGCTCGGGTTGGGAATTTGAGCTTCCACTTATCCACAGGAATTTTGGGGTTGACCCGCTCAAAGTTAGCGTTTGGTGGTAGAATGCCAGATTCAAGGATCATAATGGATTTGATCATGCTTGCGACTCCTGATGCACCCTCTAGATGACCGACTGCTGGCTTCATCGCACCAACGTAGAAGGGAGAATCCCTTATACTCGTCTTGAATGCGTTAGAAATAGCACGCGCTTCGATGGGGTCTCCAGCACTTGTTCCAGTTCCATGGGATTCGAAATACATAGTATCCTTAGGGTCAAGATTAGCCCTGGAATAGACACCACGAATAAGCGCCTCCTGAGCAGCGGCGTTTGGCAGAGTGATCCCAGGAGTTCGACCGTCCTGATTTATCCCAGTGCCCCTTATCACTGCCCTTATAGAATTGCCATCACGTATAGCGTCAGAAAGCCTTTTGAGGATCACAGTTCCAACCCCTTCGGCCCTTGCATATCCGTTCGCGCGATGATCAAAGCTATAGCATTTGCCATCAGGGGACAAAAACCCATGGTGGGACATGGCCATGAAATCATTGGGCCAATACAATGCGTTGACGCCACTGATAACGGACATACCACACTCCCCTGCCTTGAGGCTTTGACAGCCCAGGTGAAGTGCAACCATACTACTGGAACACGCAGTATCAACTGTCACCGAGGGGGCCTTAAAGTCATAAAACCAACTAATTCTGTTGGCTAGGATGGAGTTTGCCATGCCCGTAGGCTTATACTTGGCGGTCGCTTGAGAGTCATGATTCAAAAGCTGAAGAAAGTCGTGGTTGAACCCGCTGACAAACACCGAAGTCATTGAAGACATTGCTCTGTTCAACGGTATTCCCGCTATTCGATTTAGAGGCCGATTAGGGTATAGAGCAGTACATTTTGAAGTCCATTGGGAAACTCACAGTTTTCTAGGGCATGGTATACGTTTTCCATTAGTATTCTTTGCTGCGGATCCATTGTGAGTGCTTCACTTTTCGTGAGGCTGAAGAATTGGAGATCGAAATTCGCGGGATCATCCTTGAGGAAGTGGCCGCCTGTTCAATGTTCACATCAGCTGGATGGTGGCCTTTGATATCGGGGGTGTACAGAAGTTACCTTTAGTGAAAAACTATACTTATATCAGCTGGGAGATTAGCTAAATGCATCAACACCTAGGCCCTACTTACAGTAGCTGCATGTTCATGGTCTGGGTGATAGTGCGCCTCATGGTTAACCCTTTCGCTTGGGAAAGGCGTTGTAGTGTTCCTTGCCCCAAGAAGCAGTTCCCATAGTTTTTCATTAGTATTTGCCTCCTGGGGCAACCGGCTGCCATGCCTATAATTGCGATGGCATCCTCATTCCCAGCCTTGCCGGAGCTTGTGCCACAGCCGTTTACTAATTGTACCATTGTTCAATGTAGCTTTTGAAGAGGGTATGTCAGAATGAGAGTACACTTCACAGGTGATGAGTGCGAAATCGGGGGATATTGGAACTCCAGTCAAAGAAGGACTTGGTCGTCAGTGAAACTCTGGTCATATAGAAGAGGATAAATCCCTAGAGGGTGCTGATAAAGGCAGTATGACTGATATTTAAATTGTCTGCCAATATCCATGTCGCAATTGGTATCTCAATATTGGCTGTTATGGTCGATTAGCATTTCGCCGATCCTTGAATGATAGATGTTGAACCTTTCCCCGGACTGCGTGACATAAAAGTCCATAATTTGTTACTTTCACCATTCACTTCCTTTGTTCGTAAGGGTGAGATTGATGATCGTCATAGGGATGTGTTTAGACTGGGTGAAAATAGCGCAGAAAAGTATACCCACGTTTGATCCCCCGAAAGATGATATTTCCAACTCTTACACTACAGCGACCGGATCCAGCAGACTTAGAAGACATCTGCAACACCTAACTATCATAGGTCAAAAGATAGTCGTTGGTGGAGTAGCCAATAAGCACAATTGCGATTCGTAAAACATATCAATTAATCGCGGCTGGTGCGAGTTTATTATTCCAACTTTCATGTAAGGTTCCTGCCTGTCCGTAAACCTAGTCCCTTTGTAGGACAGGCTATCATCGATATCTGTAGCGTAGTCTCAGAACTAATGGTCCGACCAGTCGTCGGGCTTCCGATCAGCGACACACAGCGTTTGGGAACTCATGGTCCGGGGGCCAAAGAACCCCTTAGCGTGCCTATGACGAAGGAGCTGGTGGACGAAAACTGACACAAGAGTTCCCCAATAGCTGTATCGCATGACTGGCAATGACAGCTTCCTCTCTCATCTTGCAACCACTTCTATGTTGCTTTTCTGTCTCGTTGACTATTGTTAGAAACTGCTAGCTTTAGTCTCGTTCAAATAGCAGAGCTCACCGGCCACTAGCTATCGGGCCTATTCGGGCTTTTTGGCCCAGCGGTTAAGGGGCATCCTCAATTAATCTCGCTTTGAGAAGGTCGATATGCTTGGGTGTCCACCTGTTGGGAGTCTGTAGGGGAACTGGGGTATTTGTAGACAGCAATTCCGGTGATGAGCCAGCAGGCAAATCCATCTTCGACGAGGATTAAAAATGTCACTTTTCCTGTCCTATTAAAAAACATGGAATCTCCTTTACATATACCACTTCAGAAGCCCATTCTCCGCCCATCATAGTGGTAGGAGGTCAGCGATGACACGCCAAGAACTTTGAAGCTGGATCGGATTTTCAACGGGCCGACGTCATAGTCGACAAACTATGAGTAGATTTTCTAAGGATCAAAACCAACTATATAAGAGAGCTATATCGAATAGTTCGATGGTCAAAAACACACGGTGATTCATATTCCGTTTCTTGACTATATACACGCCGTCATTTCGCCATTTCAGATATTTCTCGGATTAGCTTGGCTACTTTCTTCATCTCATCATGTCCCCGTGGGAAGTCATGGTTATGGTTATGATGATGCTCTTTCACCAAAGTAGGCTCACACAGCTCCAGTAGCCCTAAACCCCAGTGTTTGTCGGCAACATTTGGGTTCCAAACATTTAATGTTGGAATGTCAATCGAAGCTCCTTGGATGAGGCCGTCGAACCGAGCTATTCCCATCTCCCCATCTGTCATAAAAAACCTTCCATCTGCGAGCTGTCGAGTTTTCAAGGTGGATATCTCCTTTAGCAGTTCTTCCGGGTCATGTTCAGGATGGTGCAGCTCTGAGCCTTCCCGAACTCGAGTGTTTGAGGGCAGGACAAGCATTTCAATCGCCTCTTGTGGTGCAGAATCCAACACCACGCCGTCCAGAACATCGGCATCAGAGACCTTGAAGACCTCCAGTGGCGTTCCACCGTTGATGAATACTGCCCACCGAAAAATTCGTTCGTGGGGAAGCTTTGTAGGGTTTTCTTGAACGTCTCTGAGCAACAACTGGGCTGCAAGTGATGCGCCTCCAGAATATCCAATCACCCCGTCAAACGGACCCTCATTCTCTATCAATGTCTTCATTTCGACTTCAACCTGCCGGATTGAGTAAGGAGACACGGGGTTATAGTAACCGTACAGCGGTAACTTGGAAACATGGGTCGTGTAAATGGACCAATTGCCTACCGACACCATCAATTGTCAATTGGCTAAGGTTTCGAGAGCTACTTCGCAAAGATATCTCTACCTTGTGTGTGGGGAAATGTTCCCTGGACGAACTCAAACTCGAAATCGGCCAAATCTGCCCTAAAGGAGGCTGTTGAAGCGCGACATTTGAAATTAGCAAAGGCAAGTCTAAGGGGGGCCGACTCACTGCCTCACCCGTCTGGAGTTTGAATATCTGAGTGTGCCATTAGTTTCAGCAGGCCCCTTGAGAGGGAAAAGGCTCGGGGTTCAATACCTCATTATTCGACCCTCTACCGTGAAGACAGAGAACCCTCATGGTCGCTTTTGCCCACTGAACGATCTTTACGACTTTGGTTTGTTTTTTCTCTGATAGGTTTTCGCGGACTCGAGAATCAACCTTTGACCCTGACCGCTTTTCAATAATATAGCCAGGTAGCACCACGGGAGGCCCTTCACAACCCCCTGGTCCCTGCAAATCCGGTCATGATGTAGTCGCGGTTCCGTTTCCGATAATTCTCGGGATCTTCGTTGTAAGAACGAAATAGACAACATGTTCCGTGCGGCAATTATGGATGGGGTAGGATCGCGAGTTATATACACCAAGTACTTGTGCATTTTTGTATCGTTGGTTTGTTGGTTTAATGCATCTACTGCTGATCACAGTCCAAGGCTCGCTCCACCGTTGGGCAAGACATAATGGGGCGCCCTGTGTAACAAAGGCATCCACTTCCGATAGCTAATTCGCGGGGAACCTTTATTTAAGCTACATTTGTGTTCTTCAAACGGAACGGGGCTCCCTTTGTTATTTTTTTCCCACGCATCCATGCGCGATCAAAGTTAAATTTCTTTCCAAACGGTCTTTCTTGGGAGGAACTACTCATACCACTGAAGCAATGCCGCTGGACCAGAAACCTTTACACTCTCACGCAGCTTTCTCTTCAACTCGCTCAGAGTGTGACCCTGCTATAGAGCTGTCAGAAGATATGGAAGCTGCTCAGAAGAATGAGGCAAACAGCGTGGATGTGCAGAATGACGAGGAAGATTCAGGCCACGTTCAGCACACCATGCTGCAGGTGGTGATGCTCAATATCGGGCTTTGCGTGGGGATATTCATTATCTGCCTAGATACAACCATTTTGGGTTAGTTACCGCAAAACAATTGAAAAAACACCCATCTTACCTCATGCTCATCGTTCCAAAGCAACCGTCGTCCCGAAGATCACGAACGAGTTTCACTCCCTTGAAGAGATAGCATGGTATGGGTCGGCGTATCTATTGACGCAAACCTCCTTTCAGCCCATGTTCGGAAAAGCCTACAATCATTTCGACACCAAATGGACCTTTATATTTGGAATCTTGATGTTTGAAATCGGCTCGATTCTTTGCGCTACTGCCACTTCTTCACCAATGCTTATTGGAGGGCGAGCGGTATCTGGGTTTGGCGCCTCTGCAATATTCTCTGGCGGAGTAAATGTAATAGCAATGATTATTCCTCTGGCAAAGCGTGCTGCTTTTCTTGGTTTGATGTCAGCAATGATGGGCATAGCTACCATCGCCGGCCCACCCTTGGGTGGTGTGCTTGCTGACCGTCTTAGCTGGCACTGGTGGTAACTACACCCCCTCATAATTATTGCAGGAGAGGACTTGTGACTTATTATTTCGCAGTTTCTGGATCAATTTACCCTGCGGCGGTGTGGTTTTTGTCATTATACTGTTGTTTCTGAAGCCCAAACGGCTGGATTTAGGCGAGAGTCTGAAGGAACAAATTGTGGCTATTGACCCAATTGGCACAATAATCCTCGTCTCTGCAGTAACCGCTCTCCTCTTGGGAATTCAATGGGGTGGTGAGAGCTATCCCTGGAGCCACGGCAAAGTATGGGGCTGCTTAATGACTGCTGGCATTTTGTTCTTCATCTTCGGCGTGATTCAATGGAGATTGGGCGAAGGGGCAACAATTCCAAGGAGATTAGTGAGCCAGAGAACCATTCTTAGCTCATCTATCTTCGCTTGTTTTTTGTCAATGGCATCCCACATGTAAGAACCCCCTCCTCATATTTCTGGGAATAGTTCAGGGGCTGACAAATACCTCTAAGCCATGCCTATTATCTGCCGATGTACTTCCAAGCAGTAAGGAATAATTCGGCAGAAACATCAGGAATATACACCCTCCCTTATCAAGTAAGTAATATCACCTTCTCCATCCTTGTGGGCATCGCAATCGGCTTTGTTGGGGTGTACACACCATTCGCATGGGTAGGATCAGCGATTTTTATAGTGGGAGGTGGTCTTCTTTATACATGGAAGCTGGACAGCAGTCGGAGTATATTGATCGGATACCAAGCTTTGGCGGGTATTGGTGTGGGAACGGCCATAAATATCCCACATGTTGCCGTTCAGGTGGTATCAAGCTACAAGGACGTCTCATCAGCAAGTAAGAATCCCCTCCCTGCATTGTCAACAACATAGCTGTTCAGAAAAAGAAAGACGGATAGCTAAAGAACGAATTTCTCGAATTAGATGCGATTGTTATTTTCTTCCATGCCATCGGTGGCGCATTGGGACTGTCCATGGCACAGAACGTCTTCATAAGCTCGCTACGTCACAATCTTGCAATAGCTGCCCCTCATGTGGACGCATCCAAGATCATCGAAGCCGGTGCAACAGGGTTTCGAAACATCACGGAAAATTCGGATCTGCCAGGAGTTCTCGACGCATATAGCATTTCGGTGGCCGATACATTTATAGTAGCAATTGCTAGTGCTGGCCCGACATTTCTGTCTTCTCTGTTTCTAGAATGGAAGTCCGTCAAAGGGGAGAAGGACTCAGACACAGCATCATCATAGCTGGTGAGAGAGAACTCGTTGATATGAAGGATGACGTTGGATGAAGATTCTCCCAGCTTCATCGACCTTGGTCATGTGAGCCCATATTTCTTGCCACGATAATTACAACAACCTTAAATCCATAATTAATTGCTTCAAAATAAAAAGGCCCAAGTTCATCTCACAGATCCTACCAAGAAGTAAAACCTTTCTTTTGAGCTCAAGACAGCTCATGGTATCTAGAAATTATACCCTGGCAGAATATCAAAATGCCTATCTCTCTCAGCTTCCCAATGCAACATGTCATAACTAACAGCCTGTCCGAACGTATAACCAACTGTTCACATAGAAATCTCGAAGTTGGTGAGGGGTTTTTTCTTAGGTCGATCATTTCTTTTCTTAAAGACCTCAGGTACCAATCGTCATCAAGCGGCTATCTAAATACGAATGCATGGCGCTGGAACCGTCAAACATGAGAATGCCGTACCGGTTTCAGAGCGCCGAAGAATAATCTCAACTCATGCATCATACCTTGCGAATGGCCTATCCCGCGATACCCAATCATATTTTGGCCATGGCTAATTAGCAGTTGGGAATATGAGATTTAAGTAAGGGTGTTCCGACCTATCTCAGGGGTGCCATTCATTGAGACTCCAACGAACGCGTTAAATTACCCCAAGATAGTAACATAGACCACCACTCTACCTACCTCCCCGATATCAAATCCAGTCTCTCAAAACACCACAATGATTGAGCAACCTACATCCAACAGGGCCGGTGCCTCATCAAACCCCTCTCCCCTCCCCGTCCTCCGCTCCCGGTCTGAATTCGGGAACCTCCTTAATACCCTAGACTTCCGCGTCGGTGCCGAAATAGGCGTCCAGCGCGGCCTCTTCAGTCTCGAGATCCTTCGGTCCTGGGCCTCGTGCTCAAAATTCTATCTGATAGATTGCTGGAAACAGCAAGAAAACTACGACGATGTAGCTAACGTCGACGACGAGACACATCAAGAGTACTACCTCCAAACCCAAAAACGCCTCCGGCCATTCCAGAACAAGCTGGAATTTCTTCGCCACTTTAGCGTTGATGCAGCTCCTCTGATTGAGGATGGAGAGTTGGATTTTGTCTATCTAGACGCTAGACATGATTATGAGAGTGTGTTGCAGGATTTAGAGCTGTTTTACCCCAAGGTGCGGAAGGGGGGGATAGTGGCGGGGCATGATTTTGTGGATAACGACTTTGTGCTTTCGCAGGGGGATGATTGGAGTTTTGGGCCGAGTGGGAAGAGAGATGATAATAAGGCTGTGAAGAGTGCTGTGATTGAGTTTGCGAACAAGTATCGGAAACAGCTTGTTGTTTGCTATGCTGAGGGGTCCTATCCGAGCTGGTACTTTCGCGTATAGGGTCTGGTTAAAAGTACTGGAATATTGGGCCCTGGGCAGAGCTGTTTGGCTGCCGGTGCTCTCTAATTGTGGTACTATTAAGGTGAAACTGGCCATGGCAAGGCATTGGAGTTCGAGCTTCCTACACTTCATACACTAGTTCCTCTAAGTAGGCAGAGTATAGACATGAATTCACATGAGCGCATATGCTATTATAAAATGCAACTCCCTCTTTTGCATTTGTCTTGCGTGGTTGTTTATCTTTCTTCCTCCTCCGGAGATTCACTAGGTTAAAGTGAGGAGCCGCACTATCTCGGCAGCGCATCACTTGTGGACCAATGCTATAAAAAAAGGGGGGTCTATTTGCTGTGATTGTAATCTACAGCAGATAATTCTCTGTGTCCTGTATGATGAAGATATCATGATAATGATGATAGTAAAAATAACGTGTAATTGATTATTATTTTGAATGCCTTTTCTACTCTATCATGTCGACTGTGGACGATGTTCATAAGCTTTTTCTTCCAGGTAAGGTCCCAACAGACCTTGACGAGGCGAGTCATGGGTATATAATAAAATAAAAGTCTGGCGGTTATTGTGTGGGAATAATGTTAGTAAATGAGCAGTTCGCCTGCCGATTAATTCAGGTCACTCTCAAGAAATGTATAAATCGTAGGATATCGAAAAAGGGCCTAACACTTTTTGATTAGATAGCGGTAGGCATGCAATAATCTCAGGTGAACGTCGGTGTGTTGAAAGGCCAGGATGCTGTAGAGAATATGCTCTGTATAAACACCATGATGAAGGAATTTTGCGCGTTGGGGTGAGGAGATAGCGACGAGTGGCCACGCAGCTCCCAGGTCTTGAAATGGGGAAGTAAATATTTGTAAATGTTGTTACAGTTAGTGAAGGAATTCAAGTTTCTATTAGCCGGTAAGGTTCGTGAGCTTCCGCTATATTAGTTTTGTTTCGGTTCCTCTTTTTTGGGGGGCTGTTCTTCCTTTGGAGGATCCTGCTTCGGTGGATTTTGTTCCAGCTTTGGGGGTTGGTTTTGGGGCTCTGTATTTGGAGGCGCTGGTTTAGGTTCTTCCTTCGGAGGGCTTCCTTCTGGCTTTGGGGGTTCCTGGCTCGGAGATTTTTGTTCTTCCTTTGGTCTAAGCCGAGAGCCAAAAATCAGTATACGCCATGCAATAAGGAAGTCGAAGAGGGCTATGCTTACGGCAGCGGCACCCATTCTTTGGTTTCTTGGTTGAATTTGTGACTATTACCATGTCAGTACTTTGCGACGTCGTTGATGCCTGCCGCTTCAACTTACTCATGATATTCAGTTTTTGTTACGCTATCCTGCCCGTACTCTGCTCGAAGGAGTTTTATATAATTGTATGGAACCCTTGTGGGAGCGCCTTCAAAGACACTATGCCGCAGTGGAAACATATCACGTTCCTGGATCGAATATCAGTTATAACTCATTCTCCTGGACCTGCAGCGTTGGAATAGCCAGCTTGATGGGGTGAAGCACTTCACGTACATTGTATTTATGGCCGTCCTTTGACATGAGGGCACCCTTGTTGCCCTTGTCACGTTCCTCATAATCCTTTCGTACACATGTGATGTCGATAAAAAGGCCAGATGAGGTATCAATCCATCGCGCGTCGATCACGTTGGCGCCATCACCGTATCGTACAACAAATTGGGGGTTAATTTCGAGTAAGAACTTCCGTTCGCCTTCAACACCTGGAAGTGGAAAGCTGTGTTCCGACATGTTATAATGATTCGCCAAAAAATGCATCGTGGTTTCGGAGACCTGGACATCAAGGTCGGAGTCCCACGGCATGATCTGAGTCGAGATGGAAAGGTTAGATTCAGAACTATATTGTATGTGGATGCACGCTATCTGCGCCATGGAAACTGGATATATCACACCTGTTGGTTCCAAAACCAACCCATTAATGTACCGTGCATGATCCATGTTTCTGCTCCAATGTCGTTCATGGTGGAAAGATAGGTTTGAATCATTGCGACAAGATGAGGTATCTTCTGAGACGCTTCTATTTCTTTTGTAGCAAATCTGCAAATCTGTTATTATCTAAGTCGAGACGAGTGGGATAAACCGTTGTGTGGGTGGGTTTTAGCCGTTGAGAAATAATGGGTCTTCGTCGATCACATACCGGCCGTCATAGTGATAGTGAAAATTAGATTCATCTGCTCACACATTATTAGCCATCTCTAGCTCACAGAAAAAGCTGTAAAAACGAGCCATCTGTCGAGGGGAAACGAAGAACGATTGAGGCGCAACTCACGGAAGTATTTTGGGCCATCTTCACCTCCCTTGCCACGGTACTCTGTATCTAATGTTGCTCGTTCGTTCATGAAGTCTGTTGCTCCACGAGCGACTTGAGCAATCGCAAGCCATATTCCAAGGACGAAAAATGCCAGCATTTCCCGTAGGGACGGTCTCCGACCGAGACCGTGAAAAGAGAAATACGCTCAAACAGTCCGTACTGCGATCGAACGGTGGTGGGGAAACGAGGGAACGCCCGCCTAACGTGCACGCGAATACGAAAAAGGTCCGACGAAGCCAATTAATCCAGGTGTCAACGGCGTCAAGGAAGGGTCGAGCAGGCTATTTACAAAGGCGGGTTTGGGTGAAAAGCGATTATATCAAGCGAGTGAATAAGGAATGTTAAAGACAAGATGGAAATAATGATAAAACCCGCATAAAAGAAAAAGGTGAAAGTCCAAGACAAAGAGAAGGATCAAGGCAATTAAACTGTTCTAAGCCATTTTTCTGCGGCCAGCATAGCGAAGTGAGGGCGCTTATGACAAGGTATTGGACAAAAGTCGTGTGCTTCCATGCCTCAGGCTCCCTCAAATGTGGCGCCTCCCAAGACGCCAATCGTATAAGGCGATGGTCTCTAGGCTGTATACAGCTAAGCGCCCCAAGGGAAGGATGTACACTAGGTCGTATTTAGGGCCTTTCTAGCGCATTTCCACCAATCCTATCATCCTCCAAGCATCCTTCGCTTTGTGATTGGCTCGGCTCTGGGTCAATTTTTAAGTCCCGCGCATCCCATTGGCGCCTCTGTTCAACGCGCCAAGGGGGCCCGATATTAAGCCACATCCCGAGGCGTGTGCAACGTTACCCAAAAAGGGGCTGTTTCAAGAAACCCAAGGGAATCGATGAATGCTCAGGTATAAGATGTATAAGATAACTAGAATTATATATTAAACATGATGGAAGAGCTATTTGTAACAAAATAATGTATTCCAATTAATGAAGATTATAATCGCAAAATATAAGACTTCCCAACCTAAGGGTGAAATGAGTATTCTTATATAAATGATGGGTTATTGTAATTTACTAAGTTCACTACTCTTTTCTTTGGTGACCGAATTAATTCTTAAGAGTTATCCAGTTATTCAGTCAGTTCAGTACCTAGTTCCAATAACAGCCATTTCCATTCTATACGAGGGCGTGCTTCGGTCGCCTAGGCAGTTGGTAGCGCCTATCCTCACCCGCTAGACGTGCTGAGACGCGATCTGTGTGATTTTGGTGACCCCGACAATTCCAAGGTGCAGATGAATTTCGCAGCATCGAGGATTCTTGCACAGACGGAAATTTCCCAGAGATATGGCTAGGGTTAAAACTTTGCTTTTTTTTCCTTCCCGTTATGCGTTTAGCGAATCCTGTGTCACCATCAGAGTACTCCGTACATTCATTTAAATATGACAGCACATATGGATGCTCAGCATACGCCTGATGCATGTGGCGTTCCATTGATAAAGAGATATGTAAGGAGCAGTATCTTTGTCCTACCTATGAGGTAGCTTTTTCTTTGTTTTTATTAGTTGTTGATAATTAACTCATACTCCATCGTATAACTACTGGAAGAACCCATTTGCATGCCATAAAAAACATCCTGCTTGCTCAAATCCGAGTCCTGCAACTCAATTTCTTTCTTCACTCCCTTTCATAATTCCGCCCACCATGGCAGGCGGTTTGAATCCTATTCAAGCCCTTCTGATTTTGGTTGCTGCCCTAGTTGCTGTTTACCTAGAGCCGTTGAAACAGCTAGGCTTGGAAAAATATTCCCCTCAGATTATAGCCCGCCAGCTCAGCCTCCGGCCCACAGTTATTGATACGACCCGCGAAATAACTTACTCAGGCAGTTATTCCAACTTGAACCCGAGTATAGAACATTTCCAAAATATATTCTACGCAAAAGAACCATCGGGCAAACGTCGTTTTGCTCCTCCAGTACCTATTGATTACCCAAAAGGTTCGGTGATTGATGCCACTCAACCAGGAGCTTGGTGCCCACAGGCAACGGGTGATATTCTCCCATTTACCAGCCGCGTGGTGAACACTAGCGAGAACTGTCTTAGTCTCAGAATTGCTCGTCCAAGAAGCACCAGACAAGATGCAAAATTACCCGTTGTGGTATACATTCACGGAGGTTTGGGTTTCCGCTAACCCCCATTAGCCAACTAGACACTGATGTCTCCCAGGTGGTCATGCCTTAGGGTCAGCATCGGATATCCTCTATACCCCGGATGGGTTGGTAGATCAGGCAGTTGCAGATGGCCAGCCGTTGATCTGGGTGGCGTTCAATTATCGACTTGGATGTAAGGAGCTTCAGTGCGGTTGAAGAGATTGGTCTGCTAAATGGTGAAAGTTTTCGGGTTTGCAACAAGTAAAGCCATGATTGAAGCGAAGCATACCAATGCCGGTCTACGAGACCAGCGTGCCGCTTTAGAATGTACGTTTCATCAAAGGTCCAAGAATGATTATATGCTAATGATGTGTTTAGGGGTTCAGCATAATATCGAAGCATTTGGAGGAGATCGGGATAAAGTAACCGTCATTGGGCAGAGTGTTGGAGCTAGCGACATCGGTCTGCAGCTGACAGCATTTGGAGGAGGCGAGTCAGTCCCGTTTCAACAGGCAGTGTAGGTATTCTCATCATCTCTGTCAATCAATGGGATGCTAATAAAGCTTTAGGATGATGTCTGGCGCTCCAGGGCTGAATTTTAACACCAAATCCAACCTAGTGGCCGAAAATACTGCAGAAATTGCTAAGCAAGTGGGATGTATGATCAATGATGATCAGTCTATAGAGACACTACGATGCCTTCAAGAAGCTGATGTTCATGATTTAACCAATCTCTCCGTATCAGCATCCCGTGCGGCACGTCCACCCTTTGGTGAAGGCTTCTTCTACCCAACCTATGATGGTGACATTATACAAGACAGACCATCTGAACTCATGAGAAAAGGTAAATTTACCAAGGGAATTCCAATAATTGCTTCCTGGGTGACAAATGATGGTGCATGGTATGCACCACCGTCAACATCGACAAACAAGGAAGTATTGGAAAGCTTTGGACTATGGTTATTCAATCTCTCCGACAAAACAAAGAGCAAGCTCCTCGAGTTATATCCGATTAAGGATTTCATGCACATGGTGGAACCTAATGCTTCTATTTCAGCACAATACTATCGCGCTGCCCAGATAAATAAAGATATTTGGTTCACCTGTCCTGTACTTGATTTTGTCTGGCACTATGCGAAGCACGGTGGTGCAGAATTGTCTCAAATATGGCTATATGAGCATAACTCAACCCGCTACGCTCCCGTATTCGAAAATATGGGCGTCCAAATGTGGCGCGTTGCCCACCTAAGTGATATACCCTACATTTTGAACATTCGGCATCTGGAAGGTGGTGCGGATAATTCTCCTGCCCAACTAGAACTGGGCAAGAACCTGAGTCAGACTATCGCCCGATTTGTGAGCAGTCGGAGCCCCGAAGGAAACAATGGGGAGACTGAGGCTGGGAGCTGGCCCGCGGCCTTCTCAGGTACAAAGAAGCAGGAGCTGTCCCAGGATTTTCCCAGCCGGCTCTCTCTTCGAGTCAACGGTGGTCCATATGGAATCGCAGCAGTTACGGTTGGGAAGGGTGGCAGAGCTTCAACTGCACTGGAAGAGGCTATCGATTGGGAAAAATTGTTTAGTCGATGTGAGTTCATCAATAGTGCTCAGATGAGGGAGGAGACTGGAGTTTAGCAGGGTAGAGTTCTTTTATCATGTCTAGCGAAACCCTGCGAGGGGGAAACTAGCTCAAATGACTCAAGACACCTCGATGCTGGAGATTTTATAATCTTAACAACAATACAAATGACCAGACCGTTCCTGGAGTCCAGATGAATGTAGTTTTGGCCTAGTGAATATACTGGGCGACCCTGCACCCTGCTTGGGAGGGGTGTTTCTAACTGTACATATCATCCATCAATTGCAAGTCTGCGGAATGCTCGCGTCGCCAGGTATAGCCCAAGGCTCCTGGGAGACGGATCACTCTCCGCAAGATGGTATTTAGTGGGCATGGAGTGGAAGTGGGTATTGGGCGACTGGTGGGCTTATCATAGCGGTATCTCCGCGCTAAAGCCCAACTCTTGGTGATGCATGCATGCGTGGGTCTCTTTAACCAACAATGACTTTGCATGTAAGCGCCGTTCTCAAGTTTGAAGCAATCAAAAGGCATAGTGAGTATGATGATTAAGTTAAGTGCTATATGCTAGGAACCTGCTAATTAGAACCTGGATCCTGCCGGTAGTTTAAACAAAGGCCTGGCAGTTATGCCGGTTGTTTCGTTGCTGCCTTTTCATCGCCGATGGTTGAGACGCAATGCCGATTCACAGGTGCAACCTGATATCTGCTAATATAATTCTGGTACAACAAGTTAAACGTGCCTCTGGCGCTATTCCAGGACTAGTCCAGATCGGTCATTTTGGGAAATCACTTAACTTCCCTTGACTATATGAGGTAGTACGGACGAGATATGGTGAGGTTGCCCTTGGATTGGTATGCAGAGATACCATCATTCTTAGGTACTTCAAGGTGCTAACGGTGTCCAGAGTCTGTGTCTTTTTTATTAAGGTTATCTTCCGGCATCCTTCAAGCGGGCATCCACTGAGACAACGACCAGCACAAGTGGAAGCTGGACTGGATGACCGACAGGCGGAGGAACTCCCCAAAAACTGTGAGAAATGCATCCACGTACCGCTAATATAACGTACAGCCCAAACCGTCTAGTCTAGTAGTGTCATCTACTTCGCATTGAGCGTCTTGTAATCGAGATTATGATCCTCGATTCATCTAGCGCTTCTTTCGACAGGCCCTGACATATTTAAAGACAGGCCGACTGAATTCTAGATCGTCGATCTGTTCACGATCAGCTTCCTGAAGAACGGGCACCCTCAATTTTGCTCCAGCGAGAGCGATGGAGCCTCCTGCCTGGTCTAGACTACCGAAAAGCGTCCACCTGCTCAACAACACCTCTATCGCGCCCAATATCGACGCGCCATTAGAGCATATTGTTAAAAATCATCCATCAAATCCACTTAGCCATCACAGGTGGGCAATTAGTTACTCCGGAGAATTTATCGGCCAAACAACTCTTCTTCCCCCTGTATACTTAAATTGTCCGTGCGTTGCTGATCAGCCGCGTGCCTGGGCCGCCAGAGTTTTTCTCATATATAATTGGACCCACGTATCGTTCTTTCGCGGATGTTGATCGAGTAGATGTCTGTCTGCGCTGTCCCTCCCCTCTTCTCTTTAAGTAAGACTCTTGATGACAGAAGGCAAACTTTGCCATTCTGAACAGAGCTGATTTCACAATTTTTTCCGCCTACTGCTCGGAACAGATGACATATGCCGCTGGGCAAAAAGGCTGACCAACCTCTCATGGTAGAGAGACAAGGGCTTGATTGACTCACAGATCTTACCCATCTATATACCTAGTAGCATGTCAATGCTGCTTTGGGTGGGGTGGTCTATAAACTTGACCACCCTGATGCCCATTATAGTTCCATTCACTATCCAGGTTACTAGATGCCCAGCCCATATCTTTTTTCATTTTCTTTCAAAGAACCTGGCATTCGTAGTGCTTTCTTTTTACCGGTTTGTGGGTTACAATGCAATGGCTTTTGAAGCCTTGAGGCACCCAGGTATCCCGTTGATCACGTCGATGTTGATTTATCGCCGCCGTCCAAACCCCCAATGAGTAAGGTCCGCTCAATTCGGATTCGGAGTGGGAGAAGGTATATTTGGAGGGGAGGGCATGACTCAGGCTCCATCTACGGGTTTGTTGGAATTAAAACTTGGTCGTATACTTGAATTTTCGAGGCCGAGATATTGCGACGGTACGTCCGACCTTTCGTCTTCTGAATCGCGTCACAAGCCTTGCATAAACCGAGAGTTCGATGTAGGGCAGCGCGACACCAGTCGAAACTCATCAATTTCTCAGGCTTCGTTCTTCCCTTCTAGAATCGCCCGGCCTCGCTCAGAGCCTCATCATTGTGTCACCATCTAGGCTTCCAGGGCCGTTACGCGTGTGAGTAAAGTGGGTAACACTTCAATCGCTCTCGTGCGTAACTCTCAAGATTCTTGCCACCGACGGAGTCCGTCGTTTCAATCTTCAGATCTTTCTTCTGCCCCCAAAGATTCAAGTCCAGCAGCTGTCGGTTGCATAGGTCAATCTCCCATTGTCTACCGAGCCAATCACCACCCAAATAGACAAATTTTGTCAGCAGAAAAAAAAAAAAAAAGAGGAAAGGGAAAACAAAAAGAAGGGAAGGGAAAAAAAAGAAGAACTCTTGCGACCGGCGATTTTTCTGGAATCTTATAATTAATAGGCTGCTGCAGTGTTTCAAAAAATCAAGCTCAGGGGGCTAAACGTCCGATTTCCCTGCTCACATCGGACGCCATGGCCAGCTTCGCCTTAACCCCCAGTTCAGACGGGGAACCCAGCCAAACGTCTGAAAAAAAAAAAAAAAAAAAAAAAAAGGCCTTGAATAGTCTAGCATGCGCAAAGGCGTATTACCAGTGATATTCTGATCTTCCCTGTATGTTTTTAGTTCAGCCGCTTCCCCAATGGCCCCCGCGGGATTAAATGCCAGGGACACCCAACCGCCAACAGCCGGAGCGATGCGTCTACACCGGCCGGGGCCGTTTCTTTGACAGCTCGCCCCTCGGATTTTCAGGTTCAACGCGTCGCGACCGTTGCGCATATGTAATCGAACCGTAAATTCTCACTAAGATCACTCAGTATTCGGGAATCTTGGCTAAAACAGAATGCGAAACCGAGACCGAGTTTACGGATATATCGGATAGCTGTTAGATTCAACGCTCGACTGTTGCTCATCTATTGGTTTTCGCTTTCGCACCGGGGATGCGATTACTTTGCATTAGTTACATCGGCGATCCAAAGGGTTCGCTTGCCTGTGGAACCTCAATTGAGGCTGTATGGTGAGGGTCCGTCCCCCTAACAATACGGACGTATGATTTTTCGACGATAAACCATCTTCTGCCCACTTGATTGGAAGTACTTGAATTTGAGGCCTCAGGTGATTTGGAGGTGTTGGTTGCCTGGAGAACAGGGCTGACTTCGAGATTGGCATGGATGCTCACAGGAGAGAGAAACTGCCTGTTGTTCGTTGCCTGCGATTGGGTTCTTGGCGTTAGGCGGCTCAGCTGAGCTGGGGGACACACCTGAATAATGACGTACCGGGGTAACATCTGAAGCAGATTCTTGTCGCATCCCATTCCACATATCTCTTGCAGTTATTGATCGGTGAGTTTCAAGACAGCTTGCTGAGCGGCTGATTGGAGATATCTATCTTGAATGTGGCGGTTGAGCTGTGGCTCAGCCCTGTTTATTGGGGGTGGTTGGGGGGAGAGGAGAGCTGAGATGCAGGCTTCTTGTGAGACATCTTTTGCCTGGGATTGATGGATATATGCTGATTTGAAGCTGTGATTGGGTCGTAGAACAATTTGTAGAGAAATGCAATGAAAAATGTATTGATATCTAGAGAATAACAAAAACAAAAACTACCAGGCAATGTACATCATGCTTCTATAAAAAATCCCAGAGTGAAAGAAAAAAAGAACGAAAAGAAGTCATAGCCCATATCCCCTACTTTATCAAAAAGTCGGCAATCCATCAAACCCTTGCCCTCGGTTAAAAAGTAGTAGCCATTGCATAGGACACCGCATGAGCGTAGCTAGTAATCACTGGCTGGCACAGCCTTTCTCAGTGGAAAACTTGTGGGTCAGCTGCTGATAGCATTGCCTTGACCATGTTCAAAATCCCCATGATGTGTTGTTCCTGCGAATGGACTTGTTGTAATGCCAATTCAACAGTTTGTGTTGTTGCATCACAACCTGGGGTTGGAAATCCGGCTCCACTATACGATGCTGGAGGTACGCCTTGTACCCGTTGGCCCCCAGCACCGTCAGCTTGGTGGCCTGTAGGGCTGTGGCTTGAGCTGGGTAGCAAGGGGTGCAGAGCAGCTTGAAGACGTTCGACTGCCTGGTATATTAAATTTACCACGAGTCCGGTGTTCGAATCGGCGGATGCGGTCAAGGTAAGGCTACCAAGGTTTATGTTTGGAATTGTAGGCGAGTAATGCACCGTTCCTGCATGCGGGTGCTGCTGCTGCTGTTGCTCCGCCCTCATGTACAACGACGTTATTATTGGCTCGTACAGTTTCAAAACGTACACGTAGGACGTCATGACAGAGACAAACGAATTCGTGTCAATATCCGGAAAAATATACACTGACGGCGTGGTGTTGAACCCTGAAAAAAAGATATGAGCCTACATCAAAACTCAATGGCACTTTTCCATGGAGAACACAAACCAAGTAGTGCCCCCTCATGCAAGCCAAGCCCCTGAGGCGCGGACGTCTCAACTCGCAACTGATTTATTACCCCAATCAACTCTTCAGTGGTAGAGAGAATCTGATCTAAGCCAGGATGATGTGGTGCTGCTGATTGCGTGGCTGAAAAGGGCCCCGCAGTTTCCCCAGCAGGCCTTGGTAACGAGGAAAGCATGTGTTCGAGTCTCATACGGAGGTGGTGAATTTGGTACGAGCGTGCATCTTCAATATTGCCTCCATGAGGTTGGAGAGATGTATTGGGGGCCGACGGCGCTGAAGTCGAGGGAATATAGTAATTCTGCCCATATTGCCCGGCAGTGCCTAGGTACGCAGGGGCCTCAAAATAGGTAGAAGCCGGTTGAGATGCAGCCGAAAAGGCCTCTGCAAACCCTGGCGAACCATAGCTTTGTCTAGACGGCGTTCTAGAAAATGGGATGTCGTAGGATTCATAAGGCTCTAGATATGCGGCCGATGCTGTAGCTGAATGAGCCCCTGATTGACCTGCTGAACGAATAAGTCAACTACCCTTTATCGCACAGCTGAGCAACGAAGATGGATGAGCTGTACCTGGGGCAGAATGACCACAATCGTTGCTGCCCTCTCCTTCACTTCGTCTTCGACTTGCTGATACTCCACGCTTACTTCCCCTGGGCCTTCCAAGACGTAAAGGTGGACTGTAGACACATGTCATCGCCAGTCTCACACATCTATCACAGCTTTCCATTCCCGGTTGTCTTGTGCACCGGCTCTTCAAAGTATGGCACCTATCGCAGGCATTTCTCTTCTTAGGGCTTTGCTCGTTTGACTCGTGTGATGCCATCTTTTCCTTTGGTTGTTTTGGTTGGCGTGGAGATTGTGAAGATGAATGAGAAACTGGAGAGATTGATGCTGAATTATATAGATGTAGAATCCGGACACCTGAGTATCCCACCATCTTCTCCCATGCCCGTTGGAGCCTAGGGCTTCGCCTCCTAGCCCGGTAAGTATCAATACTATATTTGGCACGATTGGGGTGATTATTATCACTCCATAATATAACGAACGGGAACCCTTTCCCCAGGGATGGATGCTTGTGCCCGGGAATCTCCATAGCCTAGCAAAGGTGCATTAGGCTATGATATGAAAAGCCACGTGAGGGGTCTTTTTTGTGGCACGAGTAGTTTCATGGTCATCCTCTAGTCATATATGAGGGTGTTTTGCGGTCCATCTGAAGAGTCTGCCTCATGGCTAGCATGGTACATATAATACCAGGCAGAACACCCATGAAGCCACCAAGCGCCAAGACATAAGCGAGAACAGATACCTCAGCCATTTCATCGGCGAGTCAAGTATGAAGGTAGCAGAAACTCTCTTCTCAAGCCAGAGTATCGTGCACTATTTCCAGTTGCCATTTCCATCTGCCTTTGAGGGCTAAGTCCTGTTTAGGCAATTGGATTTTGCAGATAATGAAGAGCGATTATGCGCCAAGACCCGTAGAAGAACTTCAGCCCCGCGGCCATCAAGCCGTTTACGGAGTAGAGACAGCACATAAAGAGATGAAGAGACGAAAGATGGAGAAAAGAGACAAGTATGATCATCGAAGCTTAGGTTTGATGCACCAGCTGTCGGGACCTAACGCATGGCCTCTGTGATGGCTGGCCAAAGCCTGCGTGTTCATTCTGGTGTATGTCGCGCACCCTTGTAGTTCGTATTGGCAGCAGCAGCTCTCTTGCCCCTGGATGGATGACGGGCTTCACGGACTTAGTGATTGTTGCTGCAGGTTGGTTGCATCATGACTCGTTCTTGTTTTGGTTGCAAATCTTTGCTCATGAATCAGCGAAGAAAAACGTCGGGGGATACTCAGGATATTACAAGTCAACCATTGCCCTCGTCCAATCGCCCTATTTCTTTCTTGTAATTCCTCCTCTTTTTTTTTTAATTGTAATTAATATTATTTTTTCTTTTTCTTTTTTGAAAAAGAATTCTCCGGTATGGATATTTCGCCCCCAAAACCTCACCTCCGCTCCGCTCTGCCTGCGACCTGATACTCGTTGAGGCGGAGGCTCCCATCCATCAGATGTAACAATTGAACAGGGAGTACGGAGTCATCTACAATGGATCATCTCCTGGTATATTTTGCAGACGCCCAGTAGGCAACTGTATGACTTTGGCAAGATCGTACAAATGTATGAACCCGCTTGAACACCGACTTTCATTTGAACCCTGTTTGGATATAATTCCGTGGTGGAGATTTAGGGTGAGAGACTCGGGGCTGGCGATCTAAGGCTCAGGGCTCGCTTGCGGACTACCGTTGCAGGTTAGGTTGAAATGCGTCGACAATTTGATATTCCTGTAATCTTGCATCTCAACTCTTGACCTGCACTCTTTGCAGGAGTACGATTGAAATGACTTGGCTTTGGGCGGCACGCGCTAAAGCGTCGCGCAGCTTAGCGGCTCTCGTATCCGTGAAGCAAAGCCGTTGTTTGACCAGGAACAAGCTTGGGTTTTCATCGAGCCCAAAGCGACCCATAACGGCCTCTCTCCGCCCAGCCGACCAGTCGAATTGGCATTCACGTGGCGTGAAGAGGATGTACATCAGCGGTATCTTTTCGACACCAGCAGCTTTTGTCACGTCCGTAGCGAATGCGAGGGATGATCATTCTGACTTGACGAACGACGTTCACCCGTCTAACTAGCCATTAGCTGCATGAAATATGAAGAATAACATCTCTCTGTGTCGCGAGGCTAGACCTGGAGGCTAACTTTAAGGCAACAATCATTAATCAGCTCATTTGAGTTTTGATCACGGGCCTTCGATCATCCTTTTTCCGTCATCGCCGTTTTTGGTGTCTTCTTCGTTTCGTTTGTCAGCAGTTAGTTAGTATTCAGATCATCTTCAATATCAACGGTAGCTAGCTGACCCTGAGCGTCTCTCGATCACGGTCCTGCAGGATTTCTCGCTTTCTGAAGCAAAAGAGTATTGGGCAAGGCGCAGCGATTCGAGCCCCTCACTGTGGAGCCCACCCGCGAGGGAAAAAGGTCCATCGACTTAACAAGCATTACCAAAAACCATCCCCCAGATCATTTGCTCAATTCTCCAAAACCAATACCAACCCGCATGGGAAGGCCCAGTCGGAGAATACTTTGGTGAAAGCTCACCCATGTTGAGATCCTCCTGTCTGATCCTCATTTCACGTGTTCCGCCCCCGTTTGGAATATGGAACAATCAACCAGCGCAGTGGCTGGAACGACACAGCCAAACACAGCCTCTCTCCCACCTCTATCGCGACCAGTGAATGGTGTATCAGATCATTCTCATTCAATCGGCCCGTCGAATGGGCAGCGGCTCACACAAAATACCGAAGACACCTTCACGACATCTCCCCAAGATGCGCCTGCACCATCCGAATCTCAGCTCAACCCTCGAAGCTGCGTTACCTGTCGTCGTAGGAAAGTCCGTTGCAATAAACGCCATCCATGCTCCAACTGTGTAAAAGCCAAAATTGAATGTATATTCCCTAGCCCGGGTCGAGCGCCGAGAAAGACGAGAAAGCCTCGAAATGGCGAACTGCTGGCACGGTTACGGACGTTGGAAACAATTGTTCAGAACATGAATGAGACGGAGGGCGATACTGCCGGCGACAGGTTAAACTCGAGCCCAAATGCTACCGGAGGCGGAGAAAAAGGGACAATGCCCCTGGGAGGTTGTCCAAAGGGCCATGGGGATGACCAAGCTGGTTCGGATACCATTGAAAAGGAATTTGGAAAGCTTGTGGTTGGCGAGGATAAAAGTCGATATGTGAGCCATCATTTTTGGACAAATATTGGGGACACCGTACGTAGTTTTGTATTTTGGTTTCATTCACCTTCTTGCCCTACTTCAAACCAAATTCCCTTTAGTTTTAACATGCGTACAGATACAAGAGCTCAAAGGTGTGCTCGACCCTCCTTCATCCGATGACGAAGATTATCCATCCCCGGAACACTGTCTAGTCCCTCCTGAAAAAGTAAATCACGATGGGTTCTTGTTCGGCTTTTGGTGTCTCGCGCATAGTCTTCGCGAATTTCATCCTCCGCGTCCCCAGTTAGATATACTATGGGAGGTGTACTGCAATAATGTCGCCCCGGTTTTACCCATCTTCCATCGGCCTACCCTCAGGAAAACCATTTACGATGGTGCAGAAAACATGGATTCATTGAATAGAAACACGGAAGCTTTGATGTTTGCGGTATATTACTCTACGGTCTCATCTATGACCTGCGCCGAGTGTGTTTGCCTACTTGGTGAGGAGCGCGGCACTGCTTTACGCCGCTATAGATTTGCGGTTGAACAGTCACTTGCGCGTGCGAACCTTCTGAACTCCCAAAGCTTTGTGCTGCTTCAGGGGCTGGTTCTCTTCCTTTTCTGTGTTCGCCGGGCAGATGACAGTCGCTACGTCTGGTCCATGACATCCCTCGCCGTCCGCATGGCTCAAGGCATAGGATTGCATCGTGATGGGAGTGTATTTGGACTGACTCCTTTCGAAACCGAGATGCGTCGTCGTTTGTGGTGGCATTTATGCGCCCTAGATTTCAGGGCGGCTGAAGACCACGGCTGTGATCCATCAATACACGAAGCTACCTACGATACTCACCTGCCTCTCAACATCAACGATTCAGATATTTACCCTAAGATGAAAAACGCCCCGGAGGAGCGAGAAGGATGCACCGATATGACATTCAGTTTAATTCGCTGCGAAGTTATCATAATCGGGCGACGACTTAGTTTTGTTCCTGCAAGTAGCGGCTGTAGGAGATTTGTTGCCAGATTTTCTTTAACCGAACGAGAGGAAATGATTGAGAATCTGAATAAACATCTTGAGCACCGATACGTCAGGCACTGCGATATGTCGACACCCATTGATTGGACTTGTGCAACTGTGTCCAGACTAACTATTGCAAGGCTGTGGCTGATGGTCTACCAACCAATGAATCAAGCAGCTGGATCATCGTCGCTCGCAGCAGAAACCCACGATCGGCTTTTCTTGACCTCGATCGAGATTATAGAATTTTCTCATTTGCTAGAAACAAACACAAATACCGCAAAATGGAGCTGGTTCTTCAGGGTGCATGTGCAGTGGCATGCCATAGCATTCGTGCTGTCAGAACTATGTGTCAGGCACAAATGTCCCGCGGTGGACAGAGCATGGCGGGCCATTAATATGGCACTTGGCTCGCAGGATTTCAGCGCGCAGGGCAAAAAGGGGATGCTTTGGCCAGCTATTCGGAAGCTGATGGAGCGAGCGATAAGGTTTCGCGAGACGCAAGTTCAGCCATATATGGCTAACGACAGTAACATGGCCTCCTCCGTTCAACCTGATGGCGACGCCATTAACATTGGAGCTCCTATGTCAGACTCGGCGACACCATATCTTACTCCAGAGTCTCAAAACAGCAATAGCATGTTAGACATTTTAGGGCTTGGCCAGCAAACCACGATGGACGTAGCAGCCGATCCTCACAACTTCAACTTCCAATCAAACCCTCAGCAAGGGCCTCTAGCCACCAACGCTTGGAATTTGCCAGTTGAGAATACCCTTGATTTCAACGCCCTTGACCCTACCGCAACTCCTTCTAACGTACCTTCGTGGGCTGATTGGGACCAAGTCGTGCGCGAATTTCAATCAGATATCACCCAAGGCGGGCAGGGCAATCCTCCGTCACCCCCTCTTTGGTTCGAAGGGATATGAAAGAACAATGATTTCGTAGCTTCATACCCTTAGCTCGTGCGCCATTACCGTCGAAGCAGACTACAATATATGCCGGCCTTGATTAACAAAATGCCCGCTTGATGATACCCTCCCTCCATTTATTCTCTTATATAGCTGGAGCTGCCTGATTACGCCTTTTTTATATGGTAGGCTTGGATTGCTTCCGGGTGTATATTGGTTTATTTCTTAACGTTGGCTAAATTTTGCTCTATATAGCTCCCTGCAATCTCTTTAATCAGTTTCCCTGTCATATTATTTTGTACTTTTTCGCTTGGGTATGTCCAAAAAATTTTTGCTCACGAATCGAATATGAATCACGATTAAACTCCACTAAGACTATATGTCTATCCATTCAATTCTTGGACAGTTATCACTTTGTTGGAATCTCATTGGAATCAAAGTGATCAAACAATTTTCCTGGAAATTTCCCCTCAGGTGAGCATTAGTTTGGGTTTCGTAGAGCGCGAGAAGCAGCGACGAGCAATTCCAACTATAGTCGCATTGGATTGTCTTGAACTGTCAAAGAACATGATGTCCAATCAGATATCATCGAACCAAGCGGCGGCCAATCGTCCTCGCTCCGCCATTTATAGCGGAGGTTATGTCGTCTAGACCGCGTGAGAAGTCTTTGTTCTTCGATCCCTGCAGCTGCATCCGCAAACCTTCAAAGCTCCTTTTCCCAACGTCCAAGTAGAGCCGGGCAAGGAGAATTCGAGGACGGCGTGGCGATCAAGGAAAAACAAGAAGATTCGCGGATCGCCCAGGTATCAAATTTCAGCCGTTTGGTCGTCTTCAAAACCCCCCAGCGTTGGTGATACATGACTCTCAAGCCTCTCCACGGCATTCACCGACTCGACCGGCTCGACCATCCCTGTTAAGCTTGCAAGCGGGATCCTCCTCCCATTGGGCAATCCGTCGATTTCCTGCACCATAAGAGTCATCACTGGTTGGATATCTTATCACCTTCCGCCAAAAGCCCGTGTGGAACCCGACCCCGTGGACAGGCTGAATTTTGACATCAAACCTGATGCGGACGTGCTCCTCAGCATTTGCGGTGGGGAGGAGAGCCTGCTCTTTGCATGCATACGCCGAGAATTATGGAAGTTCTGTTGGATCCTTGGGAACTTTAATACCTGCAGCTTCTCATGAGGATACAGGACATTCGCCCGGCATCTTTTCCGATGCCTCTCTGGCTTTATTGCCGGAGTTAAGGTGCCGGATAATGAAGTGGGTTAAGCTTATACGAACACTTTCGCTTCTTATTGATCCTACTTTTGGTCAATCTCTGCACCTGCTGACCTTTCGTCAGGATATTCACCAAGGAGGACGTGAAATCCAACAGTCGACATCTCATTGACTGCTGAGGGGCTCGGGTATCCGAAGGGCGTTCTTCTCGTTCAGCGGCATTCCTTTCGATCTGCTGATGCATAAAACTGGGTCTCCAATTGCACAGTTGCTTGAAACCCCCCGCGACCCGCGTTTTTGGTGGCGTCAAAGACCCCATCAAAAGGCTCTTATTTATACTTTGGAATGGAAGCTCTAAAGAGATCCCTCGGCGTTCAATCTTCTGTTGTTTTTTCGTTCTGTTTTCTGTTCTTTTCCATCCTCAACCTCAGTCTTTCTTTTTGAGCCGTGTGTATTTCGCAAATGATATAGCGAATCGTATCGACATCAGTGCGGAGTACCCGAGGCTCCCGTTAAGTATCGCCGCCTATCCTATAACCACTTGCAATCCTCCACGAGCGGGAAAATAAACATGGCGAAGTCTGGGCCGAAGCTGCCAGTGCAGCAGCTTGTGGTTTTATGTGAGCTTTTAAACATCTTCGGTGATCAAATCTATACCCTCTGAACTCAGCTAACAAATATCTTAGCAATATGTCGTTTTGCCGAACCAAGTATTTCCATCTTTTTTCGTTCATCCAACCTCAATATACTCCCGACGTCAGCAGTATTTGAAGACCGATGCTAAGATTTTGTGTGATTCCTTGCAGTTATTTTCACATCCGTTTTTCCATATCTTGTACGATAGCACCGTTTTTCTTTCTTCCCTTTGTTAGCATATTCGAAATGTCCACCCGCCCCATTCTCTACGCGCTACCTGTCGTGAATCTTTCCATCGGAATATGAATTTGGAATCGACTCTTGTGCTCTGGCGGGTCATTGAACATACAACTAACTTGCGATTAGCCCGAAATGATTCGATCCTTCGGTGTGTCTGAAAGAGAGGTCGGGACATGGGTCGGCATCGTGTCTGCCACCTTTTCGTTCTGCCAATGCTTCACCGCTGTACCATGGGGTAATTTATCGGATAGAATAGGTCGCAAACCGGTGATTCTATGTGGTACCTTCATCACTATGTTATGCAGCACTTTGTTTGGGCTTTCCAGATCCTTAACCATGGCTATAATCACGCGTGCTTTGCTCGGACTTGGGAATGGGAATATCGGAATCATTAGAACCGTCGTCGCAGAATTGGTACCGGAACGAGAGCTACAACCACGGGCATTCAGTATAATGCCTCTTATGTGGACGATCGGGAGTATATTTGGACCTGCTTTCGGCGGTGCTCTAGCAAACCCAGCCGAACGATATCCTAAACTGTTCGGCGATATTCAATTCTTCAAGACGTATCCTTTCGCGCTACCCAATCTTGTTTCGGGGGTGCTCTTTGTTTTCGGCCTCACCATCGGCTTCTTATATCTACGAGTAAGCTCTCAACACTCAATCTAGTGAAGCCATATCTAACCCGAAGCAGGAAACTCTCGAGTCAAAGAAAGACAGGCGGGACTACGGTCTTGTTCTTGGAGAGATGCTCACGAATGCATGCTGTGGGAAGCGAGACAAGCCAGCCAATAAACCTCAAAAAACAGACTGCGAGACGACTCCCTTGCTCAACAATAAATCCAACTCAACTAGATCCAACGGCGCTACGGGCGTCAAAGATACCAAAAAGGCCAAAGAATCAAGACCCGCCTGGACAGAGATATTATCAGCCCAGTCCAATCTGCTTCTTGTAGCATACGGAGTTCTAGCCCTGCATAGCCTTGCGTTCGATTCCGTCTTGCCCGTGTTTCTAAACCACCCCGTAACAGAGATCAAGTCGAATCCCGAGTCAAATCTCCCTTTCAAATTTACCGGCGGCTTCGGCATGAGTACGTTCCACTTAAAGCATATACCCAATGGAGCTAGAAGGCGCTAACAATATTTCTGCTCTAGATCCCCAAGCCATCGGTCTTCTATTCACAATCAACTCTATAGTCGGCATGATAGTTCAATTCACCGTATTCCCACCCGTCGCCAAACGCTACGGTGTACTCAAATGTTTCAGGGTCTCGTCATACATCCCACCAATCGTCTATCTACTCACCCCCTTCGCCGTACTTCTCCCAACCAACATGTGCAGACAGATCGCCCTAATTACACTCATGGCAGCAAAACTCGCAGCCATCCTCTTCGCATTCCCCTGCTCAACCATTCTCCTAACAAACTCGGCTCCCAGCTTAAAAGTCCTTGGCACGCTTAATGGAGTGGCGACATGTGTCTCTGGTATCGGTAGGGCTATCGGACCGGCGTGTCTGGGCGCGATTTACTCCACGGGCGTGAAATGGGGCTATGTGATTATCCCATGGTGGGTTCTTTCGATTGTCACAGCACTGGGCGTGATACCGATCTTTTGGATTGTTGAAACGGACGGGTTCGCGGGACATGATCAACAAGAAACACAGAATGGCGGTGAAGATCGAGAAGGAGAAGAAGAAAGTCGAGAAGAAAGATGAACAGGTACCACGACATAGATGCGTATGATACTTGCGGGGTGACACGAACAGCCTTCGAATTCTATAATTAAACTACGCCCAAGACGCCGAAGAAAGGGTGGGTATACCATTGCCCTTGATAAGATGCCAATGCTAGGTGTCCCGGTCGATAAATCGACTTTACACTCTCTCTGCAAGATACCCGAACTAGACAAGAGATGTTTTTTGTTTTTGTCTTCT
Organism: Arthroderma sp. MBC 929; assembly: GCA_030789285.1. Classification (NCBI taxonomy): domain Eukaryota; kingdom Fungi; phylum Ascomycota; class Eurotiomycetes; order Onygenales; family Arthrodermataceae; genus Arthroderma; species Arthroderma sp. MBC 929. Next base: position 189,704 of record JARJUX010000066.1, read on the forward strand.
TTCTATCACTGTTATGAACCTTGCTGCGATGTTGTCTGGAACGAAATTATGATGTTTAGCCGTTATGCTTTAAAAGTCCTTTTTGTTTGTTTAGCCTTATTTGCAATTGATATTGCCTATTTCTTTCTTTTTTTTTTCCTTTCCTTCTCTCCAAATGTTGATGTTGGTAAAAAGGAGTAATAGATTCGGTAGCAATAAAATTCATTTTTATCATCAATTCTTTAAAAACATAGGACTCTTTGCAAACTATTATTTATGTAAGTGCATAAAAACCTGAATCGCAAATCCAAACAAAGTCATAAAAGCCCATTCCATATCTGAGAGATCAGTAGCATCAGCAATGAGCATCAACCTGCCAAACTCCCTTCGCTCCCTTCGAAAAACCAAGCAAATTATATATAACAGCTAACCCAACGCAGTTTAAAACACGAAGTTGTTAGTAATGAAATAGCAGTCTCAAACAGAGAGATAAGTATTTGTTAATGGGTGACGTTCTTTATCCAAAAAGAAGTATATCCACCGATTAGTTTCAATATTCGCCATTCATCAACCTCATTGGAGGAGTTTGCTGGCGAGTTCAATCTTTGATTGAATAATGCCGCACCATTTCTATAGAGTATAGTTGTCAGTTAACGGATGCATGACAGGAAGCTGGGCAGGATGAAATGGCAGCTCCAGGGCCAAAACAACAAACTCACCTCAGCATTAGCCAAATCCTTATCTTCGACACTCTCTACAAGGCCAGGGAACGTCGCACCAGCATAGCCGGTCCAGCGACCAGGGGCAAAAATAACGTGCTTAAACCAGTTTCTTTTATCCAGACCTTCCTCATACAGGAATTTCCTTTCGAGGGCTTTATACTTATCGTTAGCGCCGCGGATTTTGACATAGAGGACTATCCGCTTCCATTTCTTCCACCATGGTAGATTCCTAGTCTTCTCTAATTCAACAGAGAGAGATTCGGTGTATGTATCGAACTGGACTGCATTCTTTTGGAATTCGGATATAGCAGTATCAAGATCGGTAAAATCCAATTTGGCAAAGCCTGATTCTGAGGTTTTGTCTTTCACAGAATCAAGATATTGTTTCAGACCGATGCCATAATCTGTTGTGTTCATGGCTAGAACCGGTGTCTCAAGTAGGTATGCAGCTGTTAATGCCCATACTTTGGCCATGGCAACATGATAATGCCAACCGGGATCACCAAATTTTTCCATCCAGTGGAAACTGTCATAGTTGGAGTGATACTGGTAAACAGCATCTCCAGGTCCTGGAGCGAATCCATAGCTAACACTAGGGACTCCCGCGTAATCCTGGAATGCAGTGTAGTCACTTCCGCTTCCGATAGTTTTGATGTGGCCACCCCATACATCGAGGATAGATTGCCCCTCAACAGTTTGGTTTGGCGATAGCACCTGGGCCGATGCATTAAAGATAGCTTTATGCAGAAGAGGGCTGGCATCGACACGGAACTGTCGGCCACTTGCCGCCGTGTCAAGATTGAGATATGCCACATTGGCCTTGGAAAGCCAGGGAAGGTTATCCTCCACCCATTCTGTTGAGCCGACTAGACCATACTCTTCGCCATCCCAGCTAGCGAAAACAACCGTCCGCAAGGGCTTCCAGCCTTCTTCTAGAGCTTTGCCGAAGCTGCGGATAACTTCGTTGAGGACAGCAGATCCACTGTTTGGGTCACCTGCGCCTCCGGCAATCCAGGCGTCTCGGTGATTTCCTAGGACGATAACCTCATCGGGAATTGAGCCTTTTATAACTCCAATCACGTTCCAGATTGGGTTGATGATGTATTCTTGTTCGTTATAAAGATTGAGAACGGTGCCCTCGGGGGAAGGTCCAATGTTATACTCCACTCCCTTATGAGTGAGGCCACCTCCTTGCCAATACTTATTGAAGTCTGAGGCTTTGGGCCCGTGACCATTCAAGGCCTTCAGCAGTGGGATGGCTTCGGTATACGAGATAGGCAAAGATGGAATGGAAGGCGTGAGCTCATGAGGATCTCCTCGTGGGCAGCCGGGTTTCGAGGGGTATCCTGGAGTTGTTGGATCTCCAGGAGATTTGCCTTTAGAAATGATTCACGTTAGCAGGATTGAACGAGGTGAGAACTTCCTAGATATACAGGATACGGGGCCACGTACTCAGGAACTGAACGCTTCCTCTCTGCACCGCGCTAGGATTGCGAGCTGGGCCATCAGGATAGGCCTTGTAGCCATTTGTTTCCGTGACCTCGCCGTCTTCTTGCGGATCGGTGTAAATGACCACTCCAACCATCCCAAGTTCCTGCGCCCGCTTTACTTTCAAACCACGGAAAACATGACCGTACTTGACAAGAGCAATCTTTCCTTCAAGGCTGACATTTGCTTTGACAAGGTCGTCGAAATCTTGGAAGGTCCCAAAATTGGCATAAACGTATTGAGCGGTTACGTTGCCGTTTGCAGAGTAGCCGTGGAAGGTAGGGATACGGTTCTCCAGCCCGCTCGTCGGGTCTTCATCGAGCACGTCTTCCTCCAAAGTAGCCTCAAACTTGACATTCGTTGCACCGCTGTCTTTATCCTTTTCCAATAGTGCAAGGCGATGATCGACTGGATAGTTTATGTATACCTCGTAAGGCACGATGGTTGTATCAGAGATTCCGAACTGCTCCCATCTTTCCTTCGTCCATATAGCCTGACTGATATTTTTCCCTGCAAGATGCGGGCCGGATGTATAGTACTGGTTCCATTCCCTTATTTTATCCTCAGTTGGGACTGTGGTAAGGAAGTGCTGGAGAGATGGGTACGAGATTCCCTGGGTTTCGGGCCAGTTTGCGTACGGGAGGGAGTCATCGCGTGGCCAGTGGTCTCGTAGCCACTCAAGCCCAGGAATCACAACGCTGACGGGGAGGATGAGGAGGAGAACAGCGATTATCAGGATCGTTGCTAAACACGCTGTGCATGTTTTTCGGACTCTCGAATGGCGGTATCGTGGACGCTCTGTCACCCTGACAAGGAGCAAGGGAGTTGTCTCGGTCGTCATCGTCGAACGCTTGTTCCGTATTACTTCACTGCATCCATCAGAGCAAGTAACATACAAGGAGAGAAAAAAGTTGAAGCTGAAGCTGATGGTGAAGATGACTTGTATCCGCTGCCTTGCATGCTGTCGATGATGCGGAGTGCTGCCAATCGCCTAACCTTCTCCACCTCTGGCGTCACAAACACGGCTTGGAACCATGGAAGCCACAGGAGTTGACTTGGCGATGAAATAAATATATTCATTTATCCTCTACTTCTGCTGCGATTTAACTAAATATATCTACTGGGCCTTCTAAGACTCCAGCGTCTTTAAGGATCGTGATTTAATAAGAAAGCGCTGCGCTAATGCGACAGCCTGAAATTCCCAGATCTGCCACCGACTAACATGCCGTCGCTCTTTCAAAAGGAGTGTTAGCTTTCCAAAGATGCTTCATGGAAATAGGCGGATGGTCTTACATGAAGGATATCTATCCTCTCACGCAACGCTTAGTCGATGGATCGCAGGTACATCCAGGTCCACCAGTTGTCTCGCAGATGTTACCTGGGCCAGGTTCGCATACTAGGCAGCATAGATAATCAGTCAGGTATACCGCCTTTATTTCAATGCCCTGGCTACACTTACGCTGTTGAAGGCAGACTTGTCGTGACTCCACGTTTTCAGCGGCAGAAGCAAAGCCTGCAACGAGGAGGAAAATCGTTGGAATGATTCGGAGGAAGTGCATGATTCTTTCTCAAGGCTTTTGTTTCTTGATTAAACGGGAAGAATGTCAGATTGTTTATCAAGAGATGAAGCCCAGTTGAGCATGGAAACTGGGGAGTTTATATACCTCTATCTTGCAAAAGCGAGAAAAGACACAACAAGCTGAATCGACACCTCCGCTCTCGTATTCTGGACGCCGTTTCAGACGTGGCGTGAAGGTGGCGCCGTCTATCACTGGGCTCATTCAATCATCGTGATGCTCAAAATTCGAGCCAAACGCTATTGGGTATATGCATCCCAGCTGAAAACGCAGAGCTATGCACAAGTGCTCTCTTGGAGTTTAATAGTGGAAGTCAAACAATGAGTTTGATGCGCTCGAGCAAAGGGTCTCAGCTAGCTTGACCCGTAATGCTAGCCTCGCTGTGGATGATTGGGTCTATGTGGTTCAACGACGAAGATCCTGCACCCATACCGGCTGAATATCCAAGCAAGCTTAGCAAAGCTTGTTCGGACAGCGCGGACTCGAGGAGTGAAGCACGAGTAAGCTCAGCTACTCACCGCTTGACACCTTGAAACTTGAATCGGAGAGGACTGTTTGTACTGCGCTTTGATAATTATCCAAGAAGTCAATTGGGCTAAGAATAACTTGCATATTATTATGGGCGATATATAAATAATCGGCTGCAGTATACCAATCCACTGTGTAGCCATGCCATTTGCACCACCATCCAGGAAGCGCGTCTACCCCTAAACCTCCCCCTTCCTCTCCCAAAACCCCGGTAATATCAGCCCCAAAAACAGAATATCACATCTTCAGCCTCACATTCCCCGACAAAAACCTGATTCTTGCACCTGTTCTGCATCTCGGTTAGTTTATGATGTGCGAAAAGAAAAGGGGAGAAATCCCCTTGGTTGGAGGCCACATACTATTCAAGCGTAAGGAGAGTTGACATTGGATCCCATGCTGGATAAGCTTGGAGCCGGATCTGGCCAGTTTCCCTCTTATCCTCAGCACGGGTATAAGCATACCAATCATCCCACCCTGCGCATGAAAATACAATATGCATGCCCTTCAACTCTTGTTTATCCAGCACCGGCAATGTCTGAACATAAGTTGAGTCAAAATGGAATTGCAGTGCCTTGATCTCCTTCCTCGCAAGGGCATAGTCTGAGATATGGACACTGTTCCAGTCCCAGGACTCATTGACACCCCAGGTAAGCTTCGTGTTGTTATAGGTTGTCCAGTACACATCATCAGTTCTCAAGTTAAAGGTTCGGACCTTTCTCATCTTGAGGCCCATACCGACCATCACTTCATAGCAGGGTGTTCCCGGTGGGATTGTTCCGTGTTCTTTAACTTCCATAATCCTGCTGGTTTCCTTCTTGGTTTTGACGCCTCCTTCGATTTTCGCCTCAGCTGCAACTTGCACGCCGAAGTAGCTGGCGTTGGCAGACATGGAAAGGGAAGCGCTTGCTTCTGCCCATAGCTCAGTTTGCGAGGTTTCAGATTGTGTTATCGTGATTTCCTTCTCGAGCATGCTTGCTGGGAATTGTTTGATAAGATGGATACAAGGAACCCATTCAATGGGCTCGTAAACCGCGATAGGTCCATTGAGGTACCACCACTGGTCCTTCTGCTTGGTTCCATACTCCATCTCGTTCGTGATTATATATTTGGGCAGAGATACCCTAGAGCGTTTTTCGATCGAGAACCATTTATCCAATTGCTCTTTGCTGAGAGAGAAATTGCCGCGTTGATCATCATAATTGACGGGGATATGGGTACGTTCAACATCGTTGTCATCGTAGTAGAACTGCTTCTTATAAGAGTCCCACTTGATGTCGTTGAAGAAAGCCATTTTATACCGAGGAATGCGGTGGCGGGTATCTAGATGATATTGCGGGCCGCGGGAGGTTTTGTTCGGGATAATGAAATGGTCGACGTGCAAAGTAGAGGATAGCCAGGAGGTCTATGTGATAAATAGGCAATTCGACTGACTTGATACTTCATCAATGTAGCGGACATCGTCCACATATTTATAGGCAACCGACAACCTAAGAAGCTGACAAGGCAAACTCATCCTGCGGTGGCCAACATCCGCAATCCTGGACAGTTGCAACTTGATTAAAGCCAATGATTGCAGGTAAATGTAAAGTGAACATGGGAACGATGCATGCAAAGAACATGGAGGTTGTCTTTTAGCACGCAGCATGGTTGGAAGAAGTGCATACTGCCTCATACAGGGCAGCGTGTTGTGGCGTAGCTGACATTGCCATCCAGGGAATCTGACATGAAGAAAGACTCTGCAGTTGACCTTATTCATAGCCAGGCAATGGCTGAGCTGGAGCTGAAGCAATCTTCGTGATGGATGTTTCGTGCATAAAAACTCGAAAAGAATGCATATGTTGGTGTGGGATGTTGCTGCATGTCGCTGGGATCACCACCCAAACAGATCCGTTTCTTCACAGGTTCTCTCTCAGTGTGGCTGGCTGAACAACTTCACTGACATCACTTCTGACATGCAAACATGCAACAATTCCATGGCCTGAAGAAAAATTTGCCCCTCATGCAGAGCCCTAGAGGGTTGATGCAGGCATGACACGTCAAGGCGCGAAGATCTTTTACTATCAAACGCGTGGGGTGATCAACCCTTCACTCCACAGCATCATCCTAGGTGGAATACTCCGTAAACCCTTGGTTGTCAGGTAATTTGGACAACATGTGAAATGCCCACTAGGAGTTCTTGAGCTTCCTAAGAGAGCGATAGAGTGAACAGGGAAGTACGCCCGACATGTGGATGTAGAAACAGGAATCCCTCAAGGGCCTCCTCTTTCACAAATCCGATACTTGATCTTTAGCGAAGATCTATAGAAACTCCCTTTGACCGATTCTGGACATTCCTATTCGTATATTAGAGAAGAGTTGGGCAGAATCGCATGGTCAATCCTATGGTATCTAACTAAGTACATACAAGAACATGTAACCAGCTAGAAAGATGAGCACATATGCTCGGAGAAAATCGAGGGGTCAGGGCTACGGGTTACATGCTAAGTGCCTGTGAGGAAAACATGTATAGTTATTCCAGGTCCTTGGTATCATCCGGTCCGCTCGCGTGTTTTCTGATACTCGTCAATCATCAAATAGATCTCTTTATCGTCACATTGGGATGCATAATATAGCACTTGGTTGTCAATATTGACGTCCTCCCTAGCCAGAAAAATTCTAACAATCCCCTTTTGTTCTTGTCGAATAGCACGAGCATGGGAGTAACCACCTCCTCAGTGGCAGAGCTAGGGTCCACGACATTTTTACTGAGCAGCCACCTAGCAACCTCTTCATTGCCACTTATAGCAGCCCAGCTCAATCCATCCAGCTGGAGTGTAAATAACTCCCCAGGCCTTAGATGACAGCTCTTCCAGAGCATTTCCATAAAGTCATAGTGACGGTGAGCTGCAGCAACCACTAAGCCTAAGTCGAGTCGCAACGTAGGTTAAATCCCTTTGCCAACAATGATTCAGCCATGTATCTCTGATTCATGGTCGCGGCCATTGGGAACGGGGACCCCAAGAAAGGATGGTAATTCGCAATAGTAAAATCTTCTTTCATCAATAGATTGAACAGGGTCCAATCTGCCTCTGATATGGCTACCATGAAGGCGCCTGTTATATCCTGGGACGCTCGAAGCCTACCATCCTCTGCTCGAGCTATAACATCCGGAAAGCAAAGCATCTCATAACCGCACGTTGCACAAGCGAATTCAGAGCAGATCGTGAAGTACCTTCTCCTGAAATCGTCGATCATGTCCCGGAGCTTGTCATCTCTATCGTAGCCTTTGATGCTGATGATCAATTCAGTCACTCGGGAAATTGCAGCCAGCTCGATATTTCTTCCTAGATACCCGTCTTCCAATCTTTGGACCATGAGACGTCGAACCAAACGGAAGCTCAGTTTAGATAGAAGTTGAGACCCAACGTCTCTGGTTGGAATAACACCGAGGATGGCATTATCAAAAGCCCCTAGAGTCAGAAAATCAATATCAGAGGCATGGCACTAGTATTCTGGGTATATTCCATGGGCATCATACGGCATGTTAATCTTAGCGGAAGACAATCTTCATAGCTTCCGCTACTGCCGTCTTTCTGGAAGTAATTGCCAGGGACAAGGTAGCGTAGGATCTTCTGCTGAATTTCATTTGGCAAGTTCAGTAGAGACAAACTACCTGCAGGGGTAGCTGTTGGATTATCACCCATCGATCCCAATGGCCAAAGTGTGAATGAAGTTTTGTGGAGGCGAGTTAGCGACGGAAGATTAGACACGCGTTTGTTTTGATCGCGCATATTTATGGCTTCGCGCACTTGAACAGGCGAAGCACTTATGTAATGTATGAATGAAAAGAAAGGGACTAACTAGTCACTTCTAGAGACCTACTGAAATCAGATCTTCTCTCGAAGGACAGGACGCTTATTGGTAATATTGTTTGGAATATCAATGTCTCCGCAGGTTTGTTTTGCTCTCTGGTGATAATAATATTTGTACTAAATGAATCATAGAACTTACATATTCCAGCATAGAAAAGAGAAGACAGAAAAACAAAAAGAGCGAGAAAATAACTACCTTTCAAAAAAAATATTAAACTATAAAGAGGGTATGATGGTGGCTGTCATTGCCTTACAAGCTCGCTTGTCCCTTCATCCTTCTCCGGCTTAAGATCAGATCAGCTAAAGAAACTTGGGTCGTACCTTATGCTTGCCCCCGTCCTTCCAGTCTATCGCAATAAGGAAGCTGCCGAGAGGTACGTGTTGACTCCAGCGGGCTCCATGGATGCTCATCGTATATGCAAACCCCAGTCTCTTTATAATGACTCCGAGCCTCGGCCCGGATTCGAAAGAGCAAGTTTGATCAGCGCTCCTTCAAACAAGGCCAACAGTCCAGACTCACCGGTGGCGTTGAGATACCAATGTTAACGCTCCATAACCATCTGGCTAGGCTTGCGGGTTTTTTGCTGTTTTTCGGGCGAGGACATTGAATTGCAGAATATTTTAGTCCAGGAACACACCTTTAACACCAAGAAGCAAAGAGAAAATAAAGAAAATAACAGCGGCAGCTTCTTATCACTGCTGAAAGCAGTCAGGAGCAAAAGACGTGTACTTTGGAGCGTGATACGTTCAAAGGACTTAGCTGGACGCCGTAATATCACCTTATCCATAACGCGGTTTCTTCGCGACGCCGACTTCGTTCGAGATTGTAAAGAGGAGGTGACGCACATGTGTCCAAATTCTTCAGGTTTTTGTACCCCTTATTCAGACGCGTGTGCGTTTGGTGAGTGTGGAGATGCGGAGTAGTAGTCATTCCGACGGCGTGTAGTTTGTTCGAAGTTGTCGACAGGCTTACACTACTACACCAGTAGTTGCATCCCGCATAACCGTCTCTTCTTTGCGTTCAGGAACAAATGCGTACCTAGGCAGCCGAGCCATTTTCTCCTCTGGACTGATCTCATTATCCGCATAAACCATCCTCGTCTTCGCCTTCTCTTTCTTGGCAGGCTTAGCTGCGGGGGCCTCTTCAACAGTATCGGGAGCGGGTGTTGGTGTTGGCGTTGGCTTGGCAGGCAAGTCAACAGCATGTTTCGCAGCTTCCGAAACTAGCCTATCCACTGACGCTGCTGTGTTATCGGCACCAGAGGCACCACGTCCATTTTGGGCGGCATTAGAATCTGGCTGTACAGTCGAGGACGGAGGTGGGCCGGAGACTTGTCCGTGGTGCATCTGTTGCATCTGGAATGCATTGACTTGCGGAGCTGCGAAACTTGGCCGCTGGGGGAGCCCAGGAGCAGGAGGTAGACTTGGTGGGCGTGAGAGAAATGAGGGTGACCCCTGTGGTGGTGTATGCGTCCTCATGGGCTGCTGCTGCTGTTGTTGGAAAGGCAAGGGGGTACTAGAGGCCGGAGAAGCCATCGTAGTAGGTGTAAATTGTGAGGGGGACATATTTGATGGGGAATATTGGGTACCAGGAAAATGTTGCCCACCGGCAGTAGCTGGATAGCCACCGGAGATCTGTGGCTGGGGATAAGTAGTAGGCGGCTGACCGTATGTATGCGGGTATTGATATTCTTGAGCCGTGCCATTTAATGGCTGCTGAGGTGCCGGGGAGTACTGAGGAGTTGCAGACTAAATTCAGAATAAGAGCAATCAGTCAGCCATAGTTACTCTTAGTAGCAATACGGGGTGAAACAACTTACATATGACCCAGTCTGGATTCCCTGACCAGCACCAACGGGAGTCACATCGCCACTACTGCTTCCTGCAGATTGCTCAGCCAGCTTCGCTTTATGTTCCGCGAGCCGCCTCTTCAAATCCGAAGGGGACTCAAACTTCGGCTTCTTCGCCTGCGGCCCACCTGCAGAACCCGGTGGCGGATTCCCAGTAGCAGCCCGTCGCTCTGCCTCTGCCTGATGAAACTGCGTCAAGACCCGTTGATTATGAACCTGTAAGACATCTTCAGGCACACCTTCCATGCCGAAAATTTCAATATCGAGACTCGATCTGTTAGGAAGCGCATTATCAACCTGCGATAGAGATTCCTTGTGAACTTGGCTCATATGAACGGACAAACCTGTAGAATAACACATGGATAATATTAGTTAGAGACCGAAAAAAAAATGAAAGCAAAAAAAAGAAGAAATACAAAGGATCAATGAAATAGGAGCTTACCGCCAGCTGTATTCAACCTCCTCCCACACCGATCGCATTTGAAGTGCTTTGCCTTTTGATGAGAAATGAGAATCTTTAAATCGTCGAAATCGCGCTCACAATAATAACACCACGGTCGATTCAGAAGTTCTTCAAGGTCGGGATGACCGCGCTTCTTCTTACCCATATTGAATTTGTTGCTGTGATATTGACACGCTGTAGCCGGACCGGGAGGCACGACGAGTCTAAAGAGGTGTAAAAATGAACAAACACTGAAGTGAAAAGTTGCCCTTTCTCGGATTTCACGCGCTGTTGTTGGCAATGAAGGGAGATGAAGGTGAAGATGAGGGATATCGAAGCAGCAATGAGTTGGGGTGCATTGTCTAATTTTTGTTAGGGACAGCCACGTGACTTGGGGGCCAGTACCAAAACTTTTACTCTCCGCCAGCCGCGGCAACAATATCAAATGGCGGTTTTATAGATAGAGGGTGATACAAGCAAAACTATCGGAATATAGTATATTGGTATTATTTTCAATGGTTATTGTACAGTCATTTATGTAAGCGTCAATCATGGCACTTAGCTTGACGGTTTTCTAATCGCTACACAACCCAAAACTCCACTGAACGCAATGCAAAACGCCACAGCCTTCTCAATCCGCAAATCCAAATATTTGTTCGTACACGGTATTATGAGGCTCCTGGTTGGAGCCGGAATCGACACTTCAATGGTTAGGCGGTATAGATAGAAATGGGTTCGAGGTAGCCTGCTCGGAAACGGGGGTCACCGGCTCCGTCTTTGCTTCTTCCTTAACTCGTTTAGCTGTAGGGTCGATTCCTGGTATATTTGGGTTCACTTCCTGCTTCCGTTTCTTGTCTAATGCCCCTCTTGGACCTAAGCTAGACTCTCTATCAGCGCCAACTTTTGCAGCTTCGATCTGGGCTTTGGTTCGCTTGGGATTTCGTGTTCTGCCCTCTTTGTTGAATTTAGCCCAATGAAGAATCATTGCCTCTGTTCGTTTGGGATGCTTCGATTGCTGGATCTTAAGCTGATTCTTGGGATCGAGAAGTGGATCTGGGTAAAAGGGAGTTGATCCTTGTGATGTAGTGGCAGAGGCAGCAGCAGGAGACTTGGGGGTACCAGCGCGTGACGATTTAGATAGTGCCGTATTGAGTTTACTTAATCCCAATAAACCAGGGACTTGGCCCGATGTTCGGCCTGATTTCCTCTTGGGAGTTCCTAGAGTCCTTTGGGGTGTTAAAGAGCCTTGCCGGGAAGGTGCTCGAGAGTCGGCCGGAGTCGAAGGCTCTGTCTGCGCCTGTGAGGCCTCCCGCGTGAGCGGGTGTTTAGACCCTCCAAACCTAGTAATTCTTTTTGGCCCAGCTGGTAATCTGCCATCAGCATCTGCTCTGGCGGCACTGCTGATGGGCTTCCTTTTCAGTTTCATAGGCACCGGTGGGCGGACTTTCGGAACGCACTCAACACCATCCACGAGTACTGGCTTCCAACCATCTGCCTTCCATGCCTCTACCCCACTTGCCTTGAACCTTCTCATTTGATCAGTCGTAGGAATGAAACCACCCTGAGCGAAAGCATCTTGGTGTCCAACTTGAGTCGGTCTGGCATCGTACTTGTAACCGTATAATGTGGCTTCCTTTTTATCTTCATAAATCTGAGCATCTTCAGGTTCTCGAGGATTTCTCTTTGCTGTAGCTCGAGTAGCTCGTTTAATCAACTTGTCGATGTACTGATATTCATCCTGCCATACTTTCAGAGCCTGTGCAGCATTCGAGGTAATAGCGTAGAGCTCGTCGTTGGAATGTGAATGCGGGTCCTTCATGATATCGACATAGAGACTCGGGTCTGTCATCGGTAGGAATTTTCCGGAGGGCGCAGTCGATGATTCATACGCCTGTGGGCGTTCAAAGCCATCAAATACCGACACCCACATGGCCTGAAGGCCGGTAGCCTCCCCTTCATAGTCTCGAGAAAAATTCCGGACATTGTTCATCTTCCACCGTGAAGCAATAATATCCTCTGTGCTAGGAATGTCCTGGCCACCTAGTGGTTGCGGCGCATTGCTCTCTTGATCAGACTCCAATGCGGCTGTGTTCTCAGTGGCCACCCTGTTTAACGGGCCCTTTGTTGTGTCTGGGTGCATTTCACGTATATGGGCTCTAAGGGCTGCCGTAGGAAGGGTAGCATCAGGGCCCGAGAATGGAAATTCCTCTTCACACAACATGCATGTTACAGGAGAATGCGACTCGCTAGCTGGAGCAGACGGGGTATTGGACGGCTCAGAGAGCCGCCTGCGTAGCCTGCCAACTGGAGAGCCAGAAGTATGTGGGCTTCTTGTCCCGATTTCAATGTCATCCCGCGGCAAGGATGCCATTATATGCAAATGGCTTACTTCTGGTGTTGCAGTTAGTAGCCAAACCATAGCGATAGTCAGAAAGACAGGGGAAGGTGCATAATCGTGTATGCAAACAAGGCCAAAGGCCAAGATCGTATATATGTAACACCACAAATAAACATGTAGAAGGGCAGGAAAAAAAAAGGGAAGCGTTTATTGTATAGCAAAACACAACAACGTGATTTTTCACCAAACCACACTCATCACCCCTTTACATTTCTCCCTGCTGCAAGCGCAAAGGAGAATCAAAAGCATGGATGAAAAAGATAGTGATTCTGAACAAAATTCGACATTGATAGCAAAGAATAAAAACTTACATTAACTGGCCTCGTCAAGCGCCAACCCGACCACGCAACCACAGGGTATGGCGGAATTGCAAACCCGACCAGCGGATATGAGAGTTGGAAAGCTCAAACCAGTAGCTAGAGGGACCAGATCTCAATAGCAAGTAGTATTAAGGAAAGGCTCTTTGCGGAAGGATTTTGTAGGACAAATAAGTAGCTTCGAAAATCTAGTAGCGTGTGGCAAAGGGCCATAGAAGAGAACGGAACTTGAGGAAGTAGAAGGAGCAAAAAGAAAATGAATGAAAAGATATCAAGGTAATGATACTTCAAGGCCTATGATAGATGCAGTATGTCTCAACTGCTGTGTGAAGTCCTTGAAGAGCGTCTTTGTTGTTGTCATCTGATGGTGTTGGTGAACTAAATCCATCCATATTCCACTTTCTTCACGCTTTCTAGTTCAAACCGTCTTTTTGGGACGCCTCAAAAAAAAAAAGATAGTAAGGCCGTATTTTATTTCTGCTGCCCATACGGTTCAATTACAGATCAGGCAGCCAATCAAAAACAGTGGAAAGCGCCATTGCTTATATCAGCACTGCAAAATAGCGGCTCGGCGATGCTTCGGGGTGCCAAGAAGTGTAACAATACGACCCATACGATTTCATTTGCTGCAATAAATACAATAATTACCCAGCCTTCCCCCTTTTGGACATACGCCTGAACGAGAAAGATGCGTCTCCTGAACATGCTGTGCGACCTTGAGGACAACTGGTCATCTTAGAAGAGTAACACGATCGTATAGCCTCTTTTTATGCCTTGAATATCTACCTCGATGCCTTTGAGCTTCCCGCCTATGGTTTCCACACTGGGTTACTGGGTCATACTCGGTGCCGTGAAGACCCCCACACACCGCTGAACAGGGAGCCCACACGCAACGGCCTAAGATCCTCCAATGTCGTGATATATAGATCTTGACGACCAGAATAAACATGACGACTCGGTGGTTTCGCAGAACTCATGGCGTCGTGCCGGGTTTGGCTGTGTAACACTCATCTCTTACACAACGTACTCTGTACTATGTGCGTCTATATTGCTATCTGTGCTTTATTTCAAACTTTTCCAAATTCGTTTTTTATATGTAATTATACGCTGAGCTGGGCTGTGGTTGCCTGCGCAATGAACTCCTTGTACGGCTTAATCTTCTGGTCCAAAACACCTCCCTCACCGCAGAAGCGCTCGACAATCTCAACGCTGCGGCCGGTATACAATTCTGGCTTCAACATCTCATCAAGCTCACCCCAGATTGGCTTGAAGAATTCAGTCGCCTTGATTCTCTCCACGAGGTCGTTGGACTTACCCTCGTTCTTGACGTTGTAGCCAGCTTGGTGTGACAGGACACGGATCTGCTCGTGAGCTTCCTGTCTTGACTCTCCTTTGGCGACGAGCTTCATGATGATGCTCTCAGTGATCATGAACGGCAATTCTTCATGCACGCGAGCATCGATACGTTTCGGATATACAACCAATCCATTTGAAACATTATCAAGACCGATGAGAATTGCGTCGGCAAGGAGGAACATTTCTGGAATGTCAATTCGACGGATGGCGCTGTCGTCCAACGAACGCTCCATCCATTGGTCAGAGAGGGTGTTGGCGAAGCTTGCCGGTTTCGACATCAGCTCACGGGCGAGACTGTATATTCTCTCGGAGCGCATTGGGTTACGCTTATATGCCATGGCGGAAGAACCAATTTGGTCCTTCTCGAAGGGCTCTTCAATCTCCTTCCATGTGGCTAGATGGCGGATATCACCCGCGATCTTTTGCGCGGTGGAGCCGAGGCCGGCGATGGCGTTCGAGATTAGCAGGTCCACCTTGCGTGTGTAAGTCTGGGTTGACACGTCGTAGCAACCTGGGAAGTCGGCTTTCTTGCAGAGAAGCTCGTTAAGTTGGTCGCACTTGGAGGAATCGCCCCCGAAAATCTCCAAAAACGATGCCTGTGTCCCTGTAGTTCCTTGAGCACCTATTGAGTATCGATGTTAGTGACTGTTGCGATAACAGACTGGATATGGGTGTCGTGCCTCGGAATTTCAGCTCATTGCGAACGTGCTCAATGTTTTCGAGGTCAAACATAAGATCCTGCGCCCACTGAGCAGCCCGTTTTCCAACAGTGATTAGTTGTGCTGTGAAGGAAGTCAGTACAATCTCTCCTCCGCGTTTCTCTTTCTGCTCTTTTGCCTAGCAGGCTTCCCTACTAACCAGGTTGTAAATGCGTATATGCCAAGGTAGGTTCCTTCTTCCATTCCATCGCAAACGTAGCCAAATTCCAGATAACTTTCGCCAGTTTAGGTAGAAGCAAATCCATGGCTTCGCGCATTAGAATCAATTCCGTATTATCCGTAACATAGCAGCTGGTCGCCTATCGAGAATTAACCATTAACAAAAAGATCCAAGCCCATAGACACTTAGAAGTACTAACTCCATAGTGAATAATTCCCGCCGCAGCTGGAGCCACAGTCCCAAAGACGTGGACATGAGCCATGACATCGTGTCGTCGCTTCTTCTCTTCGATCCGGGCAGCATCGAAATCAGCATCGGTAAGTTCTATATTTTTTCTCATCTGCTCCAGGGCTTCTTGGGTGACTGTCTCAATGCCCAATTCCCTCTCACTCTCGGCGAGATACAGCCACAATTTCCGCCATGTTGAATGACGGGAACGCTGACTGAAGAGCTTGGACATCTCAGGACTACAGTATCGCCCGGTCAACGAGGTTTGGTAGCTGTCATAGACCGAAGGCCCGGCCTTGGCCTTGGTCTGGTCGACCTGAATATTGTTCGACATCTTGAACTTGGGTTCTGGAATATATTAGTGCTTGCTTGGGATACCAATTGGCCACAGAAGACCCAACTCACTTGTTATTTGCTATGGATTACAAAAATCGCCATCCAGCACCTGCCCACCAGATTTAGCGCGGGGTACCTTGGAGCTGCCTCATTGGGCTTTAGTCATCCTAGGGTTTAGCCCTTTATCCCCGCCGCAGACAGGTAGCTCCAGCAGAACGTTAGGTATTCCACGTGATATTGCCATGACAACAAAAGGTACTCCATAGGCTTTGTTACTATCATCTACATAGCTAGAAACAGTGATACTACCACGATAAAGTCTTTGCCACGTCGACCTCCCCCAAGCGGCAAGTAATCAGTCCGGGGATATCTTAGTGTCCATCTAGCACTGATGGTTGATTAAGGGTGGTGGCCAATCACCTTTGCTTGCATTGATCAACAGATCTCATTTCAGAACAGAACTATTAAACAGAACTAATCACGAAGCCAGCTTCCAGTCAAATTCCTATCCGTGCATCTCGCCAACATCCAAAGCAACCAAAAACCGACTAACACAGTTATACGCGCCGATAGTCGCCGTTATCTCAACTACTTCCTGCTCCGTGAAGTTCTCCTTAATGCCCGCAAATACACCCTCAGGAACCTTCACGGTCCTCGTCATGGCTTCGGTGTATTTGTAAACAGCCAATTGTTTCTTCGACAAGAGCGATTCCAGTTCCGAGTCAGATGGGTTGGCTTGTTTAATCAGATCTAACGCCTCATCGCTAACCCCTCCACTCTTCAAAATCGGTGCATGCTGCGCCCATTCGAACCATGCCTCGTTAATAACGGCAACGCGGCAGATGGCGAGCTCACGAATATCCGTAGACAATGACGTTCTTGTTCTAATGGCGCCTAGGAAGGAATTCCAGCCATCTGCGACGGGGAAGGAGTGTAGAAGCGCTAGATCAAGAGGGATAAGTCCTTGTTCGCCTCGTCGGGCTTGCACTCGTTGGAGTATAGCGGCCTCGGTCTCGTTCGAAGTAGGAGGTGGGTTTGGGGTGTATGGGATACGCATTGTGGAGGGATGGTTTTTTGTTGGTTCAAAAGGTGTTTATAGTAAAGTAAGAGCTGCTCAGAGGTCGTGGTAGTTATCGGATCTGTAAAGATTTATAGATCAGTTAAGACCGAATTCATCTCCTTTAAATTGCACTCGGGACCCTTCTTTGGGTCTGTATTGCCGGCATCGGGACCCCGCGCCGGTACTTGAAGGGATCACGGCATAAATGCATGAGCGGGGAAGAACGAAGTCAAGGTCGGTACGACCGTTTTTGTGATCCTGGCAGAAGAAAGACAAAACTTGGCTGAAGCCGCACATAATATCATGTCGTGCTGTAGCTGCTTGTATGCATGGCGGATCTGTACCATTTCAGACAGCCAGAGATGCAGATTCCTCTATGCTGGTAAACCGCCGACGGTTCAACCGCGCGTGTTCGGCACCGGGGATTCGGTACTTGGTAAGCCGGGCCGACGAAGAGGTTCTCGGGGATGATCCATAATTAATCCTCTTAATACATTCGGCGGTAGAACCCTTCAGTTGAAGACGTGAGGTGTAGTCCCCATAGACTGAGGTGCCGGTTGCTTCTACTTATTGTATATTACCGCACTTGATCTGTCAGGCTACCTGGTGTCGCTTGGCTACTGCATTTTGCTTAGACCTACACTATATCATTGAATGCTGGAGTGACGCGCT
Organism: Arthroderma sp. MBC 929; assembly: GCA_030789285.1. Taxonomy (NCBI): domain Eukaryota; kingdom Fungi; phylum Ascomycota; class Eurotiomycetes; order Onygenales; family Arthrodermataceae; genus Arthroderma; species Arthroderma sp. MBC 929. The sequence continues at coordinate 207,387 of JARJUX010000066.1, forward strand.
TTTGATTCGATATCCAGCACCACATAATGATATAACCTTGGGCTCTGAAGTGATCCCAACCCTTGGTCCGCTACTGCTATGGGTGAAGCTGTCAGTGTAGGCCCTCATAGACAGATGCGTCGATTCACAAGATTAAGGCCTTCTGAGCTGTTAACACGGAGGCATTGACCTTGTATCATGATACGATGGTTTAATCTGATAAATATAATCATTTCTTTCACTGAGGAGACTTACTTATGCTCGTACGATGGCTCAACAGCGAGAACCGATAAGGTGATACGCAGGCGAAGCGCGCGCCAAGCAGCAAACACGAGCTAATTTTTAGCGCCATTTTAGACTCGGGGAAACTGACGACAACAAGTAAACTCCACCTTTCATCAAAATCCAAGCTTGAATCACAGCCAGAAGGTTTCAAACATACCAGCACGGCCAACATACAAAACCAGACAGACAACTGCCTTGATTAGATAATTTGTTATCCACGCTGCTGGCATCATGTCGAAGGCCACTAAAGACGGAAAGCAGCTCACTACCGATGAATTGCTGGCTCAATTCGACGATCTAAACGTCGACGCCTCAGGTCAGCCTAAAACGGGCGCTGCCGGCGGAGAGAAGCAAGACAGTGCCGACCCCGACGTTTTGGCAGAATTACAGAACCTCGCTTCTCAGAGACCATCGAGCCGTCCGTCAACTCCTTCGAAACGAACCACTGCAGCTACTCCACCTCGATCAAGCGAAGACAAACCAACGTCGCGTAAGTCGGGAGACAGCTCGAGACCATATCATACTAGTATTACACCCACAGAGACCACTGCCACGCCATCCGAGGCAGAGATTACACCACAGTCTTCGGGATCCCAGGGTAAAAGCAATGAGGGAAGTGGAGGAGGATGGTGGGGAGGTTTCTTTGCAACAGCAACTGCCGCCGTTAAACAGGCTGAGGCAGCTGTCCAAGAAATCCGACAAAATGAAGAAGCTCAGAAATGGGCTGATCAGGTTCGAGGCAACGTAAATTCTCTCAAGGGACTAGGTATGGCACTATCTATATCTGCTTGTTTTGTTTGGTTCCATTTCCGAACCTGTGGTTTCTAGTACTAACATCCATGCGCCAATAGGTGGTGAACTGCGAACATTAGCTATCCCAACATTTACCAATCTTATCCATACTCTTGCTCCGCCTATTTCATCCCATGAGCGGCTTCAGATTCACATCACGCACGACCTGTCCGGCTACCCTCCGCTCGACCCCCTAATCTACGGCGTTTTCTCTCGTGTGATGGCACAAGTCGAAGGTGGTGACCTGCTTGTCATACAGCGTGGCCAAGAGGCTTCTCCACGGCGCGGCAATGAATCTGGCCCGACACATATATCAACATCAGGATGGAACGACGGGCCCTGGTGGCGCTATACGGACCCAGCTCATCCACGAACTATTTCTCCAACTAAGGGACTTGCAGTGGCCACGAAACTTGCTCGTGTAAGCGCCGAATCATATGCAACCGACTATTTCACATCTCACGGTGGTGTTGAAGAAGCCGCTAAGCAAGCGTCTGAAGTTCTTTCTGAGTCCAACCCAGTTCGAAATAGCGATATCTTCTTGGCCATCCAGGCGGTTAGCCAACCAAAATCAGAGGAGTTATTCAAAGCTAGCACAAGTGCTGAAGCAGACAAGCCGACAGAAGGGGCAGTTGAAGCCGAGGAAGAGGCGGAGGAAGAAATCTCGTTCGCCATCTACCTCCATGACCCAATCCATGGAATTGCGTTGCACACTGTATCACAATCTATCCCTCAGAGATGGATCGACTGGCTCGACGCTCCTCCTCCAACGCCCAGCCCTGGTAGCCCTGATGGTGCCAACCAATCAACCACACCAGCTGCGATTGCTGAAATCATAGAGAGCGGAGGAGTCGACCCGCGAGAATGGGTTTCTGAGTGGGTTGAAGATATTCTTACATTGGGTGTGGGCATTGTCGCTCAGCGATACGTTGCCCGTAGAATGGGCGTTGGTGAAGGCGGTTTGAACAAGGGTAAGATGCGAGCTGAGCGAGCAACCGTTGTTGAGAGTGGAGCTGGCGAAGCCGCGCGGGCGATATAGCTCTGATGATGTTCGGTTGCGTATTTTCATTTTATAACTCCATCTGAACAGCTCCGACCCTTTGAAGGAGCATGCTTTTTCCCGACTCTTTCCCTCGCCTTACGTTGCTTTGCTATGCCGGGCAAAGGCCTAGGGTGTAGGGCTTCTTGCTAGCGTAATGAATTTTCTGTTTCCATATTTTAGTCGGAGGTCGTTTTGTCCATATCTCTCCTTTCTTGACCTGCCTTTATCCCTACAATTCTGGGCTTCTCGCGTTTAAACTGCGGTCCCCATTTCAATGATTAAACCGTTACTGATATTACGCCATTGACGCGCCTCAAGGGAATAAATCTCGTTCAAAGAGTCATCATTTATTAATCAATTACATATTTTATTATGTATGGGCCACAAATCGCCTATTAATATTCTCCCAAAACATCATCAATCCAATCATACATCACACGGTTCAATTTCACCGATGCCCCCATCTGGCAATGCTCACCAGCGTCTTCGACAAACTTCACCAACGTTCCCCGATCACCAAGAGCTTCAGCAACCTTCTCAGGCTGGCCAACGAAAAACCCCTCATTCGAAGCCCAACCGATCATCACTGGTACTTTAACCTGATCCATGATACCTTCCATAGTCATAGTTACCGCCTTTTTCAAAAAGTCATACGGAGACTTTTCTTTGAAAGACCATAGACCCTGCTCAATTCCCCAACGGAGGGTGGTCGGGGTCTTCTTATCGGCAAGAACAGTATCGATGAGACCGTCGAATTTCTCCTTTTCTCCTGAGTGGAACACTTTCCTCCATTCCTCAGGGATATGTCCGAGGAATGATTCACCGACGTCATAAACACCGTCAATAGCAGCCACGGCGGAGATACGGGGCTCAAACGCAGCTGCCCTCGTCGCTAGCCAGCCACCCATTGATAATCCCATCAAAACGACATGTGACATCTTAGTCTCGCCGCGCTCTTGGAGGAAGTCTACAACTGGGCTGACGGCTTTTTCCCATTCGGTAATAAATCCTAGATCCTGGTCGCGACGGACGGACGGTTGACCGGGTCCTTCATAGGTAATCGCATTCCATCCACGTTCCAAAGCAGACATCACGAAGAAATGATACAACTCCTCTTGTGAGCCGTCGTATCCATTCCCCGCAATCAAGGTAGGTCTTTGCTCCCCATCGCCGTGCGAATAGTAGATGGCAGGCACATCGAATCCATCTGCCTGAAGCGTCATGCGCTCACCGGGTATCTCAAGCGAAGACCTCGCCTCATCAAAGTTCTCTTTCTGCTGTTTCCACAGCGTGTTAATCCTGGGATCCTCCCAGTTTCCGTGCAGGAAGAAATCGGCTAAGCGGTAGTAGGTGGATGCTGAGAATCTGGCTTCCCGAACACTAACGGGAGACCTCGTGGGGTCAATCCCCTCAATCTCGGATAGAACTTGGTTGCCTAGGTTTTCGAACGTAGTACTGTAATTGGCGAAGTTGCCTGGCTCGATCTGGTTTGCGGCATAGAGGACTTCAGAGATGTCTGAGCCGCCATAGCGTGCATGAGCGAGGGCACGCAGCAGTTCAAAATTGAAGCTTTCATCTGAGCTAAGGGGGAGGATTTGTCCTGGTCTAGCTGTCTGTTTGGTGAATTAGCAATTGGCAGAGAGGTAACTATATAGGAGGAGGCCCACTTACGGTAAACTGAGGGAAGCTCCCCACAGCGGCGATCGTGGCTAAAGCCGCCAACGGCGATAGATTTATCAAAACCATGCTATGTATATATCAACAGAAAATGAAAATTTCTCTTGCCTCCTTGAATCAAATGAAAAGTTCTCAAGTAGAAGTGTGTAGGCAGCGAGATAAAGATGAATTCATGTTTAACGGGTCATGAATGTATTTATTTATATCTGACAGCCTGCGAGTGCTGCCTGCTCCTACGGCCGTAGCACTTGAGTCTTGAACTTCCCTATCCAGTATGGTATAGGGGACAATGCTGTGTCGTTGGTATTTGCGGAGAGTCTACGCCCAATTCATACTGCCTGATCCAATCGGGACGCTCGGGGTTTTGCGAGATGCAACTGGAGCGCACTACTGTTGTACAGTCGCTCCACTATGAAGGAAGTGGCTGGTGACAAGGTTCTGCAGTTCTGCAATCCTTCAGTCAAGTTGAAACTTTAACAGCTCAGAGAACATGGAATTTAACACTGTTATTTTTAAACAAGACCAGTCTTGTAGGATGATGGCGCCTATCGAAACTCCTTTCTCCTACGCCACCCTGACGATCACCCCAGCCTTGTGGCATTCAGCCCTGCACCGAAACATTCCAACAGATCGCTGATTGCTCCAATACATTAGTGAAGGTATGTTTCTGTAGAGTCATCGAAGATCCCAGTTTGGCAATGAGGGCAGAAGCTGAGGCTGGTGCAGGCGTGGTAACAAATCCATACTCAGCCCTATGTGACGTAGAATTAAATCGCGCAAGGGTCCTGGTCAGGGGCCGACGGCTGTGACTAATTCACTGGTGCCTACACGGCTATCCGGCTTGATTTTACTCGGGCCCGTCTTCGCGCTATCCTCTCAAGCTTTTCCATGGTGATTAAGCGTTCTGTAGGCACTGTGCGTCAAACCAGCTTGTTGCAATATACTCGGGGCCGAGAATAGTTTTGTTGTCCGTCTCCAGAGTTCCGCTGACTGAAAAGTCCATTGATTGTAATCCCTTCTCTAAAATCATTTCCTCGCTGTGGCTTTATCCTTTGCCTTGTCCTTCTTGGTCCCTTTCAGCAGCTCGAGGTGACCGGCTCTTTCAGCGAGGTTGCGCTCCGTTTTTGCCGTCAAACCGGACGTTAATTTCTTCGCAATTCACTGTCATTAGCACCGAATGACTATCAAGGCGCGGAAAACAGTGGCCAGCATACCTTGAGCATCTTTTGCTGCTTGGCCAACTGAGCTTTCTTCGGGGCAAAGCTTCGAGCGCCTTTCCTGAGGGTTCCCGTTGGCCTACAATCCACTGTTATTAGCTAACGGTCCTTGTGGGTGGCTAAAGGCGAGCTTACCGCTTAGACGAAGCTGCGGGTTTTGTAATCTTTTTGAGACCGCCTTGAGCCATTTTGTAGAAGCGAAATTGTGATTTGACTGGACTTATTCGTATGCTGTTGTTGTTCTCGCTCTGATTCTCTTTTCTCGCCCGCCCAAAAATATTAAGAGCGGATTATATATTTATCCGCTTCCGTGGGCTGGCATCAAAGTGAGATCAACCAAGAGATGCTATGCTATGCTATTCTGACTGCTTGAAGCCCAGGGTGAGGGTAGACGGTATCTATCGCTACAAGATGATAGACGAAGTAGTTGATTCTCTTATTTAGTCCACACTTGGCAGTTGACAGCTGCCTTCTTACTATGCACTGTACACAATGCTCCAGGCCCATTTCAACCATCTACCTGGATCCCAAAGCCTAGAACGCTTAAGCTGGGAGATTTTCCATGATTCTTAAACCCTGGAGGTCGGGACCATGCTATATCCAGAATATCGCAATATCATTCGCTATAAAGATACGTAGGGCGTAAAGTGCCAGCAGTCGACCTATCAACCACACACCATGGATACTGGAGCTGCGCCAACCTCGGGGTGGAAGATGGCAAAACTGGGAGGATTTGGAGGCCATCCTGCATGATCAAACGGGTTTTGTGTGGCCTGAAAGACGCATATCATCGACAATCCGACCTAGGGTAGTTATCGATAACCTGCGCGCCATGTACAACTATCGATGTATCCTTGTCCTGGACCCAGACCTCCCCCATTGAAGCCCGCGCTTGACCTTAGATTTAGGAGGATAAAAACTCCTTCTCTCTCCAGCACCTATACTGGTTCATGGCATCTGAACTGCGGGATGTTGGCGATGGCCCTTGGCGGTCGACTCTCTCGGGATCACAAGATGCGGGCTAAACGCCGTGGCAACCAGCAGGCCGATGGTGGGCCGCCAGAAAAGTAAACAAACCAAAAGCTGGCAGACTCGAACAACCACGCCGGCAAAAGAGGAGTTCATGTTGTTTTGATAAACGAGTAGCAAGAAACTCCATCCTCTTCTTTTCTTCTTGTTGTTATGAACTCCTGGATCGCGGGTGCTGGTTTGGTGCGCTCCAACTGAACGGCCTCCAAAGAAATCGCTCTTGGCCACGATCCCTCGGTTCATCGTGAAATTTCGCATCGGTTTTCATCTGACAATCACAAGGCCGATGAACCCATCATAGGCCCAGACTTTCTTTGCTGCAATTTCAATTTTCAGGCCTGGGTATGGGGTAATTAGGGAGCAAGAGGTTACTAGTATCGCTCTCCCGTTTCGTCGCCATGAGCCGTTCCACGGTTCCTACAATATACACTGATCCCCCGGACAAAACCAGCGATGATATTTACCCCCGAAGCTTCTCCAACACCAGCTCATCTTTGTTAACGTCATCGAGCCAGCCTTCGTCTGTTTCTCCTCCACAAACCCAGCCGGAGCCTCCTTTTAGTTTACAAAACCGACGTTTGCAGCTACGTAACGCTGGATTTCGTGGGAGTAGTTTACTGTCATCATCTCATGCTGCCAGAAAGATAAGTCCACAGTTATCGACATGGAGAAACACTTCGGTTGGATCTGAGCCGGATGGGGATAAAGAAAACAGCGGCGTAGTATCCACTCATCAGGCGACTGCGGGCAAATCGACGAGTACAAAGAAACGACAACCCAGCATTCTACAAGAAATTGGAAACTCGACACAAAGACGCCATTCACCGCGACCCTCGATAGCGTCAGTGTTTAGCAATACCTCCCCACCAAGTTCTCCCGCCCCGTCTGTTATCGTTCACAAGGTACGGCAGGACTCGGCGAATGTGAGCGACATGGACGGCACTGCGAGGTCGAATTCCTCCTCTTCATGGAAGAATCGATTCTCTTCCTTCGAGCGCTTCAAGCGACATGACATGAAGACTCGGGATGGTCGCCGCGAAACATCCTGGTATATCGAACACCTCGAAAGCCAATTAGCCAGCGCTATAAGTCGCGTGGAATCCGATGATTCAACTGCGCATGGGACGCGGTATAGGGCCTTGAACTCAGAATACAAATTGGTTAAACAGGAACTTGAGGAGCTGGAACAAAATTTTGAGGCTCGAGTACAAGAAGAGATCACAGCAGTTGCGGAGCGCGAAGCTCAACTGCGAGCGAGAATACGTGCGATGGAGAGGGCGCTTGAAACTAGGGACAACAAGATTCGTGAACTCGAGTGGGAGATCGAAGCTGATGCTCACCGGCTGCGACAACTAGAATCTGTTAATTCTACAAATCGCAGCTTGGAGCGGCGGGTGGATGTTCTGACGGAACTACTAGCCCAGTCTCCTAGGGTGGATAACGAAAGCATGACCGAAGGGCTGGACGCCTCTCCGGTCGGAACGGAATCCCAGGGATTATCCAGGCGGAGGTCTGTATTCTCAAGGAATCCTCTACCACTATCGCCATTACGGCGCCCGCTCTCACACTCTATCGGCGCTGGAGAGTGTGGTGACCCCCTCCCCGCACCACCAGATCTTGTCCCAGCAAACTCGCTCGAAGAGCAAACAAACGATAATGGCAATGACACGACGAATGATGGGGAGGGTGATGGGACTACTGGCGTGGCGGATCCTGATTTTGAAGATTCTCGTTCCATTCAATCGAACAATGGGCCAGTGTCTCATCGTACGTCTATGATTTCTAGTTCGTCATCCAACTTGTCTTTTCCTCTATCACCAGAAGCCCAAGGCAAATTGCCCAGCCGTCGAAGGAAGATGCGAAGGTTTCCATCCGGTTCCTATACTCTAAAACCGCTGGTGCTACCTTCTACCTCAACTGCAGCGCACCACCTGTCTAGCCCTACCCAGCGCCCTGTGACTGCTAGCCCATCGGCCAATGGCCACTCATATACCGCCTATGACGATTCGCCTTTATTTGGAGACGAGTTAGACCGGCAGCGGGAAGCGACTCTAAATGCGCTTGAAGGGAAATTCCAGCAGTACCAATCGTTCGAAGATGCGATTGCCAATCATGGGGTGTCAGAAATCTATGATCCACCCTTTTCGGAAGCAAGTCTCGACGTCGGACGCTCGGAGTATTTGAGTAATGACTCGCTTACTCTGAATGAGGTATTCGAGACTCCTACGTCAGCGCTTGCGGGCTGGGTGGAACCGTGCAAGAGATCTTCAAGGCAACGAGCCCCGAGCAGCCCCTTACTCGTCGCCACAACTCTCGCGCAGGAACTGGAAGGCTCCGGCTACAGCACAATACGCACTGCTCCACGCAATATATCCAACGCCTGGAGCACAGGCAGTAAGCTGGATGGTAAACTTGTTACTACTTTTACCCAAGCCAACACCGTCGATACGCCAACCATTGGTGGGCTGTGGAAATACGCCTTGAACATACAGCGAATTGTCCTATATTCCCGCTCTCTAACTCGATGCATCCTGGGCAAAGCATGGCATTCGAATTGGAAGCGGATCGGATCATTTTCTTGGTGGTTTCTCGGGTTTATATTGGGGCCACAGACCCGAAACCATTGGTTTAAGGTCCGGTTACAGAGAAGCACCATCAACCAGGAATCTGAGAACAATAATGGGGATGCATTCGGTAGATATACGGTCGAGTCGCCCGATTGTATACCTTGTCCTCCCACCCTTCGCTCAATGCCCGGAACAACACGACTCTCAACCATTGAGCAACCGCGGCCTGCAATGACGAAGGGCACCGAGACGTCACACCTTCTACACGATAGTTCACTCGCCTCCATTTTCGCTCAGAATCCCTCTCAATCCATGCAGCTATGGATGAAATTCTCAGTTACTCTTGTTCTGGCGTTGGGACTAGCTATCAGGGATGGACCAGCTTCTCTGATGTGCGATTGTTTGCCCGGTGACACAGGTCTTAGCCAACACCACCCGAATAGTAAAATACTAGAGCCTTCGCCTCCAGAATTGCAAGCGGACTTTCTCCCAGAGTCCCCGTTACTACAACATGTCGCGCCAGCTCGACGCCGTACAGCCCCGCCACTGAATAACAAGTACATGCGTCGAGAATCTGTCTCCAGGTACGACGGACCGGAGAAAGAGCCTAGCTAAGAATAAAATAATGCAGTACTTGTACCTGTGGGCTTTTCCCGCCCCCAAACTAATTCCCTTGACGCAAGAACACCACCAACGGTAACGACGACACGATCTTTCTTTGTTTGAACTGCATGTTTATCCCACCATTCCCTCCCCCGCTTTACCTTAGTTAGATAAAAACCGGAGCTCTTCAAGCTCTCATAATTATGAATGAAATAAAATTAGTGCACCATGCACTGGCATGTACATTGTCCGAAACGATTTGTGTTGGAGGCGAGATCTGCTCCTATCCTTTAGTAGTTCCATGCTGAATATTCCACAGAATACCGACGATCTCAACCGGAGAAAGCGATCGACATATGTATCCTGTTTGTAGTCCCTTGGCCGGTAATTTCTTTCACCTCAACACCCCTAACCTTTCCAATCGATTTTTTCGCTCTCAGCTGCATAAAGCTGAGCAGAAGCTGGGATACGAGACTAGATACAGTTTCGACAGCAAGAGCTCAAACAGTTGCGACAGCAGGATATATGTCCCTGTATCAGAATATTCCGAAGACAGTTCCACGTCCAGTTGAAGCGTTGGTGCGAACTGTATCAATTGTTCTTCTAATACTTATATCGCGCATTCCACCAACATGTACCAATTAAAATTAGAGAGCGCAGCCATTCACCACTCTAAATAGTCAAGCAAACAAAAGTAATCAAATCCCTTCTGTAATCCACATATAACCCGTATCGCAACAAACTCCTCCGTACTCACCATACATACGAACTCTTCACAACAGACATCCGCCAAGCAAGAAGTGGGATGAAAAGAACAAAAACCCACGCTCAGCAAATAAAGATAATGCGAGTGTGACGATCTGCTCCATCTCATGTGTGGGAAGGGCGTTTGGTGGCTTGGTGATGAAAGAGATCGGCAGATCGTCGGAATCCCACACCCCACCATATCACCAGCGGAGTATGTACCAAACGGAGACATGATGAGCCTCACCCCAAGAACGGTGAAGGGAGTGGACTGATCTCATGTCAGGGGAAAGAAGCTTTATGGTTTCGGGCGGTTTGGCGATGTTACGGTTGTGTTACGGTGGCGTTGTCTTGGATTGGGATTTGGGCGGTGTTTATTCTGGACGTTATGTTTACTTCCACTATGGTGTAGATATGGTGAATGAATTGGGTTGTATGGTTTTGGTTCGTTCAATAAGTTGGGAGTAAACGATGAGACTACGAGGACGGAGTAGGTGAAAGATTTTGAGGTATACCGATAATATACAAGGAAATAATTAGAACACACACAAATCAATGTGGTGGCAAGCACGAAGAAAATGAAGAAAAAGAAACTGAAGAAAAGGGATCTCCCAGCGCTTGTAAACGAACAGAAAGTGAGTATCAGCCCAGGTTCTCAAGGAACAACAGAAAGAAAAAAGGGAGAGGAAAAAGATGAAAAATTAAAGTTGTCGTTGCATGGCTCATCAAGTTGGAAATAGATGTTGTTTTCACTATCTAAATTAAACTAGTCATATAAAATAAATTATACGACGAGACGCTTAGAAAGCGAGGACGGCAGCCAAGGCGACAACAGCACCGGTGAAACCGACGGCGTTGCGGCCGGCACCGTTGTTGAGTGGTGGAGAAGAAGGAGTTGGGGTAGGGATGATGGCCCAAGAGGTAGTGCCTGGTGGTGGTGGTGGGACACCGGTAGCAGTTCCAGTTGGGACGGGGTAGCCACCGGTGGGAGTTGGGCGACCGCTGGGGCAGATGGTGGTGATGAGAGTGGTGACGACGACTGGTGGTTCACCGGCTGGCTGCTCTGGTTCCTCTGGCTTGGGCTCCTCTGGCTTTGGCTCTTCGGGCTTTGGCTCTTGGGGCTTCTCGTTCTTGACGCCGAATTGGGAAGAGTATTGGTATTGGCCGGTACCCTCGACGACGAGCTGGATGCCGTAGTGGGTGACGTCGTTCTCGAGAGTGGTGGCAGGAGTCCAGGAGAAAGAACCGGTGTTGGGGATGGAGTCAGCGATGGTTGCGATTGGGACAACGTTGGTGCTGGGGCCACGGAGGAGGAGGATGGAGACCTTGCCCTCGGTGGTTGGGCCCCAGGTGATCTCGAATGGCTTGCCAGCCTCGACTTGCTGGTTGAGCTCAGGAGTGTAGATTGGGTTACCCTCTGGTTGCTTGGAGGTGTCTGGGGCAGTGGCAGCAGACACGGCGGCCACGAGGGCGGTGAAGGCAGCGAGGAACTTCATTATGATTATGCGATGATAATTAACGAAGATATAAATGAGGGATAATAACGAAGGATATTAGACGAAAGAGTCTTGTAGTGAATGAATGAACTTCTCCGATTTAAAGAAAGACTGGAGGTGGGATATATCAAAAGAAGGACTGTGGTTGGAGCGAGAGAGAGAGAGAAAAAGAAGAAAAAGAAGAAAAGAGGGAGAAAGAAGGCGACGGGGAGGTTTTAAAAAAGATTCGGATCGGTCGCAGCTGAGTCTCATTTCATGTAGGCGGAGTAGCATCTCCAAAGTACTGTATGTACTATACAAGGTACCAGGAGGATGCCAGTCTTCCACACTTGGTATAGGCTAATCTGGCCTAGCGCAGGAACAAGCCTGGAAGGTAGCCGTTTGCGGTTAGTGTGGGGTCGCGCCAAGCCGCTTGGGGAAATTGGATAGCTGGATTGACCAATCAGGTGTTGCGGCATATCGCGTGTTGGGCATACCCGATTATGTCATACATACAATACGCCACACAGTAACAGCAACAGAGACATCAGAGTACATAACAGGAGCAGTAACAGACACAAAGAATACTGATGCAGACAGCGTTTGATCCTGATAATAGTACTTAGATGTACGGAGTATCCCTACCAACGATAGACATAATCCAGTTAGAAGTCTCTTTTCCAATCTTACTATGGTACACTCTGTGAGGCTGCGCGAATCCACTGTGTTCGGTCCTCCATCGTGTGGACTCGATACGAACAAAACCCACCACACAACGTTCCTGAGTCCCTCCATGCCTGTTCCTTAATCGCTCTTTGGTATACCCAGTTAATTAGCTTAATTTAAACAACATTTCCATCTCATTTCTCTCCCGTTCTCTCCGTCCTTTTTTGTCGGTCAGCCTTGAGGCTTAACTGACTCACTAAGGATAGGAGATTGCATGCGACCGGGATATATCAGGGTAGCAGCGGTGTACCATGTCGTAGATGACCACTACATACTACGATGGTACAATCTACCGCAATCCCTCACTTATACATAATAAAATGGAATACATCTAGAGCTGGCGAATATCTTCCTCTGGTTGCCTCATCTCTAGCGCAGAGACAAAATATCCAAAGAGTGGATGCTGGGCGAAAATATCCTCTCCAATAAAAAACATGCCCTCACCATATATCTGCACCCTGTCACCTGTCACTTAGCCGAAGGAACTATCACAATCACCTCAGCGTTGCATCGACCTATTTTGCCTCTTCGCTCTACGGTTATCTATTTCGAGTTAGCCCTGGTGCGGCTCTGGTTCGGATGGTCCGAGACTGTTGTGCTTGTTTGGTTATTTTCTCCAGTCTAGAACCGCCATCCTTGGGAGACTTTTTTCTCTCGGCGGAGACGCCAACCAGATGGATGTCATGAATTATTGAACCCTATCGAGCTGTCACTGATTGGTGAGGTTTTAGGCCTTCCAAAAAATGCATGAAATGGCTTAAAAAAGATATATCTAGCTATCCATCCAAGTCACGCTTTTGGTGGTGAGAAATTCATTTAATCCGCCGGTGCCGCCAAAGCGTCCATAGCCACTCTTCTTCATGCCGCCGTGTGGAAGCGAAGGCTCGTCGTGAACAGTCTTGGAATTTATATGAACAGCCCTGCGATATCAATGTTAGAAGTACTCTCATAACACACAACGTGAGGCATACCCAGAGTCAATCTCCCTTGCAACCCGCAGCCCCCTACCCAGATTCTCCGTGTACACCGACGCCGTAAGGCCATATTCAGTATCATTTGCAAGCTGGATGGCTTCATCCTCCGTGTCCACGGTATATAGACAAACGGTAGGCCCGAATGATTCGGTGTAGTATATTTCCATCTTCTGTGTGACGTCTTCCAGTATCACAGGTCGCATTGCAGCTGTACTACCATCGCTCTGCTCCAACTTACCTGCAACCAACTTGGCCCCCTTGGATACTGCATCCTCAACAAGCTGCTTGTTCTTCTCTACTTGAGTCGGACAGATCAAAACAGGCGCAGTGCTCGATTCATCGTACATTTTCCCCATCGCCTCGTTCAACGCGGCTCGGAATCTCTCTGCGATTGAACGTTGCACAACGATCCGCTCAGTCGACATGCAAATCTGCCCTGCCTATTTAATCTCAACGTCAGCATAGTGACACAGCAGCATCTGTGTAACTAATTCTCCAGTATGTACTGAAAAGAATCGGGAACTCACGTTTAAAAATGCACCCATCACACAGCCATCCGCGGCCTTTTCGATATCCGCATCATCAAGCACAATCGAACTCGCTTTCCCTCCGAGCTCCATCAGAACTGGCTTGAGATACTTCCCAGCCGTAGCTGCAACTATGCTGCCGACATTCGAACTTCCCGTGAACGTAACCTTCTTAACGCCCGGATGAGCAATCAGCGCAGTGGTTATTTCCGCCGCGTCGGCCACACGGTGGAATATCAGGTTCAAACACCCGGCTGGTAACCCTGCTTCGCGGAAGATATCACAGATGGCCCATATGGTCTTCGGAGTCCGCTCGCTTCCCTTCATGACTACCGTGTTACCCGCCATCAAAGGGAGGATCGAAGCTCGCAGAGCAAGTGGAAATGGCGCATTCCTAATACACCAGTCAGGCTTAGATGTGAAGGGCAAAGGGTGAAACCCGCCTACATACCAGGGTACAACACTCAGAATCACCCCATAGGGCACCCTGAGCAGCATCGCGCTTCTCCCTTCCTGCACTAATTCAGGTACACTCCCCTCGACAGTCAAGGTCGGGAAATCCCTCAACATCATCAGTCCCACCCCATACATAGCCTCTGCAAATCCAGCATTACATCCACTCTCCTCGATCCAGCAGCTCATCAGCTCGTCTTTCCGCCGAATATATATCTCAGTGGCCCTGCGCATGATCTCCTGCCTCCTCGCTCTCTTCGTACGCGACCATGCCGGGAAGGCAGCCCGAGCAGACTCCGCCGCTCTATTAGCATCGTCGACCGAGGCACTGGCACAATTATGGACTGGGAGGTTCGTCAAAGGGCTGATTACGGGAAACGTCTGGGTGGTTATGGTAGGTTCATTGTCGATGATCAAAGGTACGGTACCACCAGAATCAGCATGGCCGTTATTACTACTAGTGCTATGTCCCATGATATAATATAACAATGGTAACCAAAAGAATCGCTAAATAAAAGCTGGAGAAAGAAAAGAAAAGAAAATATTAAAATGTTAAACTTGTTTCAGAGAAGCTTTCCCCAGACTTCAGCTAAAGTATGTATGTTTATGGAGCTGAAAGAAAGGATTTACAATATTTTTTATAGAGCCAGACTACGTTACACATTCATTAATAAATAATCATTATCAATGTGCGGGGGGAGCTATCTCTATTACATACATATATGATAATCATTGTTATCTTCCTCCAGTTACCGCCTCCAACCAGCCAGATCCGTTCTGTGTCGCCCTGAGAAATGCAGCGCCCTTTATTCGGTTGCGGGTAGTTCGGTACGAGCACGCTAACTAACCAGCATTTCACCCAGAGGACTTCGTACAGAGTAGAGCAACTGCATGCATGTATGTATCTCGCCTTTTCTAGCCTTGCAGCTGTCAGCCAACCAGCAAGACAGACCAGGGGGAAAAGTATTTTTATGTCAGGCCGGCCCTTTTTTTTCTCCTTTTTTCTCCCCGGCTTAAAGGAGCGGGAATTTGGAATTATTTAACGAATGGTTCATCAGGAATTAACTAGAACAGCGATGGACCTTGTTGGTTTAAAAGGCTCTTTTTCTCCCAGCGTCTTGGCTTGGGGGCTGTGAGAAGTCTGGGTTCATCATGGTTCATCCCAAGACAACTAACTCCATCGATTCAACTCTGGAGTGTTTATTCTTGTTGCGCTGCTAGCTGAATAACTTCTCGCGTTGCGATGGTGATCGCCAGCCTTTCGGTCACCAGAGCTGAACGAGTATCCTCTTAACTACCGCGCTTGGTTGCTTGGTCGTTGGTTGTTGGTAGCTTTCTTACTTCCCGGCAGAAACAAAAGCTTCCATCCCATTTTCTGCCCTGAATCTCCCCTGAGATCGAGAGATGGAGAGAATTAGAAAATGCTAATTAATTCTTTCCTCGATTTATCCTCTTGGCATTTCTGTGCACTCTGTGCGACCTTCTGCACTGTTGGCAGTGATTGATCCAACAATTCCTACCCAATGGCTGGAATTGCACCCAATCAAACCACTTCAAACAGTGGCCTTTCTCTTCTGCGTCGAGAAAGTTGAATCTGACTGGCTGGGCTTGGTTGCTCGTTACTCAGGATTTGGATTTCATGTCCAAGAAGCCTAAAAACATCCCAAATGGCAGCTGGATTGAAAAGAGGTCTAGATTCACATTCACCATGATGGGGAGGTCGTCTTGCTTTGCTTTGCTGGCTGGCTGGTTGGATTGTTTGCTGGAGTGGCTGATTTTCCCCTCTTTGCTTCTCCTTCTTCTACTGCTGTTTTCCCTCGAGAGTTATGGAGCTTTGTTTTCCTCTTCTCTGAGATATACCTCTCTCTTTTTACTCCGAGATCAATCGTTATTAAGCGCTGCGAGAGTCGATAATCGCAAAGATGTATCGGTCCTTATTAGCTGTGACTAGCTGGTTATCGCTTTTGGGGTTAACTGTTTCTACGCCTGCGCAGTACGAGGACTCATTTCTCTGGAAATACAGATTGCTGAAATAACTAACACAAAGTCTACTATTAGTCTAGAAAGTCGCGCGGGCAATGGGAAGATCCGCGGAGTAAATCTAGGCGGATGGCTTGTGTTGGAGCCATGGATCACGCCGTCCTTGTTCGAAGCGGCTGGAAATGAAGCTGTTGATGAATTCACGCTGAGTCAAAAACTAGGATCAGGAGCTGGCGCACGCCTAGCAGAGCATTGGAAGACGTTCATCACCGAGGATGACTTTCATCAGATTAAGAAGGTTGGGTTAACTCATGTGAGAATTCCGATCGGGTACTGGGCTGTGGCTCCCTTGGCGAATGAGCCGTATGTTCAAGGCCAGTTGGATTTTATGAGCAAAGCTATGGATTGGGCGAAAAATGCAGGTCTGAAGGTGATTGTTGACCTTCATGGAGGTTTGTCCCACCACTTCGTCTTTATCTTTGTCTCAGTTATGTGGAATTAAATCTCTTTGCTAACTGATTCACTAGCTCCCGGTTCCCAAAACGGCTTTGACAACAGTGGCCGTAAGGGTGCGGCTCAATGGCAGAAAGGCGAGACCGTCGCTCAAACCCTCCAAGCCATCAACAAGCTCTCGGAGATGTATGCCCATCACCCTGCCGTTTCGGCCATTGAGCTTTTAAACGAACCGTTCCCAAGCGTCGGCATACAGATTGAACCGCTTAAGGACTTCTACCACAAGGGTGTGGAGACGGTGCGCAGAACCAACCCGGGAATGACTGTAGTGCTATCCGACGCGTTCCAGGGCCCAACAAGCTGGAATGATTTCATGGCTCCCGGCGCCGGTGTTGAAAATATCATCATGGATACCCACCACTATCAAGTCTTTGACACGAACCTCATCGGCCTCCCCATCGATAAACGTGTTGAAACAGCCTGTAACTTTGGTAAAGCCCAGATGGCGGGATCGAACAAGTTGGCCATCTCAGGTGAATGGACCGCTGCACTTACTGATTGTGCCAAGTATTTGAATGGTAGAGGAGCTGGAGCCCGGTATGACGGCACGCATGCTACGGAGTCCAAGCCTGAGGTTACTAGGCCGGGTGGCTGTGCGGGAAAATCGACTGGATCGGCTGAGACGTTGCCTGCTGAGTATAAGAATGATATGCGCCGGTTTATTGAAGCGCAGATTGAGGCCTATGAGATGGGACACGGTTGGGTGTGGTGGACCTGGAAGACAGAGGGAGCCCCTGAGTGGGATATGCAAGAGCTTGTCAAGGCGGGTGTATTCCCGGTGCCCCCAGACCAGAAGAGATTCCCCAGACAATGCTATTAAGGGGCTTGGAATGTTGGGTGTTAATCGCGTGATTCGTTGAAATCAGTGCCAGTTTACGGCGGGGATGCAATACCATATATGTCTAACTTCTATATATAATTCCATCAAAAGTACATTTAGTATCATCTTCGATCTCCCTTTTGCTTCATCTTTCTTGTCTTAGCAAGCCTCTCTCCTCTCCATTCCATCCCCCATCTCGTAATTGCAAAATTCGCAACAAGACTTCCACCACCACTGATAATCGTCAATGTCGTAAAGAACCATCCTCTCCCCATCTTATCAACAAGCGGCTGCATAACAGCCACAGCAATCGACGACAAAGCACACCTTGTAATATTCCCAGCCGCAGCAGCCGTGCTCGGACTCGCAGGGAATATATCAACCAACAAGGCATTGAACGTCTGTTGAAAACATGTACACAGTACACCTAGCATAAACTGCAGTATCAGGGGTATACTTGGATGCGCACGCTTTTCCACCGCCCAACCGTACCCAACCAGCGTCGCGATGTATACGACGATAATAGCCCAATACCCTCTAGCTCGAGCCCGCTCGATGGGGAAATTATCCAGATCGTCACCCGCGACTTTATCAATTGTGTGCCCGATTTTCTTCGCTGTGACTCTGTAGTTGAGATCCATCACTTTTCCATTAAGGCATCCTCCTACCACCACGCCTACACCGCCAGTGAGAAAAGCGAGACCAATCTTCAGCTCGTCGAAGTCGTAGACGTCTTTGTATATTGGTGGGATCGTGGTTTGGACACAGTAGTATACCGCATAGGGAGAAGCAGCAGTCCATAGAACGAGAGCCGAGTCTTTCCAGAACAGTATCCGCAGACAATCTAGGGGGTTGGGTATTTTGAATTTCTTCTTGTTTCTGATCTCTTCGAACTGCTCCTTGTCCGTAGTATCTTCAGATCCAGCTGAAGACCTACCACAACCTCTTACCCTAATCCATTCAACCAAAAGCGCCCACCACGTCCTCCTCCACCGTTTCGGCCTCACACTTCCATTCCCTACAACCGCCCTCGCAGTCTCTGGAAACGCGAGTCCAACCAGCACCAAAACCAGCCCTCCGAACATCACCAACGTCCAAAACACCCATTCATACCCGCCGCTGCCCAACGCGACCCATCCACCGATTACAGGCCCGATGCAAACAGCCAGATTAGCCGCACCCATTATCGGTCCGAGCATCGACCCCCTTTCAGCCGGCGGGCATACATCTGCTACAACGCCATATGCAACTGCCAGAACGGCAGATGCGCCTAGGCTCTGCAGTGCCCTGAGGACTAGTAGGGTAGGGTAGCTGGATTGGTTAAGAGCGAGACCCAAGCTTGCAAATGTGTATAGTGTGTATGTGCTCATGTAAATTGGTCTTCGGCCCAGGGTATCTGATGCTGTTGCGAAGAGGAGGGGTGAAAGGGCTTGGAAGATTATATATACGGTGATTGTCAGGTTGATAGCCTGGAGAGATACTTTGAAATGGGCTGAGAGGAGAGGTAGGAGAGGGAGGTAGATTGTAGCTGTTAGTGGGGAGGCGAGCATTGTGAGTGTGAGGATACACATGAGGACTCGCTTTTGGCGCCGGGTGAAGACTGTGTAGGGGGTGGGTGCAGCTTCATTGTTGCAGGTTGATTTCTCGAGGTCTGTTGCTGGTTGTTCATTGGGAGAGATGTCTTCGATGGTATCAGAGACAGCTTGCTTTGTATCTAGTGATGGTGGTTTGTCTGACATTGTGCGAGGGCCTCTCTTTTTTACCTTGTATCAGGACTTTGATGGCAAGGGTGAGGCGGTGAAATTGTAAATGTTGACAAGAAGTATTCTGGAATCGCCCAATTAGTGGTGTATCTGGGGGGTTGATCCCTGTTCATGCATATTGGTCTCTTGGGTTGGGTAACTAACACTTCGTTAAAGGAGGAATCGACAGACGCATGCCGGCAGTGCAGTGTGAGGCAATATCGTAAGTAGGACATCAAGTCGTTAATCTTTGTGGGAATGTAATACCTTCTCTTTGAGAGCCACTGCGTATAGATGGGTACGTTGATAACCAGAAGACGGTCGTGAGTGTCACCCGTAGAAATGTAAACGCTACTCCTATATAATTTTCCCTGCCTCTAATATATATAAATGTACACAAATGTACATACCTTTACTCCTTTAGGCCCATGCAAATGATAGATCGTCTTTTTGATATTAATATGATTGCAGCCTTCCTCCCTTTGCTATGGATGGGCGAAGACTCGACCCCTTGTGTGGGATATGTTGGCTAGCATTTAGCCCTCGCTTGATTACTGCGATCTCACCTCGTTTGACAAACACTATATCCCCCTTGGTCGTAACCTCAATGATCAAAGACGTATTCGCTACTAGCCACTCGGCTGGTATAAAGAAATGCCGCATTCCATCGTCGCCATGGGAGCCAGTGGAACAAACCCAATCATCGATATCCAGGTACACCATCCTCTGTCTATAATATCCAATAAAATACCGGAGGTCTCGCTCCAAGTTGCCTAATTCTATTGGGGCTAAAGCTTTTGTATCCCCCGTTAGAGATGAGGTATCCCAAAGCGAGAACCAAGTCTCATGCTGTGGTGAAGGATACCCTTCAAATTTAGTTGCAATTAGATTGGCTTTGGAAGAGCTGAATACAGAATGTATTGCCAAAGTTGAAGGCACGCCTGCACCTAACAACACCCCTTCGCTGTTGCTCACACGTTTGAGAGTTGCCCATTCATGTAGGTGTAGGACATTATTAGTGATAAGGATTATAAAATTGGGGCTTGACGGGTGATCTGCCCATGTGTAAGGTTCACGCGTGCGACCACCCCAAGTGACCGATTTGACAATGGTGCTTTGCTCAGGGGAGATTGACCATAACGTATCTGAAGTATCCGAAGATACCAGTAATCTGGTAGACTCGGCGTTTTCTAGAATTTGGCTCACTCCAGTACCGGCTTTGTGGTCAAGAAGGACAAGTTTAGAATGCCATTCTCGTGGAGAATTGGGGAATCTATGGCTCATGATCCGGCCAGAGCCGTCGACACTCGTGAGGGTCTTGGTTTTTGGGTTGAAACAAAGACAACGGATGTAAGTCAAACCACTGTGGACAAATAGGACCTGATCTTGTTTCCCATCAATTGTTCGATAAAGCCAGACTGAGCCATCTATTTTACCACAAAACACCAATTCCCCATTGTTATGGCTTGTTATACACGTAATCATTATCTCATTGCCCGAATCATTTTGTTTCATTTCCTGGGGTGCTGTGGATACAGATATGGTATCGCTATTTTCGTCGTCAAAGTCTTGCCTCAATAAAACGGCTGGATCCCACACATTGCATTGGCTTCCTCTGATATCAAGGATGTGGTACCCAGTGCCGCTGAAAACTAGGCTTTTGATAATATTTTCCTCTGAGTGGATGCGATAGATAAGCCTAAGTGTCTCGAATTCAAACAATTGGATCATCCCGGTCCCGTCAGCACTCGCCAGCGTTCGGCCGTCAGGAGAGCAAGCAAGTATGTGCGAGTTGGCATTTCTCACCACCTTGAGTAGACCTTTTGAGGTATCAAATAGTGCAAGTTCCCCGCCAGAATAAGTGACTGCAAGCAGAGTTGAAGCAGGTGCATTGCAGAAGACGGCGGCTAATGCTCCGACATCAACGGTTGGGCTTTGGGGTTCCATGTTGATGCCAGTTTCTTTACTCAGTGTGGTACACACAGAGTCATGTAAATGCCACAACAGTATGTCTTGTCCCCTATACAGAATAACTAACTGGTTTAATTCATGATTGAACGTTGCAAATGTTGGTCGACGGCTCATATAGTGGCTTTTCCCTTCGATATCCTGAGTCCAGACGGCGGAGCTTTTGATTTCACCACTTGCAAGATCCCAGGCTATCATACGATTATCTTTGAATGCACCCACAAGGAGCTGATAGTCGTCTGTGAAGGCTAAGGATAGACATTGTCGAGGTATTTCGGAGTCCCAAATCTCTTCCCATGATGCCATATCCCATAGGCAAACCGTCTTTGGGCTAGCGGATGCGAGAAAGTTTCCGTTATAACTAAATTGTAGCTTCATGACCGGTCCTCCATGCTGCAATACTTGTATTTGTTGACAAGTAGTCTGGTTGTATATTGTGACACTGCCGCTTGACATACCGATGGCAAAATAGGTCTTGGAGGCAGCTAATGAAAGGGGCTGGTCCTGGGAGCTCGCAATAGTCGCCAGACAATCATCCCACGTGGTTGCGGATAAGCCAACTACATCCATTCCACGTTGAAAACGCGCATACTGATTCCGCAGTGCCGTCCCTGAGGGACAAAAGGGAGGTATAAGGTTGAATATTGAAGATGGAGAGGCCACGAGCTTCTCACCGAATTTGGTCACCAGGCGCACTAAATCGATTGACCACTTGTCCAGGAGGCTAATATCTTTGCTTAGTGGTGAAGTATGGGCAACCCTTCTCTTCAAGTAGTTTCTGAGCGCTTTGCTTGTCTGAATAAAAATGTCGAGGTTTGAAGTTTGTGATACATATTCCACCCAGATTAACACATTGGAGGAGGATAGAAATGTAGCTATTGCCTGCATGATTTCATCATCTGCAGATGGCACTTGGATGATATGATGGAAAAATGACGTACAAGCGTAATTTGCAAAACTGCTGGGCTGTTGAGTGAACCCGCTAAGACTGAATTTGCGAACAAACCTGCCTTTGTTTTCTTGGTCGTTGAGGTATCTAAGGCAAACTTGAGCGAGCCGTGTATTCCCAAGTCGCTTTTCGATTGCAAACTCAGACGCAAGGTTGGGCTTTAGGAGGAAGTCCCGTGCAGTTTGGTGAACAACCTGGACGTGCAAATGAGAATCAATGCAGACCAATTGGCCACAGCTCGATAATATTGACCTTTCGATGCTATTAACCGTATCATTCAAGTCTATTTGAAGAGCGTAATACAATTCTGAGGTTGTCAACGCGCGAACAGAACAGACTGTCCAGGTCAGAATGGCTTTAGCAAGCAGTTTTCCATAGGATGCGCAAGACATGGTGTCAAGAATTCTTGAGTATAAATTATCCATATCAGAGGGTATCGCCTCAAGAACCTGTTTAATCTCAGCCGATGTATGGACCTGTCTTAGCTCTTCCAAAACAAGGCGGACCCATAGAAAACAGCCCGCTGATTTTTCTAATATCGTGGTGACAACGTCATCCCGAGTGTTTTCGCCGATTGAGGGAAGATGGTGCATGTTTGTTCGGATATATAAGGCTATATCGGATTTCAACTCGTCCATTCCAATCTCCTCTTGAACAACCTGGACCACCGGAAGATCCGGGGGCTTATGCAAGGCGTACTTGTCTCGTGAAGTTAGGAATATATGTATCTGACATTGTTCGGGAATGGTCAAGAGCAAGCCAATAAGCTCAAACGCCCCTTTAGACTCGTCCAAAGCGTCGATAACCCAGTATTGAGGTTGCTGAAGTTTGACCGAGAAAATAATATCAATGAACAGCCTCTTCCATAATGTACGGTAATCTGTTTTGTTTAGTTGGCCCTCCCGAGAAAGATTTAGGACGGCTGAATGGACATCTGGGTGAAGAAGTGCCATTTGCGAGGCCACCGACAGGAGAAAAGAGCATATCGACAATTTTGATTTATCGTGATAGTCGAAAAAATAGAACGCACAATCACGCTGTATGTGTCTGAGATAAGAGATAGCTTTTCCACTTAGAATGGTTTTTCCTGCCCCTGGTTTCGCAGTCACCCAGTAAATTTGATTTCCTGGTGACTCGTACCAGTTTATAAAACTCTCTTTTCTGGTCAACCACTCGCAGGACCCGACCAAACGCAACCCATCGGCGGACATGAAATCCTCCTCAGGAACAGCTGAAACACCAAGGAAGTCATTAAGAAGTTTCCGCTGCTCAATCCCAACATTTCGCTTTGATACAACGATATCATCCCGAATTCCATCTATGATCAAGGCTAGCACATTTCGTACCGTTCGATAGTTTGGATCTGATGTACTGTCGTACTTGCAGACACCTCGATGGTTCGCGCTGAGGTAGTAGGTCGCCTCGCCAGCATATCCCAGTGTCGCATTTTCCTTATCCACGATGATGGTTTTGGTAACCCCGAAGCTTGTTGGAAGCGTTTCATAAAACGAATAGAGGCGGATGCCTTGGCAAACATGTGGGAAGGTCTCATTGATCTTTTGCGTAGTGGGCGAATCATGATGGAGGTCCGTTACGAAAGGTCTATTATTGCCGGGCGCGAGACTCAGGATTCTTGTTAGGATTTGGGCGTATTTCGCGCCTCGATGTGGTGTGGCGAGAAAAGCGATGGTCCGTATTCGCTGGGCGACTGGCGAGTATTCTTCTTGCTGTTTCGCGATGATTAAAGCGCGCTTGATCACCAAGCCACCCATGCTATGGCCAACGAGAATTAGAGGAGCCTATTCATGCAGCTTAGAAAATGGCGTGCAAATGTATATCGCGTAAAGGGATTAACCTACGTTGGAACCTCTTGGGATAAGAGGGCAATGCTTTATAGACCCCAGCAACGACGTGGAGAAGTCGTGGATATTGAGTATGCTTTCCTCATCGAGGTTTGAATTGTAACCAAAGCTATGGATCCTAACATTTCTAAATGCGTTGTCCTTCGGGAGCCACTGGTCAGGCCAAAACAGCGATGGGTCATTCGATTTCGACCATGTGCTTCGCGATCCTCCGCCTAAACCGTGTACAAATACCAGGTCTGCAATGGCAGCCTCCGAGGGGACTGATAAGGTGTTGAGGCCTAGGGGCCCCTTTATGTCCTCAGGAGCACTGAAAGAGTCGCGCGAGGTGCGGGAGAAAAAAGATCGTTTCGAAATGGATTCCGCCATTGTCACGACTCCCCCGGAATTTTGTCCAGTCGCCTTGACAAGTGATATCTAGACAAAGCACGAGCTTGGTGTTCAGCTAACATTTCATAGCCGTTATCTCAGATGATTGTTGTGTGAGGCTGAAGAGATGATCATGGTGGTGTGATGAATTTCGGCCGCAGCGACTGCTCCGCACGACGGAAATTTACTCGTCGACTTGGGCCAGAGGGTGAGCGTGATTGTGATTTGGACCTCTTTGTTTTTGATCCAACTGTCTGGGCGACGATATTTCCTTTCATCTGCAGGCGACGGCGTTCATAATCGTATCCCCTTGGGTTTAAAATGTCCTCTCTGGCGGCTTCAAGGAGCTGCAATGACCAAATCCAAAAAGCCAAGGAATTCATGCCGCGGGTATTATCCCTTTTCGTCAACTTGCAGCGTTGCATGCATTCGCGGCTTTCCATAAGCCAATAGCCAGGCACCCAGGGGGGGATCGTGCATTGCGAGCCTCGCTTGCACCCCGACAAAGCCATGGATGACCTGTCAATAATAAATCCGTGGTCTCTTTGAAAAGACGGTATTTATTTACCCTGCGAGGCCGCGTTGCGAACTCATTGCAGATTTCGACTCTCCAGCTCAGAGGATATAATGGCAAGCAGAGAGGTTGTTTGGGACAAGCCGATTGAGGTTCTTCCAAAATGGATTGAATACATAGACGACAACGTTTTAAAAGGTACATTGTGAGGCTGAAACCCCCGTGAAAGAGCGAAAGGGGGCAAAATGCCCATTCGTCCCACATGGCGATTTCTACCCCAGAAAATTGTCAGAAATTGTCCAACAAAATATGATTAATTGGCTAATTCACGATGTGATATCCCACGAGGTATAGAACTGCCTTCAGGAACTAAGGTTAAAAGCATCTCTCCCCATGGCTCCAGTTACTGGACACGGACAGCCGAGATCAGAACCGAGCAAGCGGATGGAGCTGAGCTTTCATTCTTCCTCAAGGTCCGTATGGTCGTTTTGTTTGCAGAGACCGCACTAGTTGACCGTCAATGTTGATTCTAGGTGACGCAAAATGATGTGGGAAAGGCTATGGTATCTGGAGAATTTGTATCTATGACATCTCTCCACAATGCAGTGCCACACCTTACCCCTACACCAATTGCTTGGGGATCATACGCTTCAGACCCAAACATTTACTTCTTTCTATGCGAGTTTGTGGAAATGACAGAGGATGTACCAGATCCTGTCCTCCTGGGAAAGGGGCTCGCTGAGCTACACCGAAATGCGCCATCGCCGACTGGAAAATATGGCTTCTCGGTTCCCACTCTTCAAGGAACCAAGCCTCAGTATACAGAATGGACAGACTCCTGGGAAGAATTCTTCACTCATTCGATCAAGAAAGTATTCGCTGCGGAAGAAGAATCTCAGGGGTTTGACCCAGAAGTGAAAGCGCTCGAGGACGCAATTATCCAGAAGGTCATCCCTCGGTTGCTCCGTCCGCTCGAAACTGGAGGCAGGAAAATAGAGCCAGTTCTAGTCCATGGAGATATATGGGATGGTAACACGTCGACCAACAGTAACACTTTCTTCCCGGTTATATTCGACGCTACGAGCATTTATGCTCACCACGAATGTAATTTTCCATCCCCGGATCATAAGTTGTCAACCATTTAACAAATTCTTTAGCGGAACTTGCTCCCCTGCGGCCGGCGCGGCATAAGATGAGAAAGCCTTATGTCAAGGCATATCTAGACCATTACCCGCCATCTGAGCCGGTTGAAGACCAGGATGACCGAAACGCTCTATATTGCCTGTGAGTGTTGATGTTCATTTCATGTCTGATCCCGCAACTAACTTAAAGGGCTAGTCGCTGGGATATGAATTGCTCGTCCTTGTATGTCGGAAAGCCGAGATGGAGAGAGATGTAAGTAGGCAATTCTGAACTCATTCGCTTCCAGGAGTGATGATCTGATAACGATGCAGTGGAGTCGATGCTATGAGGACTCTTGTCAACAAATACCCGGGCGGATACGAAGAATGGGCGAGGGAGCGCGGAGAGCTCCCGCCCGAGGTTCCAGTCAAGGCAAAGAAAACAAGCATCATCAGATCCTTGGGCCGGTTTATGCGCACTCATATACTTGGCATGCCCTGGAGCGTTCGCCTCGCTGTCTCTGTACCATTGGTGCTGGTACCGCTCTATTTCCTCCGCCGCAGGCGCTAGGACTCATTCTGAGAAGTATATTCCGCCTATATATAAGGGAATGGTTTGTGAATATATGGGCTTTTGTTAGTTAGATCAATTTTTTAATTCATTTCATGTTTATTCCACTTCGCTCTATAATTCTCTGGGTATATTATGCAAGTACCGAAGACCAAAGAAATCGTCAATTGGGTATCAAGCATCGCCAGAGGCTAGCAAGTCTCCGAAATAGTAATATGCTAAAAATGATGGGGGCGTTTTTTTGTTCTTTTCTCGTCTTCCCTTATTCGCTCTCCAGATTTTTAGAAAACTCCCAACTGCCCAAAGCCATTGACAACTTCACGATCAACGTTTGCGAGCCACTCATCCCTAAACCTATCATTGCCACCACAAACTTCTACAACAACACGTAGGTGTTGTGTAACAAAATCTCGAATGTTGATCTTATGTATCGGATCTGAAAGATTCCACGACCGCCGACGGGTAGTTTCTGGGGGTTCATTGTCGTGATATTTCCCGTCCTCATCGTAAGTTTGATCTGCCGCACTCCAATTGATTAGATAGTCCCCTCGTCGTGGATCCGCAGTGTCGTAGTCTGCTCCTTCGGCCAGTTCGGTAATGACGTCCGTCCATATGGTAAGATATGACTGGAGGCTGTTGAGAAGATACGGCGGTGGCGGAGAAGATGGCCCGTTTGCGGTAAGAAGATGGGTTAATGCCAGAGCGTGGAGTTTCTTCCGATTGATATCACCGATGTTATCGAAATGGGAGAACCATTCATCGAGCAGCCATTTCATTGTTTGATCTTCCGGTGCAGTTTCAACAGCGGAAGTGATGGCAGATAAACATATTCGCGGATTTGCAAGAGCAAGGCGAGCAATGACTGAGAAGTAATCTGTTTCAGCCACCCCATAGATAGTCGCAGGCTTCTTATTCGGTCCGGTTGTAGAGCGGGATTGATATGAATCAAAGAGACCCGAGAGTAGGGTTTGGAGGAACGATGTGCTAACAAGGGATTTGCCAATCATATTGTAAGCCTCCTCAGATTGGTCGCCGGCGGAATCTCCCGTTCGGATTACCATTTCGGCGAGATGTGGCACAAGGCCAATACGCGGATAGACTTTGGGGCCTAGCAATGATTCAAATACTGCGAGGAGGCGGAAACGGACATTATCGTGGAGGAATTCTTGGGGCGCCAGAAGGATATAAGATTCTGTAACCTCAAGGGCCTGGCGAGTTACATCCGTCCCCGTTTCGAAGATTGGGAAAAGTGAAGGGAACAGGGCAAGAATTTCGGGGGAAGCTGGGGTTGGGGTTTGCGTTAGGACAGCAGACCAGAGTTCGAGAGACTCCTCTAAGAGATATACAAGGGTATCCTAGCTGTCGTGTTAGTAAGGGCATATCTGCTTCCAGCAGTTGGGTATGTGAGCCTTACTGAATTTGGATCAACAGATTTTTGGATAAGGGGCAGAATCATCCCATGGTAGCGCGTTGATTCTTCCTTCATAGAATGAATTAAAGAAGAGAGAAGAGTTAAAATAGCCTGCTTCATGAGGTGTTCTTCACCTGATTGCTCCCATAATTGGGGAAGTAAGGATACTATTTGGTCGGCAAATGGTGAAATCTGTATCCAGTAGTTAGAAGCTATGGTCAATGTGGAAGATTGGTCGGAGGCTTACATGATCTTCCATCTTGACAACTGCAACCCGGACTGTTTCGAGCAAGGCCATCTTCGTCTCGGAAAGTGTACATTCCTGGATGAGTTGCATGAGGCCGTGTAAAATTGGTGTCGAGTACGGTATAAATTGGCTTGCGGAGAATTCATAGGGGTCCAAAACGGATCTAAGCTGCCTCCCAGCGGTGACGCGCACAACTTGATCGTTTGTAGCGTCTTCCTTATTCAAAAGGTGTTGAAAGATACCATAAACGGCCCCCTTATCCAATTCTGTCGGTTTGATAGGGACCCACTGGCCAAGTAATACCGAGATTCTTCGGCGAAGGATATTGTATCCTTCGCCCTGAGCTTGAACCTCAGGTACCAAGGTTGACACCAAAAATGAGTTAAAATCTAAATGTTTCTCCAAGCATGCTGCGGCGAGCCCAATAGCTGAATATAAAGAATCTTTCATCAAAATATTGGTGTTTTGCGGGTCTTTTCGATCTGGTTAGCAACTGCACTGGCGCAATAACATAGCACAAAGAAACTTACTGGCATAAGTGTAAAACACATGCAACAATTTAGGAACGAGGAGATCTTTAAAATTTATCACCAGGTCTAGGAAAAGCTTTTCTGAGCATGACCGGATTGAGAATTCCCACGCATCTGTGATTTCTTCCTCTCGTTTCTCCCACTCCTCGGGTTCCTCTTCCCACTCTCGTAGATCACTCTGTCGAAAGACAAAGTATTGAGTAACAAGGAGCTCCATTACCTGAACGACGAATTCTTCGGTGAAAAGCTGAGATTTCAAAAGCTTGACACTTTGGTTTTTCTCCTCCTTGAATTCGGGAGTTGGGTATTTGAATGAGTTGGCGGGGTAAAAGGCAAGCTTTGCACAAGCTCGGAGTAAAAGAAGAGCCCTGAGGCCAATCTTTTCAAGCAGTGGCTTTTCTTCCTCGTCTGCATCCCCATCGGTTCCAATTCGAAGTTTTGATAGGTCCGTCGAGCTGTATGATTTTCCAAGTTCAACAACCAAGCCCCAATATGAATGTACCATCTCGATACATTGAGGGAGTAGCACAAATGCGGCCGGATGGGTTTTGGCCATCTCAAGATGGAGTCTACACAGCTGTAGGATATGCTTTCCAACCAAGGTTTCAACTTCTGGTGGCAAATTGGACGGCTCTCGTCGCAGTAAAGAATAGAAATGGCCGAAATGGGTGAGTGAGAGGGCCCAGAATTCAGAAACAGCTGTATCTCGGTTCGGGTATTCAAAGCCAGCAACAGCAAGCCGACGAATGACCTTAAGTGCGAGTAAGCTCTGTTCGATGGCATCTCGAGCACCACCCTCATCATCACCACCAACTTCTAAGAAACTGCCCCATTTTTGGACCTTTTCTACGTATATATTTGCAATAACGTGAAATAACTCCGGGGCAACAGACCGAAGGCCTCGTCTAGTTTTTTCTAGTCTGCCGGATGACAGCTCTTTTGTGACGTGCAGAAGGATAAGCAGAGTGCGCGGGAGCTGGAGCGGGTTGCTTCCAGGCTGGGTGGATGAGCGAAGGAAAGCAAGAATTTCTGTGATAGCACTCGGCCTATATACAGACAATAAGATTAGCTTCCTTCTATCGAATCAAATCCTCGGCCTCTAGGAGCTAACCATTCTATTGGAAATTCAATACGTAATATTTTTGATAATATTAATGCATTATGAAGTGCGAGCTGTGGAGCTGGTTCGACGACACCAGCCTCGAGAGCCCTCTTCTTGATGCGTTCCTTTTCGTCTGGTTTGATCGCACTATATTTCAAATCTGTCGTTAGAGCTTCGGGTTTGTCTCGCCTGCTTTGGAAATGTAACATACTTTGTTGCCGTCTTTCTCCAGTATTTATCTATGCCATTTTTCAGCTGGATCGTTGCAAGGTACCGAACCTCAAGGGGAAGCGAGTAATCCGTGAATATGTCCTATGTTGAAGCCAGGTAGCGTTAGCTTTGGGATTTTCTCTGGGCTCGATGAAGAATTTTGCTATACCTGGAGCAGAGAATAGTATCCCTGTTTCTTCTCCCAGTTCACAAGCTGCTGCGATCCAGTTTGTACCTGCTGCTGTGTTGTTCCTGAGGCAGATGTCAACGCGTTGAAGACGTTCTGTAGGGTTAGTGGGTTTGCTTCGCCAGGCAGCTCGATAGTTGAGGCCATGGTTCAGTTCAGAAAGTAAAGATTGAACATTAAAAATGAATATCTAATGAGATATAAGAAGAAAAGAAACAGTCGTTAGTCATTGGAATCTATGCTGGTAGATGTAGAGATATGTGAAGAAACGAAGCAGCTTCGCCGCCCCCCACCAAACAATTCACCTTCGCATGCGGCGCCAAGAGCCAGAGCTCCTTCCCCAAAGCGCTTCTGCGGTTACATCATAAGCGCAGACGCAGGAGGCGCGGCGTCGACACAGCGACAAACGCGAAGTGTACCTGATCAAGTTTGTGATGAACATCATATGGGAGAGTATATTCTAGTCTTCAAGTATCATTACATCGCGAGGGACGAACTGAACACTGACAGTGACACAAGGTTTAGTTAGGTCCTCTACGAAGTCATGTGATTCTTCAACCTCGGCTCTAAACCATCGGCAGCGAGCGCGATCAGCCCAGCTTTCTTTTGGCTTCCACCCATGTGTCGGAAGTTGATATAACTCGCAAACAATTGACGTCTAGAGTCCCATAAACACGCTCGTCCTGTTCTGTGGGAATACAAAGATGCGCCCATCATGACCTCTGCAAACTTCGCCGCCGCCCAACAGCGTGTCTTGGAACGACGCCGCCAACGCGAAATCGAAGCCCAGAGCCGGCTAAATGACTCTACTACACACCTACCACCCGCCGTCAGAAATCTTCCATATCCGCTCAATAATATCCCATCTTCTGGTTTAGCCTTATGGGGAAACGTTAAAGGAAGGGAAGGGACAAGACCCGCGTTCCGTGTTGGGCAGGTAGATGCTGAACTACTTGACGAAGAGCTCCTCTCCTTGCTCAAGGATCAAGTTGGCGAAGGATTGAAATACTTTGATGTAAGGAAGAGACATGATCAGCCTTGACATTGCCTCTAAGCTAATAATAATCTGGATGCTAGCGCCACAT
Source organism: Arthroderma sp. MBC 929 (assembly GCA_030789285.1). Classification (NCBI taxonomy): domain Eukaryota; kingdom Fungi; phylum Ascomycota; class Eurotiomycetes; order Onygenales; family Arthrodermataceae; genus Arthroderma; species Arthroderma sp. MBC 929. The sequence continues at coordinate 238,658 of JARJUX010000066.1, forward strand.
GCGCGAAGATTGGACGAACGAAATCAACCTAGTGCTACGAGCGATTTTATTCAAACTATCAGTATGGGATCACAATGCCTCATATGGTGCTGCCCTTCAGAATTTAAAATATACGGATAGCCGGAGTAAAGGACCGGTATACTCGAACCCAACTAGATGGCAAAAGATACTGCACGGGCTTTTCACCGTCGGTGGACGCTATGGCTGGGACAAATGGGAAAGCTGGCTGATAGACCAGGAAAATGGCTATGATGAGGTATGGGAATCCAGAAAAGGCCCTTACCCTTCAGAAAAACCAACTAACACGCTTATATAGCCTTCTCCCAACGTCAGGTCGCTGTCGAAGTTAACCTCCTTCTTTTCCACCGTCCACTCTATCGCTGCCTTTGCTTCATTCCTTGTCTTCCTTGTCAACGGCCGATATCGAACATTGATCGATCGAATACTACGAATGCGATTGGCTCCACCCTCGACTCAAGTCAGCCGCGAAGTATCGTTCGAATACCTCAATAGACAGCTTGTATGGCACGCATTTACTGAATTTCTATTATTCCTATTACCACTGGTCGGAATTGGGCGCTGGCGTCGATGGATCTCTCGAGCTTGGAGGAAGACGAAAAATTCGCTTCGTGCAGAGGAAACTGACGGAAAACCAAAAGACCAAGGAGAGCTGGGATTTTTACCCGAACGAACCTGCCCAATATGCTACCAAGATCAGAACCCTGCTGCCTCATCAGAGAACGAAATCTTAGGTACGACTGGAGCATCCGGGGGAATTGTTGGCTCTGCTCAGACAGACATCATAAACCCCTATGAAACGATACCTTGCGGATGCATATACTGCTTCGTTTGCATTGCACAAAAACTCGAAGCTGAAGAAGGAGAAGGCTGGAGTTGTCTCAGGTGCGGTGAGACTGTGAAGCAGTGCAAGCCCTGGAGCGGCGATGTTCTTGAGGACGCACAACGGCCATCTAGTAGCGGGAAGAATGTCGAGTTTGTTGCACCCGAAGAACAACACCACGAACCGGAGACTACGGACTCCGACTCAGTAGCTACCATTGATGCCAGTGATAGCATGCACGAATCAAATGAATGGGCTGCACTGGGGAGGGATGAAACCGACGATACAAGCGTTCATTCGGACCAGGACTACCACAAGTGAAATAGTCGGGCATTATATCCACCCCCATATATATCCTGTGTTGCTGACGTGAACCTAAACCCACCTGGACTGGCTTCCCCACTGAATACGTACATGATCTGCCTTATTCGCCTCCTACACCCGGATTTACCTCAGTCGAAGCTTCAATCTAGAACATCCCAGTTCTTCCAAACACATGATAATCATATACCCTTTTGATTTTTAATCCATATTACCGTATCATTAATGGAACTACTTTATCGTACCGGCCATGCTCTTGAGGCCTGAACCCGACCTTGGTGACTGAAACACGTCTAAAAGATTAAATGTATATACTCAATTTGAAAGCAACACTAATTACAACAACATAATACAAAATTATCCACTTGGGTTGCCGTCGACCTAAAATATTAGAGCGGAGCAGTGAGCACAAGCCTATATCCCATCGAAGAATTTTCAGTCCCCAATCAACCATCAAAATATACAAAAAGCTACTGCCATCAGCGGTTGAGAGGAGTAGTACATCCATTCTTTCATACACCCGGCCCCCTTGATACGATACGGTGCCCCTTTACTACATTTAGAAAAGGGTAGCATAAACCGCCACAACGGTAGCAGCCAGAGGGAAAAGTCCCCTAACACAATTCATCTCACCCCACTGCTTCAAGAGATTCTGCACCTCAACATCCTCTCTGGATGCCTTCAATTCACCCTTGGCGTCCTTCTCCTTAGCAGCAGCCGCACTTTCCGAATCAGCAGCCTCGGCTCGCAGCAACAGGCTCTTGTTTGTCGAGCGCATGACTGTCAAGGTGTATGGGATTGGAGCAATTGCCAACACAAATGAGAGCAAGTACCAGTTTGAAGTAGTCCGGTCAGGGAGGCGGAGGGTGGTCTCCTGGCGGAAGGCGTGGGATAGGTAGGCGTAAGCCGAACCTGATACAAGACAGAGCAATGGTGCAAATTTCTTGCCGTAGTTGTAGGCATGGCGCCACTGGGTGGAAATATGGGAGATGGCGGTTCCAGGCTTGTGGGACGAGTCGAAGGACCGCTTGCTGCTGGCGGAGGGGAGGGAGAGAGTTGGAATCAGGACTGTGGAAAAGGAAAGTATCCCACCTGGAATGATGATGTGTTAGGTCATTCGTTCTGGTAGATACGTCAGAGATGAAATTCTTACCTGAAATCAGTCCGCTAGTGGTGATTCCAATGGCCTGAGCCGTTCTAACACCGTTGGAAACGTGTGACATTTTCGTCTAGTATTTTTTTTTTGATTTCAAATCTTGAAGATCAATAGCAAGTGTAGGATAGCTTCGCCGAGGGAACAAGGAGAGAAGTACTGACGTATCCAAGTAGACAGAGGGAGAGACAGAGATTGCTAATGGAACCTCCGGAAGCCTTTATATAACCATCCAAGAGCCTCAACAGGACACCCCCGGCTATGACGTCTCCATGACGTGGGTCGAACTAGCCGCCGCTAACCCCGCCTATGGAGTCGTCCCAGCTCCACATTGCTGGCGCTTGGAGAGGCCGCGGCGAGCATAAACCAACTACTTGTTATACTGGATCTTTTACACGGTTCTCTACGACTCAAGTATATAAGTCCATCGCCTAATAGAGGTCAGCAAGTCGATAAAAGGACTCCAAGTCCCTAATCTGCAACGTGTCAGCCTAATGAGCACGTGACTAACATCCTGGCACGTGCATTTTTGCATCTTTACACGCTGCGATGGAGGTGTCGAGAGAGACGTCGATAGAGGCGTCGATGAGGGTGGTGATTCCGGAAAAGTGTGGTGAATCAGATCCCTACTGGGCAATGTCTATATTAACATGTTATACCCGTTTTCAGGCAACTAACAAGCCCCATGGATCCAATGGAGAAGCTCATAATTCTCGCTTAATATAATCCCTAACGTTCGCACCATGTATGTGCGAACTGGAACCATCGATGCACTATAATCCTGCATCTCCGTTTGATTTATACCCGATAAAGCGGTTTGTTTCTGCGAGTGTTCTGTGACAAAGTTCCGTCCAGATCCCGAAATGATAGTGTCAGAGCTTTGCCAAAGGTAGCCTCCCATGACCTGCTCTAAAGCAGAGGACTCGAATGAATCAAAGGGCTTAAGTCATATATAATGGCCTGTATCTCGTCTTACTTGCCCTGGAGATAGATGAATTCATTATCTCCCCTTCTACCTCAAAATTCGGAAGTCTACTCAATGGGAACCCCAGGATGAATAGCACTCAACATAACCCCCCGTCTCATTCATTTTATTTGGCCCATATCCCAGGATGGCCCGAATCACATATTTATCACATGCTTCTTATGCTACCACTAGCAATCTACTTTGTTAGCAGTTATATATTGTCATGGAATTCGGTCAAAATCCCCTTTGTTGGCTTCCAGTCGTCGTGGGAGCCTAGATGGGTTGTTGCCCGGCGGTTCGCTGCTGATGCTCGCATTCAAATTAACGAAGGTTATAAAAAGGTAGAATGAGAACTATTCTATACACTTCATATTCGGTCCGCCATGCGCTAGGAGAAGGTGACGCTTACCAGAGCTTCAAGTTTAAACACAAGCCGTTTAAGATTGCGCGGAGGGATACTGATATCATCGTCATCCCGCATAAGTATATCAGCGAGCTGCAGTCGCTCCCCGAGAGTCGACTCAGTGCAGCGGAAGCACACATCCAGGTAACCACCCTCAAATCCTAGCCAGCCTATATCTTTCTCCTGCAGTATGTTCTATTAGAATTAGCTAACGCGGCCGTCTGTTCCCTTGTATCTGAAGAACTTTGCTGCTAGGTATTCTTCGGCAAACATGACAACAGACGAGCATGTGAATATGAATCTTGTGCAAACCAAACTCACACCTAAATTGGGATCTTTGATGGGTGATATGGTTTCCGAGGTCGAATATGCACTAGAGCGCGAGTTTCCTCGGGATGATGCTAAATGGACGAAAGTGTGCATCTTTTCGTGCGCCTTCCCCACCATTCTCCGAGTCAGCGCGCGCTTCTTTGTTGGTAGTCCCGCCTGTAGAGATGAAGCATGGCTTGCAACGGTAACAAACTATTCACGCGATGTATTCAGCACTGTTTGGATCCTGAAGCAGCTTCCCACATGGGCGCACCCGTTCGTCGTTCACCTATTACCCTGCTACCGAAGGGTTCTTTCAAGCCTGAAAACAGCCACAGATATCCTCACGCCAATCATTTTAGAGCGTCAAGCCAAACAAGCTAAAGAGAACGATGCCTCCGACCACCAGACACCGCAGGATATGCTGCAATGGATGATGGATTTGAGTGGCAGCAGTCAAGCTCAAGATATACAAACTATAGTGCATCGCCAGATGTATCTTGCACTAGCTGCTACGCAAAGTCCGGCCATGACCATTACCCATTTCATGTACGATCTCTGTGAGAGGCCTGAATATTTCGAACCTCTCAGGCAAGATATTCTGGACGCTCTCCGCAGGTATGGCAGCTGGACTAAGCCAGCTTTAGACTCCATGCGAAAACTCGATAGCTTTCTCAAAGAAAGCCAGCGATCCAACCCCTTATCTCTCCGTAAATCTACCACCACCATTACTTGCCCAAATATGAAAAAAATCGCTGACGAATGAATATATCTTTAGTATCTTTCAGCCGTGTTGTCATGCGTCCAATTACACTGTTGGATGGGACAAAATTGCCCAAAGGAACATACATATCTGCAGCCGCTGAAGCAATCCTCCAGGACGAAGAGAATATAGAATCGGCATTTGTCTTCGACGGCTTCAGATACTCTAAAAAGCGAGACCAGGGCCTACAGGAAGAACGTTTGCACCAATTCGGCATGACGGATACACGCAACCTACACTTTGGGCATGGAAGGTATGCTTGTCCAGGGCGATTCTTTGCGTCGTGCGAGATCAAGCTGGTGCTAGCACATTTGCTCTTGTGTTATGATTTCAAGTTCCCGGAGGGGTGTGAGCGGCCCAAAAATGTGACGGTCCATGATTTAAGTCTACCGGATCTATCTGGGGAGATTTTGATGCGGGATAGGAAGTGTGAGGAAATAGCTGGTGTCGTTTAACATGACATACATCGTGGCATTTCGGGATGCATCGCTGTGCTCCAGGCAGGGTAGTTACTAGTTCGAGATGATAACGCTTGAAGTTTCACATAATAAAAGTGCCTCTTAATTGAATAAAAAGATTACCACTAGACTTCCAGTCGGCAAAATATTTTTATTTCTCAGCTGTTTGCCTGCAGCAACATCTAGATAACTTTAAATACATCTATCTAGCCAGGTCACACGCTAAAACTCTTGTCACCGCTTCAACAAACGCATCGGATATTTCCGTGGCTAAGTTAGTCGAAATCCTAGGTACCCAATAATTCAATTGAGCAGTGACCCTCTGAGGAGAAATGGTGATCGTAACGGAGATATCGTACTAGATAATAAAATAATCACAATCAGCTCATGATCAACATAAAAAGAGTTGACAGGGAGGGAATCCCCTTTATTGACGACCTACCTCAGTTGCTTCATGATTTTCAAGGTTAGAAAAGGATAGGCTAGATTTGTGGGTGTCCGACGCCTGTGTATTTCCTGGGGGGTATTGCACGGAAATACACGTGGTGAACAGTGGTTCCTCTTGATGCAATGGCAGACCAACCAGATCCAGGATTTCTGCGAGGGAGATATACTGATGCTGTAGGCGATGTCCTACTTCAACCTGGTTGCTCTCTAATACTTTCGAAAGTAGGGTATCTTTGAAATTTAGACGGCAAGGGAGGACGTTAAAGCAGGTTCCTACAATATGTTTGATGTCTGTAACTGGCATATCTCGCCCAGACACAAGACACCCAAAACAGATATCCTCTCTACCAGTAAAGTGGAGCAGGACGAGCCCCCAAGCGACTTGGAATACGTTAGAAACAGTGATTCCATTTGATGCACAGCAACGCTGGAGATCTGTAGTAGCACAAAGCTGACTTGAGACCTGATGGAGAATTTTTGGGTCTTTGCAACCTGCTTGTTGCACTTCCGTTGTAGGGATGATGCATTGCTCTATACCACAAAGTGCATCTCGCCAATATTTAACACTCATTTCAGAATCCTTGCCATGGAGGTATGAGAGCACAGAGCTATAAAATGGACCGGGATAAAGTGGAAGCCCGTTATCATAAGCTAAAGCCAGTTCGTGTAGGATGACGTTCACGGTTGAAGCATCGATCATGGCATGACCAGCTTCCAGTTTAAATAACACGCGCGCCGTAGATGTATGGCAGATTGTAGCCTTATACGGTAATTTCCCCGTCATCAAATTAAGTGGCTCGTGGCCACGGAGGGTACGTACTGCCTCCTCGTCGCTTGACTGTATTATCCGAGCGGTTGGGTTGATCGTTTTCATTACTATATGGTTAAACCAACCAGGTCGGAATGGACAGTCTACCATGACGGCTCTCAAGGAGGAATGGCGATCGACGACCTTTGCCCAAGCGTTCCTCAAAGAGGCCGGGTTCACGACCGCCTGCCCTTCAGAAGGTTTAACTTCCCAAATGGAGCAGAACTTTTGGGATGCACCGCCGCAGATGAAAAGGCCATGTTGCATAGCTGAGCATGGGTAAGCATCTTCTATTTCGTCAATTGTTGATATTCCCAGAGGAGTCATAATATCTGTTTCGAATTTCTTTATATTGTCGTATGTTAATGGAAGAAGGCTAAAGTCGCTCAACGTAAGTTGGAGTTTAGTTTCCACTAATGTCTGCGAAACAAGTCTCAGTGACTTCTCAGATTCTCGTATCCAATCGCGAATCGAATCTTGATAAAGCATGTTTCGATTCCACTCGAACAAGATCCTGAGGGATCCATGGACTATAGAAGCCGTGATTTCAATGAGAGAAAACCTCCGCATATCTTGATCCGCGTCTCCCAATTCATACGACGACATTGGCACCTGCTTAAAAATTGCGTCCCTCCGTTCTAGGTGTCGATCAATACCGGTAAAATTGAAGATAACTTCCATCGGAGAATGCTCTGCAAAGACATCTTGGCACGCAGGATTGAGGTATCTCGAAGCAAAATACGGCAATCCATTTCCTGGCACTCGGCAACGTGTGTCTTTTACCCGGCGAACCAGCTCAACGATATCGAGCCCTTCACTACCTTGGATAAAACAGGGCCACAGTGTAGTAAACCAGCCGACGGTTCTTGACAGATCCATCTCAGAATCCCATGGTTCTCGGCCATGCCCTTCATTGAAGACTGTGGGTACAGACCTGTCCGTAAAAGCATTTGCGAATGAATGAAGGATCGCAGCTTGAATAATGTCGGATATTATTGATTTAAAGGGCCTATTGGCCTTCGTCAACAAAATATTTGTTGTCTCAACATCAACCACTAGCTCTTGCGAGATGATATTCCCAAAAGTGTTTAAATCAGAGCCCATTCCCCAGTATCTGAAATCAGCCGGGGCGACTTTGAAAGGCAGCACATTTTCCAGTGTAACTTCATTTGCATAAGCAACCTGGAGTTCTGACCAATCCCTGTACGTAATAAAACTCTGGTCATCCGGCAGTGATTCCTCGTTCAGTATATCCTCCAAGTCCTGGAGGATTATCCTCCAGGATGTTAGGTCTATCACCAGATGGTGAGCGAGAAGGTATAGCAATTGTCCTCCATTTTCGACCTCGATTAGATCAGCTGCAAACACTGGGCCTTTTTCGGGGTTTAAACTCTTTTGCGACGTCTCAATAATGGAAGCTAACTTCTCTCTGTTTTCCACTTTATGCTGCCGCATTACGAAGGAGCTGGCTACATCGTGCGTGATGTATTGCACCTTCGATCCGTCATTGGACGTAGTGAAGCGAGCTGTTAGCATGTGGTGATGAGCTACCACAGTCTTAAGTGCTCGATATAAAGGTAAGAACTCCAGTCTAGTTTGAGAGGCGAGTAGACAGCTTTGATTAAACCGGCTGCTTTCACCAGCATTGTCGAAGAACAATTTCTGGATTGGAGTGAGTGAGAATGGTACATTTTCCTTTGGGGCAGGCTCCTGCCTTTGTGATCCCGCTGCTAGTTTAGTTCCTAGCTTTTCACAAATTCGTAAGACGGTATGGTTACGCAGGACATCAGCGGCATTTAACCGAAGGCGTTCTTTACGACACATATTCACAACTTGCATGGCAGATATTGAGTCTCCGCCGAGAGCGAGAAAACTGTCTTCAACACCAACGTCTTGTGGTTCTAGAGAGAGCACTTGCGCAAAAATCCTTTGGAGAGACTTCTCCACTTCAGAGCTGGGGGAACGCTTAGGAGCCGCGGTCATCAAATACGACTCGATGAAATGTGAAGAAAGTGCCGATGCTTTATCTCGCAGAGCTCTACGGTCCGCCTTGCCGGAGCTGGTTAAGGGAATAGAGCTCACAAACATGCATAAGGACGGAACCATAAAAGACGGCAAAATTTCACTCAAATGAGACCTGAGAGCAGCTAGTTTCATTCTAGTGTTGCCGTTTGGTCGGAGGAACGGGGAGGCTTCATCATCGTCCCCATTCGTTTCAACCTCATCAGCGTCCTGTGCATTTTCAAATATAAATACTGTAAGCTTTGGGCTTCCTTTGTTGCCTAATTTTACGATTTCTGCAATTGCTGTGTATTCCGAGTCAAAGGCTTGTACGTGATATTCAATCTCTTTAAGCTCAATCCTTTGCCCATGAAGTTTCGCTTGGGTATCCTTTCGACCGATAAAGTTGTATGTTCCGTCAGGATTCTGTTGAACAAGATCGCCTGTCTTATAAAAACGCTCATTCGATTCAAGGGAGAAATACGGAGCCCAGTCTGGATGCGTGATGAATGCGGAATTAGCGACCGGATTGTTAATATAACCCCGGGCGACAATCGGACCCCCAATTACAAGCTCCCCTATAGCCCCTACCGGCTTGATCTTGTGGTGATTGTTGGGATCAACAACCCAACAAGTACAAGAAACCGGGCAGCCGATGTTAGAGGGATTAGAATTGGGCATGAGGCGCGGATTTATCGTTGTCACGACAGCGCATTCAGAGGGGCCATATCCATTCTTTAATGAAACATGTCTCGCCCAAGTAGATATGTCGTTTGGAAGGATAGATTCGCCGACCAATATCAATGTCTCCACAGATGGAATGTCTGCTGGATTCAGCAACCGGGAAACGGACGGGGTAAGGAGGCAGAGATTCACTCGTAGCCCGTTGATCGCCGCACTGAGGTCGCTGATCCGATCCGTCTCAGAGGGGACACACACGCATCCTCCTACCATTAAGGTCAAAACGATCTCCACCAGGCTGCTATCAAAAGCTGGGGATGAAAAATTAAGGACACGAGACTGGCTGGTTATAGAAAATAGCCCGGCAGCTTTTAAGTTCGCGCTGAAGGCTTTGTGCTGGATCAGAGCTCCCTTTGGTGTGCCTGTGGAACCAGATGTGAAAGCGGCGTACATGACATTGGATGGGGAGACGCGGGAGGGGATATGTTTTCGACGAGCCTTATCCCGAAACAACATACTCTGTGGCGAAATCTTTATAGTGTTGATTAATGAACCAGTGAATTTATCTAGCTGGTTGGGTGATAAAACAACAACATTAGCGCCAACCTCTCGACATATCGATAAAAGGCGGCTTTTTGGTTGGCTAGGATCGAGTAAAACAAAAGCACCTCCGGCCATTAACACTCCCAGCATTGCCACTGGCAGCCATTTGGATTTTTCGATGCAGATAGCGGCAAACCGCTCGGGTCCAATCTCACAGCTCTGGAGCTCGATCGCCAATTTGCGTGAGAGCCAATATAAATTTGAATAGGTCAAGTTCCCATCCCAAGCGCACACAGCTTCTGCATTCGGCCGGCGAAAACAATTTTCAAGGACATAGGTATGAGCACAAAAAGGTCTATCCCAAGCGAGTCTATTATTCCAGTAACTAATTTGGAGCTGGTCGAACGGGCTGAAGGCGCTCATATTTTCAATTTTAAGACCAGGCTGTTTCATAATTTGCTGTAGTGAATACCGTAGCTGGTGTAGCATTCCTTGTGCTTGGAACCGGTTAAGGGTTGCAGAATCGTACAACGCTTTGAATGAAACGGAATCGATGCCCGGCTCACATACGATGGTCAGTATATGGGTGCTGAATTGTACTTGCTGCTCAAAATTCTGAAGCGACTCTGCGAATAGTGCTGAGCTATGATTGCTAACTGGAGATTGAACAATCAACAAGCTCTGGAATTCGCACGCGGCAGCGGCTTCTGGGCTAACTTTTTCGATAGCTTGGATTCCAGTTTGCTCGAAGGGAATCATTGTAGTGGCTTGGTTTTGGATGCATTGCAAGGATTCATCAACTGTGCGTCTCCCATCCAAATGAACTCGTAGTGGAACCGTTGCAACAGTTGGTCCAGTCATCTTATCGACGCCGGCAACAGGGGCATTTCTCCCCGTCACGACCACGCCGAAGACAACATCATCCAAATCAGTGTGGGACGCAATGACTGATGCCCACGCAAGACGGACCATAGTGGAAAATGTGTGGTCGCGGTTGGTATCGTCTACGGCTCTTGTGGTGTTGAAATGGAGACTCTCAACCGCGATAGTAGCAGGCACAGGGAAATTTGGAGGACTTCGGGGAAATGTGACAGCCTTTAGGCCGCTAAATTCGGATGCCCAGAATGCTTTTGCGGTCAGCGAATCAATATTCCAGCAGTAGGCCATAAAGTGTCCAAACGGCACCGGCGGCTCAATAGGCTGGTCATAGTACAAAGCTTCTAAATCATCTAGAAGCCGTGTGAATGACCACCTGTCAAACAAGGCATGATGAATGGTCATGATGAGGGAAACTGGGTACGCTGGGTCTGACTCTGCAGCAACGGTAAATTTAATAAGTGGGGTGCCAAATAGGCGTCCATGACGGGCGTCGATGTCGGAAGCCAATTTGCCAGGATAAAGAGAGTCCGTCCACTTTATATCTTCGTGAACGACAACTTGAAGCAGGGCTCCGCACGGTTGTTGAATAAACCGAGTACGCAATATAGGGTTTTGTTTCACCATCATCCCCAAAGCCCTTTTAAATCGGCCCAAATCCAAAGACTCTGTAAGCTGAAGGGTAAACTGTCCTACAAACAACCCTGGGTGTTTCCCAGTGGCGGCTATCAGATTTTCTTGCAAGTGCGTGCAAGGGAGGATATCCTGAATCTGGTTCCGATCCACTCTGCACTGATCGACCGCTAGCTGGATATAGCCCTCAACAGCTGCTTTAGGTAATATAGAGAATGGTGGTATTGTCTTCGTGCTGCGCGGATCGCCGACCTGGACGAGCTTGGCAAGGGTTGAGATGGTCGGGTTTGCAAACAAATCGGCGACCTTGAACTCCAGCTGTTTATCGTGTGCCTTTGCCACAAGAGTAATGGCACTGATTGAATCGCCGCCGAGATGGAAAAAGCTGTCCATGACGCTAACACCATCCAAACAAAGAACCTCACAAAATAGCTGTTGCAGCTGGACTTCGATTCCCGTTCGCGGTAAACTGTTTCTGGTTATTGGTGTTGCTAAGCTATATGACCTGAACTCATCTTCGGAGAGCCCAGCTACATCTTCAACTAGCCTTCGACGATCTATCTTTCCCGTCCTGCCTAGCGGCAGTGACAACAAAGGCAAGCACAGGCTCGGGACCATATAGCTAGGAAGCTTAAGGCGAAGATGTGACAGCAACTCTTGGGCTAACCGTCGAAAGTTGTCACTAGGAGCAGAAAATATGTGACCCTTGGTGGAGTTTTCAGTTATATTATTTTCCTCGGCCACAAACAGCATAATACTGGAGCTGTTTTTCCAGATGATATGCTGAGCAACGACTCCGGTTTGTTGAAGGTATTCCCGGGCAAGGCATTCGATTTCTGCTAGTTCAACCCGCTGTCCATTGGCCTTGATTTGGGAGTCTTTTCTTCCAAGATATATGATGCTACCATCGTAGCCATACCTAATTAGGTCCCCTGTCTTGTAGAATAGGCCTGTGCTAGGAGGCAATCCGAAGGATGACGCCCATACCGGGTCTCTGATAAAGGAGGACTGGGTTTCTGCAGGCCTGTTAAGATACCCTCGCCCAACAGTTGGACCACCAATTATCAATTCACCAGTAGCGCCCACCGGGGCTAGCTGATCATGGTTATCTGGGTCAACAATCCAACAAGCTCCAGCATAAGGCCGCCCAATATCACGCGAATTAGAATTCGAATCATCGGGCACAAACCGTAACGTTGTAAGAACGCTACATTCTGCACAGCCATAAACACATATCAGTCTGACTTCCTTTGCCCAAGTTGCTACGTCAGTCTTGGACATGGGCTCTCCTCCCAGAAGAAGGGTATCGACAGTAGGAACAGTGGATGGCGTTATAAGTCGGGCAACTGAGGGGGTAAGCTCCACCCAGTTAGCTCGAAGATCCGCAATGGCGTTGTGGATGCCATTGACTCGGTGGCTTTCTGATGGAACACAGATACATCCGCCAACCATTAAAGTGGCCAGGTTTTCATAAATGCTGATATCAAAGGCATAGGAAGCGAATTGCAACACGCGAGATTTGCTGTTAAGATTCGCAAATTCTCTACTTGACATTGCACTTGCACAGAATGATCCATGTTGGATAATTGCGCCTTTGGGTCTGCCTGTCGAGCCTGAGGTAAAGGCGATATATGCAGCATGGTGAGACTGAGTCTCTGATTTCCTGGTATGGCTATCTTTAACTTTCCCAATACTCCTATGGTTCAAATTCTCGATGCCGTCCGGAATAACAATAGCTTCAGGTACTAAAGACCTAACCAAGCTTGCTTCTTGAGAGGAGGTAACAACAACCGTAGCCCCGATGTCTTTGCATACATCAGAATGCCGCGCAAAGGGCACTGAGGGATCAAGAAGAACGAAAGCCCCACCCGCTTTTAGAATGGCAAGGATCGCGACGGTTGTCCATCTCGACTTCTGGAAGCAAATCGGGACGATGACCTCGGGTCCAACTCCATACTTGAGCTCGAGAAGATACTGCAAATCTGAAGAAAATTTATCCAATTCCGCGTAGGTAAAGTTGCCATCCCACGCGCAGACAGCCTGGCTGACTGGCTGTTGAACGCATTGCTCGCGGATGAGGGTATGAATGCAATATTCATGCCAGTTTTTGGGTGTTTGAAGCTGGCGATTCCAGCTGTTGATGAGGTTGAGGTCTGAAGTCGAGACGACAGTCACGTGCCGAATCGCGACTTGTGGGTCTTCTAGGATATACGCGACGAGCTTTATCACGACGTGAAGCAACGTCGTTGCAAAGGCTTTGGGGATGTTTGAACTCCAGTAGTGCAGGCATAGGCTTGGGTTTAATCGCTCTGTATCAAGAGACAACAGGAGTTGACAGCTCTAGGTTACTGTGTTAGGAATATCAACATTTTCAAGATGCGAAGACGGGGAATGCCCTACCGTCAGTTTCTCAGGTTCTGGACCACCTCCAGATCCTTTACCTCCGGCTTGACCGTCAAGAAGCAAGCAAGTACTCAGTCTTATGTTTGGGCTGTGTTCATCTGCTGTATCTTGGAGAACTTTTCGCTTTGCACCTTTCGAGACTGCAATATCGAGGTCCCTGCACACAGACCACTCCTCAATTGAATAAACGAACATATCATCTACAAGAGCATCTGGCCCCAAGCTGGTGCCTTCGCCCTTGAGAACGCCGAAGGATACTTCATAATCCCCAGTGTACTTGGCGAGCGCGTATGACCATGCCTTTTTCAAGGCAAGGTTCAATTCTCCAGGACAAAACCCGCGTTGCAGCCCATTGATCTCAGCATAAATTTGCTCACGGGAATCTGTCGTTGGAGCACTGTCGAGAGTGGGAAACGGAAGAGTGGTTATATTGGATACCATTTTTCTAGCTCTCCGCGGTTGTTGGCCTAAGGTATACCTGAACAGTGTATATCTCGAAAGCTTAACTAATCGAAAGCCGGCACAATTAGAGAAAAACTTGGTGGTTCTTATTAAAACATATGAACAGCAATCAATACTTATGTTCTAGCAACTTTATGCCTTACGAGAGGATCGAGGTGCATGGCTCCTATGAATGCCTATTTAAGGTGGTTAGAGGCGGCATAGTTGTTGACCTGTCGCTGCTACTTCGCTGAAAAGGGGATATACGAACGCGGTTATCCTGCCATTCGTCTGCAGGGACGTGGGACTAAGTGCTAGCCTCGGTGACTCCGGGACGATGGCAGCCACGTCGCTTACATCCATATAGGTCAAGAACGAGTGGCGCTCTACCAACTTGGTTCGCATATCGCGCAGCTTTAGATTCCGTGCAATCCATATCCGGTAACTGTGATCTATTCGCAAAATGACGCTGGATACTGCGACTAGTGAACCTCCCCAGTTACTGAGCACGGCTCACGCCTTTCCTGCATCCCTTCAATAGTATGTGCGCATGTGGGTAATAACCTAAGTATAAATGTCACCTTTCAAGTCATGAGAACTTCATTCCCATCACCATCATCACCTTTCATTAAGCCCCCATCCTCAAGACACCCTACAAGCGAAGTGAACATGCAATCCACAGCTACTTCTAGTCATGCCACAGTTGATTCTAGCGGGTACATCGAGCCCGATCTACCTACGCCGTACCTGACTCTCAGCCGAATATTCGAATTTCCGACACAGGATCAAGAGCAATGGTGGCATAATGCGGCTCCGATACTCTCGAAAGCACTCATAAACTCCGGGTATGATGTTCATCTGCAGTATCAATACCTATATGTCTATTACAAATATGTTGTGCCTGCGCTGGGCCCTTTTCCCCAGCAGAGAACTGGGATTTTTTGGAAATGCATCATGAATATCCCCGGGCTCCCTTGGGAGATAAGCCTTAATTACCAAAAGTCCAAATCGTTAGTTCGCTTCGGCTTTGAGCCCATCAGTCATTTTACCGGAACTCAGCGAGATCCCTTCAACAAGGTCATGACACGAGAGGTTTTGAACTCACTCACCAAGCTTGGGATAGGCATCGAGATGGAGCGGTTCAATCATTTCGTCAACGAGCTCATACTTTCCGAAAAGGAAACCAGCTCGATTCGGTCTGAAGAAATCCTGGGCTCTCCCTACAAAACACAAGAGATACTGGCACTTGATTTGAAGAAGTCTGGAGAGATTCTTGTGAAGGCATATTTCTATCCACGGCTCAAATCCTTAGCCCTTGGTGTACCGCCCGAACAGCTTGTATTCAACGCAATCAAGAGCGTTGACCACGATTCTCAACTTTCCGGACCAGTGTCTATTCTGAAGACGTACCTAGAATCGCGTAATCGCGACAGAGATCCTTCTAAAGCCAACCCTGACATGTCGCTTCTCTTTTGCTCTTGTGATCTCGTCGATCCGAGCATATCCCGTATCAAGCTGTACGTGGTTGAGATGGACGTTACCCTTTCTAGAATAGAGGACATTTGGACATTTGGTGGGCAATTGAAAGATCCAACCACCTTGAAGGGGCTTGAACTTCTCAAAAGGCTGTGGACTCTTCTCCAGATCTCCGAAGGCCGGCGAACATGGGCCGGGGGGTTTCACGACATGAGCGGCCCTCCTCCAACACCCGGCAAACTCCCATTGCTTTTCAACTTTGGGTTGAAACCTGGTGCACCATACCCCGAACCCCAAATTTACATTCCAGTCTTTGGGGAGAATGATATGTCGATCTCCGAGGCATTGGAAGTGTTTTTTTCCGAAATAGGATGGACAGAGCTATCCACGTCGTACAAGAAAAATCTAGCTTCTTATTTGTAAGTCGATCGCAGATCTCCCATCGTACTGCAAACAATATTTTTGGTCTGCTGCATCCTAACAAGTTAACCTTATTCTAGCCCCAAGCGGGACCTTCGAGACACTGCGCATATACAGGGATGGGTTTCCTACTCGTATAGGGAGAACACTGGGCCTTACATTAGTGTCTACCTTCATTCGGTCGCGGATGGCCCTTGGATGGGAGCATGAGGCGCATGCAGGGATGACTGAACAGATAAGGTTCATGGCGGGTTGACATTGCAGCATTCATATCATTCTTTGTCTTTCGTCTACATATAAGTTGTGTATCGTGTCAAGCAGCTCGCTTCGATCTATAGCTACTTTCTAATCTAGAACACCGGTGATTTGGGTATCACAGTAGTACAAGGAACCCGCACATTTGACAGCCCCGGGTATATCTATTGAACTATCCGAAACACCAACCAATAGTAAACAATGCTAGAGAAATCCGGTGAAAGACGGATTTGTGACCCCTTCAATGCAATCGGACTAATCGGCCTCGCTGGAGGTAGGGGTAGTGGTAACACTACAGACTATCGATATGCATGCCGTCGCAAATACATCATCTCTCAAGATTCATTAACTTGACTTTATAAACATCACCAATGGAGTTCATGATTCCAGGGTACACTGAGGATACTTTGATTATCTTAAGAGTACATCGTCGCGCGACATGCTGGCTCGGGTTGGCATTGAACTGATACGCAGGCTACCTACCGCGCTTTTAACAGGCGTCGCTATGGAATACTTTGCGTGTCTATTGAAGAAATTCTTTCATTCTACTAGGTGCGTTTCTCATAGTCAAAAAGCCCCGTCTCCAAAATGCAGCCTATCCCGGATGCACACACAACATGGGTTTGGAAGGTGCCCATCGCTTTTCCTCCCGGATAACTGCCTTGCGCAGCTAAAGGCTACTGAGCTGTCTGTTTTTGGCTTGATGGCTCTATGGGAGGTTGGATTTCTACGCCAATATGCGCGCGATTTCTCCACTTGCCGAAACCATGCCGGGTATTTCCGGGTACCCCATGGGCCTACTTAGAGGCCTTGTTGCCAGGGAGCACCCCTTGAAGTGGACTGGGTCGGTGCAATATGTATCCTTCAAAGGAATCTGGCATTTGGCGCCATAGCCACTTACAGTATGCCGAATGGGCTTGCCTATGTTGAACTCGGCATGCGGAAAAGCTTGCACAGATGTTGAAAGTGGCGTAAGCATCCAGAGAGGAGGTCCCACCGGCTTTCTGATTTGCTGGCTTCCAGGCAGTCGGACAGAAATATATCGGGTAGAACAAGGTGAGGTCCCTAGTACGTATCAATATTTCACGGCGTTTAAAGAATTCCAAGGCCTTGATACGGAGGGGGCTGGTCGTATATTTCGCCTTGAATAAGTTCGCCCTTCAGTTTTTCAGACCCAGTGGAGTCGGCAGGGGATACAGGACAGGAGAAAAAGTATTGGCTACTAGGACTATCCTGATCACCATATTCAGAGGCAGAGTCCATGATAGCCTTTTTATGTAGGTGGCCTATTAGACCGAAAGGGAGCCCATCCCCAGAATATTGCCTCGGCTTGGGAACTTCGTTAATTATATCCAGTAGCTTTCCAAAGGCGACAGTCAGCTCCTCGGTGAGATCAGACCGTTGACGGAGGTGGCTGTTAAAGTCCGTGATTGTGTATTCTTTATCATGTTTGGCGCGGATATGGTCCATGTTGGCTAGGGTTTTAAGTGTTTCGACATCAGCATAGAGGGCCACAATTTCAAGAAGATGTGGGGCATTCAAACGAGGACAGCCGCTATATTCATGCCAGCGTTCGAGAATAAGCCGAAGTACGTTATGGCTGTTATAAATGATGGCGGTAGTTAGTGGCGTGGCACCTGTCGCTGTGATGGTGTTGATGTTTGCTCCATATTCAAGAAATAGTAAAGCAAAACTAGAGTTATCGGTCCTCGCTGCGTGAATAAGAGCAGTGTCTCCGTCTGTTCCGCTCGAATTTGGATCTGCACCAAAGTCTAGAAGAGTTTTGAGAAGAAGGGTGTCTGTAGCGTTGCGAGCGGCTACGTTGAAGGGGCTTCCTTTCTTTATACCAGATCCTGCTAGGGGATCAGGACGCGCTCCGGCTTCTAGTAAAAGCCGAACACATGTTGTGTAGCCTCGCGCTGCTGCGTTAGATAGCGGCCCAGATAGCTGCACGTCCATGATATTAGGGTCGGCAAAATAGCTCAGCAATGCCACTACGGCGTAACTATCACCTCGTGCCGCTGCCCAAGCTAGTGGTGTGCGACCCATACTGTCTTGAGCATTAATATCCCCTGGATTTAGTCTGAGCTCCTCTTCTAGGCTTTTAAATGATAGCCCAAGCACGATGCGGTGAATAGTAGTAAAATTCGACTCGTCAATGAAGTCATCATGATAGGTACCTCTGGTCATTAGTCGTAACGCGTCGACCCCTGCTTCAGGAAGGCCTCCTTCAAGCAAAAAATGACTTGCTTTAATTCTTGGACTATTATCCGACGCAGCCAGTGGTCTGTAGTCGGGATCGGCTCCTTCTTGGATTAGGAATGCACAGGTGGCGTATTGTTTTCCGTAAAGTGCCCATCGTAGTAGTGTATATCCCCTCCCAGGACTCAGATCTCGGGGAGACGCTAGTCCGTTCTTGAACAGATACTTAAGGCCCTCAACATTCCCATTCAATGCAAATTTAACACACTGTGCATCGTCTGGGACACTTCTTAAGGTCTGTAGGTGAAAAAGTAATCCGGTCTTCGTATATCCGGCTTGCATTCTAAGAATGGCTGATGAGATGAATCTCAGGGGCATCCAGTATTCCATGCTGACTGTACTGGTAGTCCGAGAACCTCTGCACGCATAATCATCACACTTTGAAGTAAGATATGGAATTCCAGTATATGACATAAAGAACTTGCCAAGAACACGATTGAGCGCTCTAGGGGAAGACACCTTGTGATGTGAATGGCAGGCACAGAGGCAGCCTGGCCTACAACGTGTAGTGTACACGGCTTGAGCCCTAACGGTCGGCGGCGTGTTGTTGTTCTCGATCCTAGTCCACGGCTTCAATGTACCGCGACGACTGGCTGCTAAGACGCCGTACAGGGAGCCAACCTGATCATACTGAGTCTCGAACATCCGGTCTGTTTGATACTTTAGTAGCTTTTCAATATTAGCGACGCGGTCATCCACATGAGTGAACCTCTGGTCATTGCTGACAGCCATAGCCTGTAAGCCAAGCTGTAAGTGTGTCACGCCTTGTCTGCGATTTAATTAGCCCCCTCGAAAGTGACCTTAGGTATGATCAAATACTCACGAGCATAGAGCCCCTTGCATAATATTCAGGTCACTTTTAACCGACCTGAGGTCTTCTTGTAACTCTTGCAGCTTGCCTCGCTCCGTATAGAATAACTTGGTAGCAGTGAGAATTGTGGCATCGCGATATAAGTTCCGAATTCGGGCGAGTATGGCTTGAAGCTCAAGTAGTTTCGTCCTTGCACGCTCGAGGAGTCGAACGACAGATACCTGATCATCGTCGGGCAGCGCTACCCTCTTTTTGCTATGCGAGGCAAATTCAGCGACAACCATTTCCAAATCCACAATTTCATTGTTCAGTGCATGGAGGCGACCGGGAAGCTTCTCGTTGAATGACCTTAGCTCGGCGAACGTGGAAGCAATG
The DNA here is from genome assembly GCA_030789285.1 of Arthroderma sp. MBC 929. Taxonomy (NCBI): domain Eukaryota; kingdom Fungi; phylum Ascomycota; class Eurotiomycetes; order Onygenales; family Arthrodermataceae; genus Arthroderma; species Arthroderma sp. MBC 929. The sequence goes on from JARJUX010000066.1 coordinate 258,305, forward strand.
TCTTTAGTAAGTGTTGCAACAGCAATAATTGCTGTGGTGATTGACAGCGGATCCATTATGCAACCAGAGGTATTAATGAAAGTTATTCAACGAATATAACAGTTGTAAAGGCCGCTTGACGTGACCTGATATTGGTGGTTGTCATGCCCTCGCAGTTCCTCGCCTCTCCCCCTCATAACTCCCTTCTGTCTTATACAGCTGATTGGCCATACCGCTAGCGGTTCTGCATGCTTCGCTTGGCGGTATGGGTGTTCAACTTGCACGTATTTGTGTAATTACTCCGCATTTGGTTGAGTGAGACAAGAGGGCTGCTTCCAAACGCGAAGCTCTCCCTATCACACAGCCCAAGTTCCCGGTCATAATTTATCATCAGGTTTGTGATCTGTTCCCAGTCTTCTTCATGAAGATGGCCTTATTTTTATCGAGTTGAAATATGAACATTTCGTCAAGGACATGATGCCAAGACATCTTGGCAGGTTGTCTCGTTCCATGGTTGACGCGGGGCGGGAGGAACCTAATTGAGGCGATGGTTGTTTATTCAAATCACATCTTTCGCTTCTTTCGAGGGTTGTGACTGTCACTGATAGGAAATCACCATGAAATTTGGGGAGCAGTTCTTACTATCCCAGCGTCCAGAATGGGAACCACATTACCTCCCTTACAGACAGCTCAAAGCTCTTCTGAAGCTGGCGAAGCTGGCAAAGCTGCCCACATCTGATAATTCCGACTTCAGAGGTTCGTGAACTGGTAGCCATATCAGATAAATAACTAATATCGTCCTAGAATTTTACTCTTTACTCAAGAGTCGAGTCTCCAGTCTGTGTACATTCTTCCAGCTTCAATATTCACTCTTGAAATCCAAGGAGAAGGTATTTCACGAGCGTAATACCCGAGGTTCTTCCAGTTTAGTACCACCCAATTTGAGCCTCATTAAACATTCTGGGTATGAATATGCTTTCTCAGGATATACAGAACTTCTCAAAGCCTATGGAGACCTCCAAAAATTCTGCCGGTTGAATCATGAGGCCACCCTTAGAATACATACCAAGCAGCAAAGGGCCGATGAATCATCTGCACAGCAGGGCCGTGAAACCATCGATAAATTTTTGGAAGAACAGGTTCATAATGAAAAGGCTTGCTTGCAGGAAATGGAAAGACTGCAGGAATTGCTTCACCATTTGGAGGAGTCGTCTAAAGTGCCCGAAACCGACACCCAAATGATCGACATCTCCCACGTTTTGAAACTCGTTGGTACTGAGATACCGGAGCTTCTGCCCTGTATTAATACCATAACAGGTTTAATTCTTAAAGATGAGAATACCCAGTTAGGTGCTATGGTTGAGAAGGTGCACTCCCAACTTAGCGGGTTCCCTAATGCGCTACAGGCGTTATTTCATATCTTCATCACGTTATCCATTTCATGCCAGGCTTGGTCTTGCGCAAATGATTTGCTTACACATACATTAGCGGATGTCAAGGCTATCATCGACCACAGTGGACTCAATCACCTTTTAGAAGTCATCGGGAGGAATGCTTCTCGAGAAGGCAGTCACTTGGAAAATGGAAATTCGTCTTTTGAGGAGTCCGCAACCACCTTAGCTCTCGAAATGGCCAAACAGCTCTGGACAACCTCCAATAACGCTTTACAAATGCTAGATGCACTTGGGAGAGTCCCCCTTCATTACTGTGGACAGTATGGGTTGAAGACGATCTGCCAATTTATACTGGCATCTCTACATGATCAACCCCAAGATTACTCTCTCTGTATGAGATCTATACTTCTTGCGGATGACGCTGGACTCACACCACTTCACTACTCAGTTATACATGGTCACATTGAAGTAACCAAGCTTTTCCTGAATATACTGGCCGGAAATCACAAGGAGTGGGACATCAGTGCTATTGATAACCTGCTTATGGTCTCTCTTAAGCAACAGGACGATTGGATGGTTGGACTTCTTCTCTCCGTTCCTATCAATTTTTCCCACATATTTAGTAGTGGAGAGACCTGTCTTCATATTGCATGTCAAATCGGCCGTCAGGACTATGTTGAAATGCTTTTGGAAACTATTAATTCCCTAGATATCAATCTGGATGCTAGGGAGAAAGCATACGGGTGGACGCCGTTGTTTATTTCAAGCCAACGAGGAAATCTTTCGATTGTCGATATGCTTTTACGGGCTGGAGCAGATGGGACACTACTTGATCATCTAGGTTGGACAGCTAAAGACCACGCCACCTTTAGAGGACATCTTCCAATAGCCGAGCGATTTGAGGAAAACGAAAATATTGAAGTTTCGAGGCAACTTGCCCGCAGACCAGTTGGTATTCCAAACAGCCCTAAGCACCATGTTCAGCCAGGGGCGGCGCACCTTGTCGTCAATCTGGGAATAATGCAAAAAGGAAGGCAAATTAAACCTGTGGACTTGAAGTACTCCCCAGGCGCAAATCATGACAACAGCCTTTCGCTCGTGATTTCAACATCCACAGAAACCAACACCAGCCACACCCTACGGTTGCCGCTTCTAGATGACCCAGTTCTCAATACACTTGTCTTCCCTATTGATAAGCCATCCGAAGTACAGCTCATTTTTAAATTGTTGCGCGTTAGCGCTGTCAATAACAAGGAAGACACCCTAATCGGAAGTGGTATGGCTTTTCTCGAAACCAACAGTAGTGGCTGTGGAGAGCACCGTGAGAGCCTGATTAGGGAATGCTCAGTTCCCCTTCTAAGAAAGGAAGACATGGGTTTCATGGGGACTATCACATTTACCCCTATAATAGCCGAAGCGTTTCCGCATTTGAATACCCCTACTGCCACTTTCGATTACCTCAAGAATTTAGACGCCTCGGATCTAGTTGGGCATAGAGGTGCGTATCGAAATCCGTGTCATTGCTTGGAGCTGGTTTGACGACTTATAAGGGTCGGGCGGGAATGACGGAGAGCGACGATATCTCCAAGTCGGGGAAAATACCGTACAGGTGTGTGTTCCTCTGATATATGTCTAGTCACCTATCGCTAACTGCATTGGTAGTCTTTTATTTCCGCTGCCAAATTAGGAGCGGCTCACGTAGAGGTAAGTCGTGGACATCCCAGTCACCAATATAATTGACATTCTAACAGTCATGTACACAGTTCGGTAATGTGCATTTGGAATCTGAAAGTTCAAGCTTCACGCTAACTGACGAAACCAGACGTGCAATTAACTAGAGATCTGGTACCGGTGTTGTATCACGATTTTTCCTTGAGCGAGTCGGGGACTGATATCCCAATTCATGACTTGACTGTCGAACAGGTACGTACATGAGCTGGTGATATTACAGTACCGTGTCTAACCCTTCTAGTTCATGCATGCCAGCAAGCTCCAAGGGCCGCAAAGTGAGACAAGGTTTTCGTCGAGTGATGAGAGGTCGCAAGGTGATCACAGGTATCAGAGGCCTCGCTCACAATCTTTAACTCAAGTACAGGAAAACGGAACCTCTGGAATTCAAGAAAGAATGAAGCACACGGTGGACTTCATCAACAAGGGCTTCAAGCCGAATACACGCGGGGATTCAATCCACACATCCTTTGCGACCCTCGAAGACGCCCTCCGCAATGTTCCTGAATCCGTAGGCTTCAATATAGAAATCAGTACGTCCCACGCAGTCGTCCTTCGCTATATTCATAAGCCAGTTCTCACTTCCCCCCCTTGTTCTAGAATACCCCCGCATTCACGAAGCGGTCGCAGCTGGAGTGGCGCCCGTGGCCATCGACATCAACACCTTTATCGATAAAACCCTCGATGTCATCTCACGCTATGCGGGCTCCCGTAACATAATACTTTCATCATTCACACCTGAAATCTGCATCTTGCTTGCAATAAAGCAGAAAGCATACCCGGTACTCTTCATCACAAATGCAGGCAAGAGGCCAATCGTGGATAAAGAACAGCGGGCCGGCAGCCTGCAAGTCGCAGTTCATTTCGCAGAACAGTGGGGACTGGCGGGAATAGTATTCGCATCGGATGCCCTTGTCATGTGCCCTCGGTTGATTGATTATGTGAAGAAAAAAGGGTTAGTATGTGGGACATATGGGGCATACAATAATATTCCGGAAACAGTAGTGGTATGTGTTTTCTTCCTTGCGAATTGTACCATGTTCGCTGTTTCTTCCCTGTGCATTCCGAAGATGTGAGGATACAGATGAGCTGATGCGTTATTTTAGCTACAAGCCAAAGCCGGTGTCGACCTGATTGTGTCTGACAGAGTGGGTCGGATAGCGAAGGTATTAAAGTCATTGACTTGAGCGTATGCATCCCCGGGCTAGACGGCATGCAGCGATATATAGATTCGACAGCTAGATTTTATGCCAGGTGGATGCGCGGCTTTCCAGAAAGGGATGCCCGGTCAGTTTAGATAAGAGCTAAGATTAGTTAGCCGAATCCTCTCTCCCGCCTTTACAGAGCATTGGGCGATGAGGTTCGAGAGGAGCTAAATAATTCATCTCATTATTATCATCCAGCAGCAGCCTAAATAAGGGCTGCCCGATAATCACTTGCATCTGGACACAAATTTCCGAATAGGGCTTATTTAGTCACTGCTTCAGGCGAAAGAGCCGGGAGTGCGGGGGAACGGCCGAAGCACCCCCGCCGTCATTGTTATGCGCCGAGCAGTTCGTGATTCCCGCAATGGCAAAAGGTGAAAAGACTTTCTTCTAGACCTCGAAACGTTCCAATGGGGATCGATGAATTTGATTTTCCGCGAAGGTCAGCCGAGTTAAAAAAAGATCGGTTGCGGGGTCGGGGATGATTCCGCTGTCCCGTTCGGCATTCACCATCGCCAGTAGAAAAGAAAGACAGACATCCTTTTTACATATAATCCTTCTCTCGTACAAACTGTTGAGATTTCCTGTGTTTAAAGCACTTCCAGTAGCTGTTTGCCCGAACATTGAATCGGACGTGTTCTTGAATTAACCCCGCAGAACCAGATTGCTCGTTCCCCGGCGCACGCCGTCACCAAGCCGAAGGACCAAGATGGATCAAAAGGAGGATGCAAGATATGTGCAGTTTCCATGCTTGCCTGACGATGCTACGAGAGATGGAAAACCGGTGCTGAATAAATACTCGCACTTCGTTACAAAGGATCATGACTTCCCTGGAGCCCAGGTAGGCTTTGCTTAACCCTGTGTGCGATGGAGGGTTCAGGATTGTTATTTCGGTTACAACCCTTCTACAAATGGAAACGATGCTAACCGGTGAACATGAGAGTGGTGTGATTACAGGCGATGTTGTACGCTGCAGGTGTTCCAGACCGCGAGAGCATGAAAAATAGCCCTCAGGTGGGTGTTGCATCAGTGTGGTGGGAGGGAAACCCATGCAACATGCATCTACTAGACCTTGGAAAAACGGTGAAGAAGGCGATCACAGATCAGGGAATGCTGGGCTGGCAATATAACACTATTGGCGTGTCTGATGCTATCACAATGGGGAGTGAGGGTGAGTATCTCGGTGCTCCTATGGGCAACCAACCAGAGATCAAATGCTAATCATTGTCTTTTTCAGGCATGCGATTTTCCCTTCAATCCAGAGAGATCATAGCAGATAGTATTGAAACAGTGACCTGTGCTCAATATCATGACGCTTGCATCGCTATTCCGGGATGTGATAAGAATATGCCCGGTTGTATAATGGCCATGGGTAGGCACAATCGGCCATCTCTCATGATATATGGGGGTACAATTCAAAGCGGATACTCGAAACTTTTGCGCCGCCCGATTAACGTTGCGACTTGCTATGAGGCAGCTGGAGCATACGCATATGACGCTCTTACCCAGCCGGACGATGGTGGAGACCGAAGTGCCACCAAGGACGAAATTATGGAAGATATTGAACGGAATGCCTGCCCTAGTGCAGGTGCGTGTGCCGGAATGTACACAGCAAACACAATGGCGACTGCTATCGAGTCTATGGGATTAACGCTGCCTGGATCTTCATCAACTCCCGCAACCTCGCCATCCAAAATGCGTGAATGCGTGAAAGCCGCGGAGGCCATCAAGCTATGCATGGAGAAGAACATTCGACCTCGGGATTTACTAACGAAAAAGGCATTTGAGAACGCCCTCGTCATGACCATGGCTCTTGGTGGTAGCACAAATGGAGTTGTTCACTTCATCGCGATGGCTAAATCCGCCGGAGTGGAGCTGACGATTGATGACTTCCAGAGGGTCAGCAACAAAGTGCCTTTTATTGCTAACCTTGCTCCAAGCGGAAAATATTACATGGCCGACCTTTATGAGATTGGGGGAATTCCTTCGGTGCAAAAACTTCTGGTTGCTGCCGGCCTTCTTGACGGAAGCATCCTGACTGTTACTGGAAAGACATTGGCCGAAAACATCGAGTCAGCTCCTTCACTCCCACAAGACCAGGATATCATCCGCCCACTCACTAACCCGATAAAATCAACGGGCCATTTGCAAATCCTCAAGGGTAATCTTGCTCCGGGTGGCGCAGTCGCTAAAATCACTGGGAAAGAAGGTACCAAATTTACAGGCAAAGCTCGAGTGTTCAACAAGGAACACGAGCTCAACGATGCCCTGACACGCGGCGAGATCCCACGAGGAGAAAACCTGGTTCTAATCGTCCGTTATGAAGGACCCAAAGGTGGCCCTGGGATGCCAGAGCAGCTTAAAGCTAGCGCAGCGCTCATGGGAGCAAAGCTCACGAACATAGCCCTGATCACCGATGGCAGATACTCGGGTGCCAGTCACGGATTTATCGTAGGCCACATTGTTCCGGAGGCGGCTGTCGGCGGGCCAATCGCGGTGGTAAAGGATGGCGATGTGATCACAATCAGCGCTGAAACAAATGAGCTCAGCATGGCAGTTTCTGACGAGGAAATTGCTGCACGGATGAAGGACTGGAAACCACCTAAGCCTCAGGTTACCCGTGGAGTCCTGGCAAAATACGCAAGGCTGGTGGGCGATGCGTCGCACGGAGCGATGACAGACTTATTCTAGCTTTAACACTCATGTATTAGATTAGCATGCTTCAATGGAGTTATTTCGAACGCAACTGAGCCTATAAAGATTTCAAATCCAGCGAACGCGGCCGCGTTGCACAAAAAACGCCAAACTTCCACGAAAACAACGTGACTCTTGGCACTCTTGGCTCTGGATATAAACACGTGACCTGGTAGAGTCACAGCTTTGTGGAAAGAAACGCCGACGACAACCCAAAGAGCCAAGTTGAAGCTCATCGCAGTGTGTATGTGATGGTTTTCTTTAGAAATACCTGAATAGTGTTCGATTTTGATGTGTTTTGGGCAACCGAACTTGTAAGTTCCCTCCAATCCGTCTCGTGGACAGCTTGAATGCAGGTTGGAATTCCTGTCCATTTAAATTGATCAGTGGATCGTATCTTCGCCGCCCGGTTCTTCTACAAGGGGAAAGGCTGGAGGAAGGGGTGTTGTGATACAGAGCTGACAATATTATAGGCTCCAATCTAGCAGAGAGGGAACTTTTACGGTTGCACCGCATCCAAGGGAACTCCTGCACACGGCAACTTACCAGACTCTCTACTTCCCTCGTCTCTTGGCCAAACACCCCTGGCCACTTCCTGTCATTCCCGTGCTTTCCTTTGGCTCGTCTAGATATATCAAAACATGCGAGCAGGCCTTTGCCTACATTCCCCATTCTCGCAATTCTGGCAGAGTTACTGAACGTCAACTTCACTGTCTCGCTGTTCATCGCTTGTTCTATCACGGATTGCCAAGCGGTTTGTAAGACAGCAAATTGACATTGCTTGCACTACCTTCCAAGGATACCCTACCACCCTCTCTGGATCACATTTCTCCGCGAATCGCTGGCTTGAAATGCTGGTTTTACTTCAAATCTCACAGTGTCGTATATAAATACGGCAAATTCTCCTTCTGACCATGGCGTCACACCCTTTTCCCGTCTCGCCATCCTCCATTCCTGCAATATCTCAGTTTCGTGAATTTTTGCAAGCTTTTGCGTCACCTAATGCCGACGGTGTTGCCAACTTTTTATATTGCTCGATTTTTCCAAGTCAAGACAATGGTGCAAGAGAAGCCGCATCAGCAGAGAACACCCAATATTGCTCTGCATCAACTCAGTTGAGCTCCATAGGCTTCTTTTGTTTGCTAGCTACTGTGGCTGCGTGTACAGTGGCGTACAAATTCTCCCAGCGACGGGGCATCCATACGGGTGTGGTACCCGAAATGTCCGGCCATAGACAAGAATCCTACGGGAAAGGAAACAGTTCCACAGGCTCAGAGACCGATCAAGTGCCTTCGGGGCCTAGAGGAAATGAAAAGGTTCCTATCAAAAATCTGAAGCGCAATGGTACGCTTGTTATTCCCTTTATTTTAGTATTTTAAATGCTGTCCTGCTGAGAATGGATGATTAACAATGACGCCGCGGCTACATAGGAGATGGCGATGTAGATCCCGGTTTACTGAAGAAGCACTCGTCTTACGACGCCTATACAACCCCTATTGCCACATATCCATCCATCCGTTCTTTCTACTACCCTCACCCTCACATTGAAAAACTTCCAACAGTACCATCGCCACTACCATTACTGGTATTTATCCACGGCTTGGGTGGTTCTCTCTCCCAATTCCACCCGCTCCTTACTACTCTGATCCATATTGCCCCTTGTTTTGGGATTGATCTTCCAGGCTGCGGGTTGTCATCTTTTTCTCCTTCCACCTGGTCTGCTTATTCGCTAGAAGCGCTGGCCATTCTCGTGGCCCAAGCAATAGAGCGTCACCGTGATGCCACTCGGGACCAGAAGGTTGTTTTAGTAGCTCACAGTCTAGGCTGCTCGATATCCGCCCTTATATCCTCCTCCACATCTCCAGTTTTCACAGATGTGAAGAAACAAATCATTGGCCTGGTTGCGATCTGCCCCAAAGCAGAACCCCCTCCAGACCATGATGTTTCTATCTCTCGCATGTTATTGCACATCCCTAGTCCTATCTTTGATCTCTGGCGCAGATGGGATAGGCGGGGAGGGGTCAACAGTCATAGTGTATTAAGATTTACCAGCGAAGAGGCGGATATGGAAACCAGAAAGTTGCAACTTCGCTTCAACGAACAGAGCCAAACCTCGGTGTGGAGAAGGATGGCATGGGGTGCTCTCCCGCGTGATGAGAGCGAGCGTGGTGGAATCCCGGGGCGAAAAGTCTGGGAAGGGATGCAAATCCCTATTTTTTTCGTGGGTGGCGCATCTGACAAGATTACCAAGCCTACAGAGGTTGCAAAACTCGTCCATTACTTTTCCAAAAAGTCGCGGGTTAATATCCAAAAGTCGCCAAAAGCGATTGCTACGGACGTGTCAGAAGTTCAAACCTCAGACACAGCTGCCGGGACCGTCGGCCCAGTTGATGCCACCACTTCTCCTCTCTCCAACGGTGCTCAAAACGGAAAATCTATCCATTGTCTCGACGGCGAGACCAATATAATGGGCTTTATTTTTCCAGCCCCAGCGTCACACGCTCTTCTTTACGATCGCTCCACGTATCGAACTTTGTCGGGGCTCACGCAGAATTTTCTATCTGAGCGTGTTGATCATCGTTTGGATCTAGGGTGGCAGCTTCAGCACCTAACGACCTCGGGAAAATGGGATGTTAAAAATTTAGTGAAATGGCAGGCTGTAAAGCCTGTCTCAGATCCCATAGCCGGAACATTCTTTGCTATGAAAACACTACGCGAAGTCGACGAGCAGCATTCACCCAAGCCATTTGCAAGAGAGTGGAAGGACAAAATCTTCGCTGTAATTGACATTAGCCATGAGAGCCCTGTGTACGACACTGCCCAGCTGGATAAATGCGGCATTCAGTATCATAAACTCCCTACTGTCTCCAAGGTGCCTCCCACCATAGATGAGGTTCGCGACTTCATCACTCTCGTCGACCATATCCAAGATCAAATCACGGAGAAACGCTCAAGTGGAGACGGCTGCCCTCCACGTCCACTCGTCGGAGTACACTGTCACTATGGCTTCAACCGAACTGGATTCTTTCTCGTTTCCTACCTCATTGAGAAAAAGGGATTCTCAATCCGGGGCGCGTTGGAAGAGTTTGAGAGGCAGAGGCCCAGAGGAATACGTCATGAGCACTTTATCGACACGCTATACGTGCGGTATTCCGTCGGCATTCAACAGCCGGCATCATCATCTTTATCATCATAGGTACAGTCATGTAACATGTATTGTGCATCGTTCTAGAGGGGTATAATGTTCGGGTGGCTATGGCGTTAACGGGATATATAATGTATTATAGCATGGTTTAGGGGGCCAGCATGGTTTGGAGACGGTGGCAGGATTCTTCAAGCATAATTGTAGTATTAAATGATACCAAATAAATATATCTATCTTCATCTATGATATCTTCAGTGGTGATGGATGACTAAGCCGGATTAGGGTATCGCCATCCCAGAGAGGATAAGCGAAGCTAGCGGGCTCCACACCACACACAGCGAGAGGCTTGGCGCGACACACAACTGCCTGCACCAAAGAAAGGCCTTTTTTGAATCTCGAGAACGATATCCAGACGCCGACTTTGAGAACGCCCCGTGTGCGCGACGACAAACAACTCCCAACGCTCCCTCCTTTCTTCTCTATCCGATTCTACTTAAAGTCTCCAAAGACTTTTCGGTCGCAAATATGGGAGGCGTTACCGTCCGTGATGTGGATGTAAGTTGACATTTGCGTTTCTTGTCTTGAGCCTTGGGCTCCATGATGTTGCTCTTTGGGGTCGACCGGCTGCGGATGGGCTAGGAAGGACGAACAATGAAGGAATCGGTTCGAGCGATGGTGACGAGTACCATCTGCTATGTCTCCCGCTGGGTGGACTTGGAGACAAGGATATCGCGATGCAAACGACATTGAAGCTCTCGTTGCACCCGTTGTGCTGAAGGACTACACTGGCAGATTACTCGCCATGGCCGATATCGAACCGTGGGAGGCCCGGAGAATAATGTTGACGAGATGTTATTGGAGTTTTTGCTGGGAAATATCAACTTTTCATGACTAGTTACTGATATCTTCTGTCTTCTCTACAGGCGCAAAAGTTCATTGCTGCGTACTCCGATTTCTTGAAGAGACAGGGCAAGCTGCCAATTCCAGGTCCGTACCCCCAAATTTTACCGATCTTGGAGAAATCGCGAATCTTTATATTCCACAAGGAATAATGCCCGACTTTGGTTATTGACACTTCTGGATACTATAGGATGGGTTGATACCGTCAAGACCTCCAAGGGCAAGGAGCTCCCTCCTCAATCCATTGACTGGTACGAATACAATCTCTCCCACTCGACCGCGAAGACTATATATGGCCCGAACGAGAGACTCACCATATGTTTGATCTAGGTACTATGTCCGCGCCGCTTCCGTCGCCCGTCACATCTACCTCCGCAAGACCGTCGGTGTTGGCCGTCTCCGCCGATACCACGGTGGCCAGAAGAACCGCGGTTCCGCCCCATCCCACCACGTCGAGGCCAGCGGTGCCGTTGACCGAAAGATCCTCCAATCCCTTGAGAAGATCGGTGTTCTCGAGGAGGACGAAGACAAGGGTGGCCGAAGAATCACACAGAGCGGCCAAAGAGATTTGGACCGAATTGCCCGAACAACCGTCGATGAGGATGAGGATGATGAATAGATGGGTCGATGTCGATGCTGTTTCGGTTTCTTAAGGGCTCCAGCGGGTTTTTGAGAGAGAGAAATTGAGAAATCATGGATTGGCAGACAGGGACTTGATTTAATAGAGAAATTGATGTCGGCAGTGTGGTAACCCTTTTTACTTGCTCCCCTACTACCTTCTTCTTCTCTTACCTTTTGTTTTTTTCACGACTCTACCAAAGCGGAAAAGGAACCTGCACAAAGCCAATGTTTCGATGGGAGGGAAATACCTATCTTGATTTATAATGGTGCCACGGATGTCAATTCGGGAAGAGCATAATTAAGGCGCATCTAGGGAACAAAAAAAGCGCTTCTTTTTGTGTCGTCTACACGGACAAATTTTCTTTCTCCCAAAAAAAGGACCAGGCCTAGCTTTGTTCTACGTGGTCTCATCTTTCAATACTCGGTAGCTTCTCTTTCCATTGGGACTGTTGGAGGGAAATCCCAAAATGATGCTCTTCAACTATGCCTGTCTGCCTTTCTTCATTTCTCTCTCGATACCTCTGAAGCTCTTAGATCCCCTGTTAATTTAATTCTCATGTCTTATGGCCTTTTTTCTCCTTTATCTCCCTGAGACCAAAAAATATGAAAAATTTCCTGTTCCATATTATTTTTTGATCTTAGGATTCATGCAGGATATTCATAGACGGACTGATCTGTGATTTCCGAACTGTCAAAACATGCGCTGCTAAAGTACACTGATGGTAGCTGACGTTTTCCAGGTAGATATGTAACATGGCATTTCCAATCTGATAAGCACGATCCTGCCAACCCCAAGCGCTCCTTCATCCATCCAAAGTGCAAGTTGCTGCCACTAAGATCTGAGGTCCTGCCGCCATCACATAACTCATTAGAACCGGAAAACAAAGCATAAAACATCTGCCCGTCAAAGCCTATCGGCATCGGTCTCGCTCGACAAACTAAACCTGCTGTGAGTACATTAGTTGCCTAAGCACAACCATGACACCTTGGCTAACCAACATTGGTCTTCAAGTCCAGGCATCTGTGGGGGGAAAAAAACAAAACTCGATATTAAACACGAAAGGGATCACCAACTGGGAAAGGAAATGTCAACTCAACCACGATAAAATATCCTGGTCCGGGTGGGCAAGCACGGAATTCCGTTGGCTTGTGAGAAGGTACGCTATCCGGCCAATACAGAAAACCTCCAAAGGACACAGGGCTAATCATTAAGGCTAACCAGGCAGTTTCAGAATTATATCCGGGAAAGACCATTGTTACATCTTGCAATCCAGTTGGTGGTAACGTGGAAAATCAGCACGGCCGCAACAAAAGAAAAGAAAAATAACAAAGTGATAAGAAAAACCTGTTGGGATCTGTTCACAAGTGAAAAGATAAAGGCAACGACAAAGGCTGAAATCACAGCTTGATAGAAATTCCAGCATGAGATTGTTCCAGATTGTTTGGGTGTCGTCCGTTCTCAAATGTGGCCCAAGGCTTAATTTCCATTACGAATGGCACCAACTACATCGATAGGATCCTCATCAACATCACGGATATGGGTTGCAACTTCACTATACCACTCATGAGCAAAGGTCCTCTGTGAGTGGGAGCTGATATTCACAGATGGTACGTGGCCTTGCACTCTTGGGACTGGCCGCAATGGCCCAAAGGGTATAAATTCGCGCTGCTGGTTGTACGCTCCGCTATAGCGGTCTGTCCATGAGCTTGTGCCATTTTGGGTAACAGATATGGGCTCCGAGAGCACCGCATCTTCACCCAGGTCCTCAAGGTTGTGAATAACATTGTTATCAGGCGAGCTATTCTCCTTGTTCTCAGCAGGGTCGTCTTCAAAGGCGTATTGACCAACATCGGAAGAAGCCCCTACGTCCATAGCAGGCTGGTCATACTCGTCATAGTCAATCCTATCGACCCAAATATATCCGCCAGTTAGGAACTGCTCGGAGGGAACAGTGACCGGAGTAAACATCTCAAAACTCTCTGGCTCATAGTATAGGGTATCTTCCGGAAGGGTGCCATTGGGCAAGCCAGTGAGGACTGGGTCAGTGTACCAACCTACCATTGACTCCGTCATGATGGAGCCAGCGGTGAAAGAGCCACAGTCCCCCATTACAGAGCTGGTGATGCTTGGATCAACCTCACCATACAGCACATTTTCATTCCAGCGATCTTCCTGGTGGTTGTCTGCCTGTTCCCAAGCTGGATAATCCTGGAACCCAAACTGGTACTGGAACTGGTTCCTGCTTTTATTCTCGTCTTTGCTCTCATCCTCAATTTCACCATGATATTCGTCTTCCTGGTTGCTGCAGAGAGTCTTGTCAACCACAAGAATTGAATCAGCGTTTGACTCGCAATCACCAAACTGTGCTTCCTCAGATACATTGGAACCACACTCCTCAATGGATGAAGCCTCGGCATCATGATCAGTGGCCTTCTCAGAGAGTATCTCATGCTTCTCATCCCCCTTGCTTGGCTCAATAGGTTCCACCACAGCAGCACTACTTTCTACCAATTCTTGATGAACTGCTAAACCATTGTTTGGCCCATCCGGCTCGCGGCGGTCAGTGTCAGAGCTTAGGAATTCAATCAAAGCCCTAAGGTCGTTCTCAGGTATATCCACAGAACCCAATGAACTGGAGCCGTCCGCTGCTTCACTCTGGTGTTTAACCACTCCATCGACATCACGCTTTTCACCCCGAAGCTCTCCATTCTCTGGACCACTATCCAAGAAGATTATGTTAGTCACTTGAATTAGGGACTAGTGAATATTGTCATCTGGTTCATACCCTTGAGGATCTCCAACGCCACCAGCTGTCTCTTGTTTCTTCGCACGCGTCATTGTTTCAGGGGTATACAAAGGGTATCAGACTGAAAAATGAAAGCTGCCACGTTCTCTTTGGATAAAGAGCATAAAACAAGACGCCTGGGTATTCTGGAAGCTGAAAGGAATGAAACAACACAATGAGGTATTCTGCAGGTCCAATATCTCCTTCAACAACTTCACTGATATCTGGAAATGGGAGGCTGGAAGGAAGGGAGAGAGCGCAGCCACAAAGAGAGTATGATTATTTCTCTGTAACAGAGAGTAGTGAAGGGCCTGTCTTTCTGATATCAAAAGGAGCAGTATATGAGGGTTGTTTTGTTTTGAGATGAGAGGAGTTGTCAGTATTTGTGCGAAGAGGGAACCCCCTTTTCGGCTAGCGTGGTTTTTATATCAACAAACACTTAGCGCGACAACCTGAACTGGCTCATGAAAGTGTTTTGGTATATTCCATGGCTTTAGGACTATGATAGAGGCATTTACCCTCATAATTTGAGACATATTATTCTTTGTCACTGCGTTGCATTATGTATAAAAGGCCTATCTGCTTACAATTTATCTGCAATCTGACTCCTCAGAATATAGGCCCCGTTGATCCTCCTTGGTAAGATACAACATAAGTTTTGCAGGTACACCCTAATATAAACCAGACCAGCACTCCTGGTGCATTTAGAAGTTGATTGGCTGATCATCTGTGTGGACAGTAGGATCCCAGCAGACATGGTGATATTCGCCAGTGTTGAGAGTCTCCATATCCTCACTTGACAGCTCAAAATCATAAACTTTAGTGTTATCAACGATTCGCTGATCAGTTACAGATTTTGGAAGCGGCACAAGACCCTGCCAGCTCATGTTAGTAAGGAAACAAGGACATTTTGAAGACGAGAGGGGGAGGCGGGATATAAGTTAGAGAGGGTATAGGAAAGCCATACCTGTTGCAAACTCCATCTAATCAGAATCTGGGCTGGGGTCTTATTGTGCTTCTTAACCAATGCTTGAAGGATTGGATCATCCATCTTCTTCGCCTGGACAAGAGGGCTGTACGCTTCGACTACGACGTTTCGCTTCTGGAACCATTCGCAGATATCTGAGCGTGCAAGCCAAGGGTGGATCTCATATTGAGCAACATCAATCTTTCCACCGATTTTTTTATTATATTCTTCCAGCTCGTTGAGGTGATGGATACCATAGTTGGATACACCAATTGAGCGGACCTTTCCTGCCTTCTGGGCTTCAACAAGATCACGCCAGGCGCGCTCGCGAATCTCCGGTCCACCGTATGGGGCGTGAAGAAGAATCCTGCCGAGATGTGTTAGTATCTTAAATGCTAATGCGAGAAATTTTCCATAAATAGACCCATAAATATATCGAGTTTTTGACTTACAGATCGAAATAATCAACCTTGGCGGCCTTGAGGCTGGAATCTATAGTTTCTGCCGTGGTGCTGAGCTCCTTCCATGGCACTTTTGTGGTGAAAAAGACGTCTTCACGCTTAAGGCCAGATTTCCTCAGTGCTTCGCCGCATTCCGCTTCATTGTTGTATGCTTTTGCGCTATCGATCTAGGATTGGTATTATTGTTAGCGTCATGCGGTATTTCAAGTGCGGGGAAGGCAATGGCTTCCCGCGTACGTGTCTATATCCGGTCTCCAGGGCTTTCAAGACCACTCTTTCAGTCACATCGGGCGGTCTATATTTATATTAGTTTGGTAGGCGAAGGGAACTGCTGCTAAACAAGTAGATGCTCACGTTTGGTAAACCTATGTAGCAAACTGTTAGTATGAGGTGGGTTTACTTTTATGCTATGAATGCAGGCAATGCTTACTCCGAACCCAAGAACTGGGATTTCATAACCCGAGTTCAATTTATAAGTAGACTGGAGGTTCAGTTTAGACGCCATGGTAGCGGTACTCAGATGGCGAAAAGAAGTGCGAAGTGACAAGAAATATACTGGGCTCGTACGTTGGCAGAAGATGAAAGATGGCGAGAAAGTGAAATAACGGGGAAAGCGCATACTCAGAAGGCCCTTTTTATATAGTTCTCATATTCAGCTTCTCCACCCAGACCCTTTTTCCGCTACACCAATAATACCGTGCTACTATGACTTTTCGACGTGTTTGATGGCCGACGAGTTTAGGTGGAAGTATCGGGCTACTCCACACGCTCGCACATCCGCCCGCCCAGGCGTCCCTCGATGCGATCAGTGATGGATGATGGAATTAACAAGGACTCTGACGAGCTCGATTCTCGGCTAGCAGCACACCTTTGAACAACCAGCACACAAATACCACAATATCTCCTGCAACATCTACTACTCCATGTATATATTTATATTTCCTGCCCTCTTACTGCCTCGGTATGACGTTGGCCGTCGCCCGGCTTAGTCAGCATTCTGTTGGGCGATCTTTTGGCCGACATGGCTGACTAAGCTGGGGCATCTCAGCCCCTCCTGCGCGATCTCTAGGAATATCTTAATTATCAACCACCAACACGATCGATGCAGTGTCAGCAGCCGTACATACATACATACATACAGGATCCCATATATAGAGCATCGGCTGGCTGTGCTATATATGCCCCACCATACACCTCGATATTGATATTGGCCCACCCAGCTGGTTCACACGCGCATCTGGTTGTTTATACTTACCTTCTACCCGGCCCCAAGGCTCCAGGAGGCTGTACTTACTTCCCAAGAACTAGGGACAAAGACACATCACATCCCTTGGGTCCAGCACCGGGTTTGTTTGCAAATTAAAATAAAAATTTAATTTCAAAATCCGGGGGAAAGAAATAAAGAAAGGTCACAAGGGGAAGAAGGCGGGGGGAAAAAACCAACAATGCGTTTGATCAAGCAAAACATAGAGCGCAATGGCTCGGGATCAGTGACTCTCTACCCCGAAGAGCCAGAGGACATGGTATGGGAGCAAAGCAAACATTTTCCTACCTCGACTTCGCACAGATGGCTAATATTCCCACTCCCTCCTCCTTCGGCGGTTCTTGTTCGTTCTTGAATTCCAGTGGCATGCCTATAATCTTATACGTCCACATGATCTGCTCAAAGCCAGCGCAATCCGCCGAGTAACCACCACCGCAGCGACGGGCACTACAACATCCTCGCGTGTGCATATGAACTTGCAGATACGCGTCAAGAGCCTGGATTTTGACCCCCAGAGCTCCCAATTACATGTCTCAGGTCAGATCGTAGTCGAGACCCCGCATACAAAGATCGGCCAACATCACACTCTCGACCTAGAGCTGCAGCGGAATTTCACACTGGAAAAAGAGGTCGAAGCTTCGGGCGAAGCGGGGGGATGGGATAGTGTCGCCATTGAAATGTTGGCGGATGCGGTTGATGAAGGGGGTAAGAGAAGGGCCGAGGCTGTCGCTGTTGTCATGCAAGAGGGATTGGCACACATTTGCTTCATAGGGCAGTTTCAGACCGTATTAAAGCAAAAGGTTGAAATGACTATACCTAGGAAGAGACAAGGAGGTAGTGATCATGATAAGGTAAGGATGGCACAATCCCTTCTGCTGCAATCGCAATACGGTCAAACTCATGCTGATCGTGTTTATATCCAGGGCCTTTCAAAATTCTACCAACTTACACTCGACACCCTTCTGCGCCAAATCGAATTCAGCGCTGCAACCGGCTCTTCAATCATCACGAACAACACAGCATCAAGTAACTCGCAAAGCGATGCATCCACAAAACCCATCCTCCTCGCCTCTCCCGGCTTCACGGCAGCCGGATTCCAAAAACACATCCAATCCGTCGCAAACACTACAACACCAACTCTCAAACCCCTCTTACAAAACATAGTAGTCGTCCACTCCTCCTCGGGCCATATGCACTCCCTAGCCGAAGTCCTACAATCTCCTACCGTCCAGAGCCGCCTCTCAAACACAAAATATGCCCGCGAGACAGCACTCATGGATACCTTCTTCACCCATCTGCGCAAGGATACGAATAAAGCAACTTATGGACCAAGCGAGGTAGAAGCGGCCGTTGATCAGGGAGCTGTAGGCCGAGGAGGGGGCGTGCTGTTGATTTCAAATAAACTGTTCCGTGCACACACTGTTCGGGAGCGGCAAAGGTGGGTGTCGCTCGTCGATCGTGTACGGGATGTGGAAGGCGGCGAAGTTCGGGTTCTCAGTTCGGACCATGAGAGTGGGAAGAGGCTAGAGGGTCTAGGGGGTGTAGCTGCTTTGTTGACTTTTCCTATTCTAGATGCAGATGCAGATGATGATGATGATGATGAAGATCAGGAGGACGGCGGAGTTCCGGCTGCAATATGACCAAAATGGATCCGGAGTTTTGGGGTATATACATAGCTCATTCATTATCCATAAACATTCAGTGGACTGGATTACACAAACGCACATACATACATACTCCCACTGTAGATGAGAGATTTACCATCCGTCGGTACCTGCCGAAGATTTCCACTGCATCCGGGGGTACGGAGGTATATACATAGAAAAGCCAAAAAAAAAAATTTAAAAAAAATAATACATGCACGCACCTACATCTAGGAATCTGGATGCATACATGTATCCTTCTCCCGGCTGTTCTGTAAGGGGCAGAAAGTAAATCTCGCAAAACCCCAAAAGATTGCAGTATTTTTAGCCTTTGGTGGCTGAGGATCGTCGCCCCTCATAAGGCTTAGGCTTGCAGGCCAAGCATAGAAAACAAAGAAATGTTCTCCCTTCCAGAAGCATGAAAGAAAGAATTAAAAAAGCAAAGCAATAATATAAACCAGACTATATTTCTAGAGAATTTTTATTTCAGATCAAAAGAGGAAACAATAGGCATGAGTGAAAAAAAAAAGAACCTGAAACAGCGCGAGAGAAACAAAAACAACAAATCAATCCCCTCACAGATAAAATCAAAAGCAGTAACTATACGCATATTCAAAAGCCTCAAGCTGAAACAAAAAAGCCATATCCAAAAAACCACAAATTAATCCAAAAAGAAAAATAATAAATAAACAATATAAAAATAAAAAAGTAACGGTAAAGCTGGATCCAGATCTCGTGTGTTTTGCTGGCCAGCTCTATAAGGTAAATAAATGAATGGGCTGTGTTTTGGGGCAGGGGCAGGGGGGGCCAATTTTCGATCTATCCGACATGGGGCGCTTATCGGCTGCAGGTATGGGGAAGACAAGGCTAATATTTATAGAATGCGAGGGAGAACGTATGGATTAGCCATGGTTCAGGGTATCATGGTTTAGATTCGGGTTCAGGGTTGTTGACTCGAGAAGGAAGAATCATGCAGATGAAGTAGGACCTGGGGAAGGAAAACGGGAAAAAATCAACGCAAAGAATCTCTTAACTGATGAGGAATCAACAGGAATAAAATGAAAAAAAAAAGAAGAGTCTGGGAAACGAAGCAAACTCGTTATATAGATGGTGTCGTCATATGCCGTGAGGAAGAGGGGGGTGCGGGTGAAAACATTTGAATTGTTGGGTATCAGAGAAATGAAACCTTGATAAGGTGAATTGTTGTCCCAGGGGGAAAGCAGCACCAGGAAGAAGAGAGGACAGTCACAAGAAAATATTGAAAGGGAGAAAAAGGTGTATGTACTGTACAGCTGGGGTCCAATGTTTGCAGAATTTTGGTTGGAACATATGTAAAGAGACGGGGGAAAAAGGGGTGGCTTTGGATGGGAGATATTGGGGGCAACATGTATGAAGAGAAGCAGAATGGGGAGAAAACGACGAAGTCTCAAGATTATTATCGCAACCTTCGGCGTCGGGCTGGGCGTTCATCGTAGTAATCCTCGCTTTCTGGGTACTCCTCTATGTGTTGTTCTGGTTCGAAATCTCTTTCACCGGACTGGATCGAATCCCATTTCTGTTTACATTGGTGTGCAGTCCATCTCTTTTTGGCCCCAAATCTTGGTAACTAGCGGGATATGCAGTTAGCTCTCGGTTGATATGCATCCTTACGAGCCTTCGAGTGACATACCACTTCTGATATAATTTCGAATTTGTCGGTTTCCCAAAAATTATGGGCTTTCCGAAGCGCTTGAGTCTATAGTAATAACAAGAACATTATGTTAGAAAATGAAGAGATAAGAAAAGACAAAAGCTCTTCCATATGGGTGGTATGTATGAGAAACAAGAATAGTTTTTTTTCCCCTTTCTGTAGTGAATAAACAAAAGGCTCACGTACTCACATCGTCCTCAGACCACTCTCGCATGCGTTGCCGGTAGCGTGCCATGCGCATCTGAAGACAGGATATATTGTAGGATTTACCAAATGTCTCATTGACTCTCTCTACAATAATCTTCCATGAGAGGCCTTGGTCTCTGAGCTGCTGGGTCACTCCATTCTCTTCTTCAATCTGCGATGATCTTCGTCGGGGCCGTCTTCGCTGTCTAGTTTGGCGCTGTGATTGCTCGGCCTCTTGCCCGACTTGACGTGCCTGTTCCAACTCTCTAAGTCCGGCTGGGTTGGGGGCAATGCTGACTGGGGCCACTCGGCCCGGCGCTGGGCCTGGTCGAGGGGGGGTCATCATTCTATTGTGTCTTAGCGCCGCTGCTCTGTCGTGCTGGTGCATCATGGGTTCTGGTGGAGAGGCCATTGGGTGGGGCATCATGGGCCTGTGGATTTGGTGGTGGTCATATGGCATCATTTCAGGTTGAAGATAATTTGGGGCTGTTGTTGTGCCGCTGATTCCAAGGCCGTGGTGGATGCCGGTGTTTGGAATTGCACCATATTGGGTATCTGGGTGCTGTTGCAGAGTCTGGGCAGGACTCTGTCCTGGACCAATGACCACACTGTCTGAGATGCTTATGGGTGTAAGCATAGCAGCATTGGCATGTGTACCGGTAACATAGGGGTGAGTGCAAGTGGGATATGTCTGCCAAATGTCAGATTTTAGTGTCATAAAAGAGGACTGAAGGCCATGTTCTACCGCTCCTGAAGTCATCCATTCTTGATCAATCATGCCACCCATCTGGTTGGGGAATGGTGACTCTGACCATGAATTATGCAGGCCGTCGGAAGCCATTGTTACCCGACGAACACAACAAAGTGCAACAGATTTAAGCTGAAGAAGGAGGTATAGAGTTGTATATCCAGTAACAACCACACAGGCGAAATAAGGAGAGAGGATTGTATAGAGATAGTGTATAGAGGGGAATGTCAGTAGGTAGAGAGGGGGGTGGGGGAGAAGGCTTTTGGTATATTTATAAATATAAAAGCTGGTATTAAAGAGGGTTAAGAATGAAGATGAAAAGCTTTTGACTTTATGGAGCTTGGATCAAGAGAAAAAGTAAGTGGTTCACTCCCGGAAGATCAGATAGATTTTATAATCCGATCAGAAGCAAGCTGCAGAATCAATATCCAGGTCAAGGGAAAGAAAAAAGGGACCAGCTCTAGCGAATGCAGATTGAGGTCCCCAAGAAGCTGCTGCGGAGGGAAATCAAGAGATGCAGCCAAATACGGATCACACGCACATAACATCCACACATACGCAGATACAACTTACCTGCTCTCCCTCGACCTTCCCCAGTCAACTGCTAATGCCCAGTAACATCTTGCAGCCACTTGTTCTCCTCACCCCGACGTTCTGAAAAGGCCCGAAAAGATAACAAGAGTGGTGTGTGCCGGGCCAGGTACATGTAGATTCTGCTTCCCTATGATCATATTTGCTTTTTTGCGGCCTTTTTCAACCCCAATCATTGTCTCTTTTTTACTTTCAGTTTGCAAAAATGTAAGGCTTTTCCCCTGGACGATTATCCATCCCGTAGGAGAGGAACCACCAGTTGCAGTGGACGACAGGAGGAAAAAGAAACGAGAAGATCGTAAATAAAAAATAAAAAAAGAAGAAGAAGAAGCAGGTTGAAGGGAGATCCACATCTTTACTGGGGCACTGTGCCACTCAAAATCAGGGGAGAGGGAGGGGATCAAAGTGGCCGAGTCGATCCCCTCCCCCAAAAAGCAACGAAAGAAGAAAACAAATGGATTTCAAGAGCTGTCGTTAAAGGACGGTCGGTGAACCGAAGCAAGCGCTCGACAAGGGCAGGGACAAGAACGCTCAAGGGGTCCATTTTCGCTGTTCGAGCCATAGAAAAGTTCCGCCCCCATCGCGGTCAGGGATTTGCTTAGCCGGCGTGACAACCGACAAGGGTTGGATTGGGGCGTACATACGTCCATCGAAGGAAGTACAGGCGGTAAAAAAGAGTTATCTCAAGAGAGAATCATAGCAGCTCTTAAGAGGAGAAGGATGCTACAGATAAATAAGCAAGTAGACAAGCTCTCTATCTGCAGCCTGTAAGCGGTCATCCTCTTAAAAGTAGAACTCCCTTTCCTCAATTAATTCTATGGCTTTCTTCTTGTTTGTTTTGTGGTCTGGAAGTCAGCAAGGTGGGCGCTAAGAGAGGAAGGGATGCCACAGCGAAGAAAAAAAGCAAAGAACCCACTAGGCACACTAGACAGGGAAGACGTACCTTAGCGCACAGCAAGTCAACAGCAAAAAAAGTGTCTTCTGTCGAGTAAGCCGTTGAACTATATCTGTAGGGGTGCGTGTAAAAAAGGACAGCTCTCAGCCTATCGTTTCCTCCGCCAGCCTGAACCAGACTCGCGGGACCAAATCAGATTCGCCAAAAAACAAGCCACCCAATGTTTATACCTCATCACCACTCCGCCTTGTCCTCTCGACGTTTCAATGACTCGCTGTGCTGTTAGTATGTTTAGTGATATGTACAGTACATGCATATGGGGGTTATTCTTAGTATATGATGGCAGCGTGGTGATATCTAGAAACAATATGTGTAAAGAAAGGAAGCAAAGGAAGGCGGCGCAGGCGGCACTTCAAGCGACCTGCGTTGAAGTGGAAGCAGAATATTCCAATAATAGAAGACAGTAGAGGCTGACAAGTGACTTGAAACACTCTTAAACCCGTGCCTCCGCCGAACCCTGCTTCCTCTTCAATCTTTTTTGAGCGTTCATTAGTGTCCGATGATGCAATGATTTTCTTCACAAATATTGACGCAAACCTTTGGATGAAAGAAAGAAAAGAAAAGGGAGGGGAAAAGAAAACGCAAAACAAAACGGCCCCCATGTTTGCAGAAGTTTGACAATAAAGAATAATAAGGGTTGTAATTAAAAGCCCATAAATAAATAATAAAAAAAATGGGGTTGTAAGGGCCGCATCGGGGAGATCGAAGTGTATCTCGGGGGAACGACAGCCTACAACCCACAGGAAGACCGCACCCGGCCACATCAACATAGACAAGGACCAGAGAGATACAGATCTGTAGTGGGGGCTCTCGTAAAAAGAAAAAGGAGAAAAAAAGAGAGGGAGAGAGAGAGAAATGGCCAAAAAGTAGTGGGTAGATCCGACAAGAGAGAGTGATAGGTCTGGAGGGAGGCGGCGGCACAACCAATGAGAGTTTTCAACGACATATAGAAGAAGGCAGAAATGACCCCCAAAAAATCACATACGTTGCGGCGTACGGAGCACAGAGAGGGTAGAAAAGGAACCAGAGGATCCATGCATGTGGTGGACGAGGTGGCCAAACGGCCGACGGTTTCCACAACCCGACACTCTGTCACCTGTGATACAGCATACTAGACGCTGGGGTCCATTTCAGGCCGAAAGATCAAGGTCGAGGTACAGACTCTTAGCACTGTTTGGATAAGTATGTGCACTGGTGACATCAAACGCGTGTACCAGCAGTTGATACAGGCTTGATAGGGCGTAGTGCCGAGGACATACCAGTGCTACTGCTCCCATGCTGGTCTGTAGTGGTAGCACTAGGAGTCAGTGGCCGACCTCGGTGGATAAAGCATATGCACGATGCAACTGTTGCGGCCTATGCGCTCTCAGAGAAGGCTCCGGTTGAGGTCGTACGGGGTGAGCTTGGCAACGAGAAGGACCAAGTAGCTAAAAGACGAGGAGATAATGAGGCCAAAGAGGCCACTTAGGCCAAAGCCGGCTATTGTCTGGTGGAGACGACCTTCATTTTTCATCTCCCTGTTACCGCTCAATTGACTACCACCTACCACCTGCGTGCTTTCCGCCCTCGTATGAATGTTCGTAAAAAAGCAAAAAGCAAGGGGAAGGGGTAAAAAAAAAAAAAAAGGCTCGCGATCCTTGCTGCGAATGGGGGTAGAGGAGCTACAAAGAAAAGAAAAACAACACCTTAACCTGGGTCCTTTTTTTGAGTTCTTTGAAATCCGAGTGGACTGGGTCTAGAGGTGACTTTTGAGGTAAACGCCAAAGTCGAAAATGACCCCCATTTTGTGTACACACATGCATCGTGAGCTTGTCACAATCACTCGTAAATGTGTAAATGTGGAGGATCGTGATGGACGAGGATCAGCTGTAGCGATATGCAGCTTGATGCAGCGTATGCAGGGGTTTTTTTGATCTTCGCGCCGGACTCGAAAGTCTGGCGGTTAACGCTTGACGGTGAGTGGCTGGCGCTGCATCAGGTGACTGCGGCGCGACCAGGCTCCAGCTGCCACGTCAAACAAGCTACGCGCCGACGTCGTTGAACATCACACACGACCAGAATTGATGAAGAGGAAAGACGGAGAGGTGGCAAACAGTAATAGTGATGAAGATGACGATGACGGTGATGGATTCTTCCTTGCTATCCTCCCTGCTGAACTTTTTGGGGTCGATTCTAACCTCTGGCTGATAGATAATGCTAACGCCCAGGTTGGCCGTGCAAGAGCGTTTCGGACAATGTCGTCGAATCAATCACTTTTAGCCTGCATATACCGCCTATCCAATAGTCAAGGGTCAATTCCATTATTCTCCTGTCCTACCTATCAGCGTCAAGAACTTTTTTGCCTTTTCGGCCTTTTTTTCAATGCGACCCAGACTTCTAGAAAATTTCTATACAACAACATCAGAATCAAAGAAAGAAAACCTCAGCAATTAAAAAAAAAAGCAAAAAAAGGACGGACAAAAAGAAACTCAATCAGCTACGCCGCAGCCCGCAACCGCATATTCTGCGAATAATGAGCGGATGATCGAAGGGGAAGCAAAAAAGTAAAATTAGTGGCATTATTCTAGTGCCATACTAAAGTGCTCACTCACATACAAAGAAAGAAGAAAAGAATGCATTATTCTTTATGAAGCCCGAACATGGTTCAACCGTACTTAGGAAAAGAGGAGAACCCCAAAAAATTAATACGTCCTAAATCCTCGAATTCCTATTATGTTCCTCGTTTCTCTCTCATATGACTGGAGGGGGGCCAGAACTAAGGATAATAATCATGGCAAAGTAAGTGGTACCAGCGTCGCAGAAGGTACAACGATCACCTTTTTCCTCCACCTAGCGGTGTCAATTGTTGGAACTGGCGGTAAAAATAAGCAACCTTCATAGCCGGGTGGTCGCAGGCAACGACCGGCTGAAGCTATTGTTTGCAGTGACGATGAGAGGCCCTCATTTGTGTCTGCGAGTGCCGAAGCTCTAACCGGCTGGTTGAACCTAACAATTGCATCATTGGAATATACAGCCAAGAACAAGAGAGAGAATATCTATCCTCAGAAAACTCGGTCTTGATAGCACAATGTTGGTCTACTGACTAACGGTTGCTACCCGTCGTCCGGGTTGTTTTAGCCCTTCATCATCAATCCCCGGGCGTTCATGGACAGCAAATGCGATTTCCACAGTTGTCTCGCTCTCTCCCGCTCTCCTTCAGGCTTTACCGCTAAGGTCTATTTTTATTCGTCTAAGCCTCCCCGTCGTCTTACTCTCCTCCAAATCGCATAGGGCCAGCATTTACCCCGCTCCTACCGCAGCAGAGTCACTACGCCGTCTTTACCATCCTTCCCCACATTCCTATATCGACAACTCATCATTTTCCTGCGTCAGGGCGATAGAGGGATCATCCATCTCTCATATACCCAGCCTCAATCCTATGCGCTTAGAATTTGGCTGAGCATAGCAGCAGCGAAATCCTTCAGTCGAATAGCCAATCCTAGCCTGGATATCCAAAGCACCTCTCGACACATTTCCAGTCGCGCAAAAAAGTGAACGTTTCACACGTTGTTCGAAAATAGAACCCACGCCTCAACCACTGTTGAGAGATTCAAAGTGAATTGGGAAGTTGTGTACATCCACATTCGATGTGGAGACCGTGCTTTTGGTGAAGGTAGGATTGGTACGCCGTACCACTCACTCTAAATATAGAGAGCTATGAGATCACTTGAGCAGGTG
This sequence comes from Arthroderma sp. MBC 929, assembly GCA_030789285.1. NCBI lineage: Eukaryota > Fungi > Ascomycota > Eurotiomycetes > Onygenales > Arthrodermataceae > Arthroderma > Arthroderma sp. MBC 929. The sequence goes on from JARJUX010000066.1 coordinate 284,979, forward strand.
GCTTTCCTGCTCTGGGTCGGAAAGCTTTGTTTGCTGGTGAACATGACGGGAGGTAGCTAAGTGTAGGTTATGGTGACCACCATTGCATGCTCGCACAGCGGCAAGGCATGAAGCTCACTCTCAACCACTACCGCCATTCCCTTCCATTCCGATATTTTTTCTGACGACGGCTCGCTTCAAGCGGGGTTATACATACCATTCTTCCCCGACCTCCTCGCCAGCGTGGTGTAACAGAAAACGGAATAAACCATCTCCTCCTTGGGATCCAAAGTTGCACGGAACACGCTGCAATGATACATCATCCCCAATGTCACCGCATCAAGCGGCGTAATAAGTTAGCCTGTTGGAGCAACCTCCTACCCTCCGTCGGTCAAGATATGTTTATCCGTTCTCTAAGAATACAGCACCGTCGAAATCGGGGTAAGTCAGCTTGGATGCTGCGATTGAATCAGATGCAACGGTTCCGGCAGCTGGGAACACAATCAGCTTGATGTCAGAGCATCAAATTCCATGCTGTAAGATGTGGTGTTTCAACACCTCGGCGTTCAGGAATTCGTAATTTGCATTTTAGGACTCTATGAGGATAGAGCGGGTCTGCATTCCACGCGCCATCAGACGAACGAAGGTCAGTAAAGAAAATCCCGGTGAAATAACAGCTCAAATTCTCCGGAGATTGCACTGGATGTACCCAATCCAAGGACGTTGATTCCTCGGACCAGACCATGCCATTCCACACGACGCCCACATGGCTCTTCCCCAACGGATCTCTCACCACTCACCTCTTTTGTTTCTCTTGCCACTGGCGCACCCAACTGATGTTTTAGCGAGAAACATCGACTAAAACAGATCGCATCTACCCTCTAGTTGGGTCAACAACCCAGCCAGTCCTACTCCATCTCGTATCTTATCATCTCTGCTTCTTTTCCCGTCCCTCACGGAGCTGAGCTGAGGTTAAAGCTATAGCATAGGTAAGACTGGCTGCCCCAAACATATTACCCAACGCCAAATTCATGTCTCGACGCAACAATGATGGCCGTATCTCGGCGGCTTCATAGTTCCCTTTCAATTAAGCAGGTAAGTCATTCGACTTTCGAAAGTGGTAGCAGAATGTAAGTCTGCGTGCCTGCTTCCCTATGTTGAGGGGTCATACTACGTAGTAGTACGATTCCGGTCGGGTCCGCGAAAGGTATCTCCATGTACCCGCAGTCATCTGGCTTCCGCAAATTGCACCAGTTTAGCGTCGATAACGAAATGAAGTACTTGAGCTACAAGCCTCGGATATATCCGTTCCATCAAGGCAGCTATCAACTTGTTCTGAAGACATTGACCAGAAGCTGCGCCATTTCAACGCATGGATAGGCATTTCAACACACTGCCATCAATAATAAACAAGGGGATCTCCCCAGCTGTTCCTTCATTCATATCTATCTGAAAGTGCGGCTGTGCTTCGCTTACGACATCAAGCCCAAGCATGGTGTCTCCTCTATGATCCCGTATTGTCGGCGAGATTCTGTTGTGGTCAGTAAATCCCAACGGCGCAGTTCTTGAGGGAATCAACCAGCTGTGATTGGTCCGCTGACCCCTGTCCCGCAATCAGTGGGGGTAAAGTGGAGCCGGAGCACGCTCATTGGCCAATCCCAACGCCATCACGCGACTCAAGCTTTTTCTTTCATTTATCTGCTTCGCGATTTCCCCATCTGGACTGCATATAATTATTCTATATGTATGTATGCTGATGCTGCAGACAAACATGTTTGGTACATAGATGTATGTAGGAACACCCGGAGGAACAAGCTTACTTCCATGATCACCATAGCTCTCGACGACTCGTCTTGTTTGACTAACTAACTATGCACGTATGTATGACCGGTACAGTGATATTGTTCAGCCTCTCCTTCCAGACTCTTTCTCTGTCCTACTTTAATTAATTTGGCTTTTCAAACCAATCACTCTATGCACGTATTACCCATTCAGGAAAATGGGAGGTACTTCGTTCTTGTACAGTCGACGGGAACCCCCGCTCTGCACGCATGGGTGGGCGGAATGGGCTACTTCCAGAAGACAGGATACACCACGTAGCCATCAATATATGGCAGAAGAAAAAATCATTTATCGTACCAGCAAAATATTAATGAAAATCCGGTAGAAATATAAAAAGTTGATGTAAAAACAATCTATTCGAAGGAGAGAACAAACAACGGGATGAGTAAAAAGAAAAGAAATTCAACATGATAATTCCGGTATATCCGCCCATGAGCACGGTAAAAGTCCGAAGAGATAGGCCAACAAATATTTCAAAGCCAGGAAGGAAGCGAGAGCGAGAGAGAAGGATAGAAGAGACACGGGATATTTACCAACTGATGTGCTAACCAACCGTTCTCAATATGATGGAACGATGGGGATAAAAGGACCGGAGTACAACAGCCTCTGCCGTCAAAAATTATATGTTCCAACTGAATGGATGGAATTTACTCTATAATAGAGTGATAGCAGGGATGTAACGTAAAAATCGAGATCGTCAGGGGTGTTTTGTGGTGGGAAGGTGATGTTTTTAATATATACAGAGTTTAAAGGGACGCAGTGATGGGCATGCAGAACCAATCGAAAATCCGAGATATGAGAAAACAAATCCAGAAAGGGACAGGGACATTTGACAATTAAGTGCCCGGTTGAGAAAAAATATCGCCAGCCAACACCCCCGTGAATAAAAGATATGTTCCGACAACAGAGAGCAAGAAGGGACAAAAACGATATACGGGCATAAAGCTGGGCGTTGTGTAATCTATAAGTTCCGGTAAGAGATGGGAGGAAAGGGAGGGGCTTAGCTATTCTGTACAGTGCATGGAAGGTATTAGAGGGGTGGAGAGGGGATGTGCTGCTGCAGCGTATATAAGCAGTCTGCAGTGTTTCCCGCCAGGTGATCATGCGATGCGTGATGTAAGTGCATTAAGCATCAGGATATAGTAGAGAGGCGTGGGAGTCTGGAGTGTGCGTGTGTTTTCATATGGTATGTGTTACAAAGCATGCGTAAATGGGGTATTATGGCGTAATCAGGAACATAGATGAAGGGGGGGAGGAAACATGGGAAATAGAGCAGCTATCGGGTCGAGATTTCTCTAGGGGCCCAGACATCTCGCTCCACGGTCAAAAGTGATGAAACTGCACACCTTTCCGAAGTGGATGGTTTCGTTCCCTCGCCTGTCAGCGATTGAGGCTTGTTTATTGCGCGGAATCCACTATCACGAGGTGCAGGGGACCCGGAGTCGCTTCTTGCGTTCTTGGGGCTGGTTGCAGGTGATCCGCTGGGGCTCAATTCTGGTGTTGCTGGGAATGTTCGATGGAAGGGCGCATGCATTGATTCCATGAATGCTTCTTCAAGCTTATGTCTTGGGATATCCTCGGCATCTCTAGCGTATTCAGATGCGATGAAGGACCAGAACGAGTCACGGTGAGTATCGTAGAGGCCGCGCAGCTTGGCCATATCAACACGCTGTTCCTGGCTGTGTAGAGGATACGACTTCTCACTGGGTGGCGGAGTTAATTGTGATTTGGCGTGCAAGATCTTGCTCCATTCAGGGTGGCTAGATGGAATATGTGCTGGCCTGGAGTGGGGGATGATTGGCTTCGGCAGTATTGGGATATGCGAGCGAGATTGATATGAATAAGGAGAGAGAGAAGACGGCGCTGGAGATCCAACAGTAGAGTCAAGGCGAGGTGGCGAAGAGACAACAGGGGGAGTTGCACTTGGTTGATATGAGCGTGGAGACTCCTCAATTTTAGGGTGCCCCGATTCCATGCTCGTGGCAGATACGGTTGACTCAGCACGTCGTCGCCGACTGCCATAAGACATCTGGTGATAGTGCAGGCGGCATGCCAATTCAGTTTTGCGCAGATGAGCTGCAATATGCTTATACGGCATCTTATGCAGGCGAGTGCGCAAAAGGTATGCTTCCTGAGTCGATTATTAGCATGGAGCCCTGTATGGTTTACATCAAATGACAGAGAAAGTACCTCTTCTTCTGTCCATGTTCTTCCGCCGCTAGCAGAAGGAGATCTGCGGCTCTTCTGGATCCCGCTTTCAGAATTGTTGGGAGGCATTGAAAGTTTGTCCGGTTGGGAGGTTGGTGATGGGATAGGAGGGTAGGCCATATCGTCTGGATTTGGGCTTTCAAAGTAGGAATAGGGAGCGATATGTAGCAGTGCAAATCAAATGAAGAGGTAGTAGATATTAAATAGTCGTCGAGGCGTATTTTCAAAAGCAAAGATTCTGAACCCAACCAGGGGTTATATGGCGCGCAGCGAGGTATATGTAAAATATTAATATTATATTAAATATTCTGGAGGCATAGATGAAGAATGGTTTTGAAATATCCAAAAGGTGTTTGTCTCTTAAGTATGGAACAAAACAGAGATGCAAAAAACCACCATCAATGCATGGGAAGTTCGATTCTTATCTACTTGTGAAAACAAGAAGACAACCCCCCCTTCTCTCCTCCGTCCTGCAAGGGAAGCTAGCTCGAACTTGAGATGCATAGTAGCATAGTTAGTAAGTGGGAAAAAAAGTAAAAAAGTATGATCCAATACCTGAGGATACAACATGCACGAGAGAGGATGTGCCATGGCTGTTTCCGAACCCATGTCGACCGAAGCCGAAACTGGAGGTGGCTTCTATTTCCCGCATATTTTGCATATATCCCAGGTGGCATGTAACAAGATCGGCCTACGGAGCAGGAGAACCGCACAAGCACAAGTTGCAACTGGGAATAAGTAAGGCTGCATGAAACCATGTCGCGGGGGTTCCCATATAAAAAATGAAAAAGAAAAGAGAGTAGGTTAGCATGGTATGCGGAAAGAATAAATTGAAGCACATCCAGACCACGATGCGGAGGTGTATTATCTGGAATATACATCACTATATTCGGGGTTTTGGAAAGCCATGGTGCTATGCGGAATTCAGTAACGTGCTTTCATGCAATATTGCGTAGAGAAGAAGAGCATGGAGGCCAGAAGGGGGCCAAGAGAACCCGCCAATCAACGTAGACTCGGGATATATGCTCCGCCCATCAAGACCGATACGCCTGATGGAGAGAAGAAGACGATGAGCTCCAGAAAATCGATCAACGTGAAGTCTGCCGAAAGAACTTCGACTGTTGGTTTCTCTCTGCGACGCGCTTCTGGTGGCCCACGCGTAGGAGGCTGAGTCAGCCAAGCAATTACATACAATTCTCAGTCATCATTATTTCTCAGAAGTTCGGAAAACCGTCAATATCAAGCGAGAGGCAACATTAGGTCAGGCCACAGTAGCGGGTTTCAGTGTCGACAGTTTCCAGGTGTCGGCCATACCCAGTATTATGATGAGTTGCAGGCCTGACATGTGTGTGCAAGTTTTATGTGGAGATTCTCTTGCGCCTTGCACGACATGATGTTTGTTCCTAGTCGAGGTCTAGGAGGTCGTCGCCTGTTTTTCCTCTGATCTCACCGATCGCTTCTATTTCTTTGGGCTAATTGTTCATCGTCTTCATGTAGATCGATGAACCAGGAGACTGCAGACAGGCGATCTTTCAGTTTCATGTGGTGGTGTCGATAGTGACATGCTTCACGTGGAAGTTCTTACAACTCCTGATTATGATATTTTCTCTGTCTCTCAAACACTTCGCCGGCAACTACAGAGTATCAGTTATGTTCACTGGATTAAAACAGGCGAGAGCAAAATCTCGTCTCACCAGGCGAAATCCTTCTCTACCCTTCTATCCTGGAAGAAGAAAAATAATAGGGAGACTCTACTAAATGTCCGGCAATTTACTTCCTACATAATCACTAGCAAATGCAGGTTGCGAATACTACTAACTATTGCGTTGATAACCTTTTTCGGCATTCTACGGGAATAACGATATTACCCCACGCGGTTGATCCCATTCCTCGCGAATCCATAATGATTCTCGGACATGGCCTCTCTCATCGCTCATCCCGATGATATGCACTATCATTTGCCAACATGGGTATAGCGTAATAGCTTATATATCCGTGCACTCATTTACCTTTCACCTGCCGGTCACACATATTTCTTAGGGTGGTAATTACACAGCATGTGAAGCTATGCTTCTCCCCCTTTGTGGAGCATCTGCACGCGGCGTTCCCGGGGCACGGGGAGCATATCCTACCTACCCTTACAGATAAGTTTCCTGGACGAGATCGGGGAACTACCCCTTTTCAACCCTCGAATTGTAGGGTCCCATCCTGTCCTACACATACCAGCACCCTTCAAGCCCTATCGGACGTACCCTAATGGTGGGCGGTTTCTTGCTTGGTGAATACCCGGAGGCCCCGCGTTGCGTTCTGAGGCATAAGGGGATAGCCAAAGGGTCTGGTGATATGTTTATGTCGTATTGCATTAGTACAAGGGTGATTGGACCAAACGAAGAGAAAATCTACGAATGGCTCTTTTTCTACCGTGTCAATATGGTCTGCGGATTAACTATCGTGACAAGAGACGGATGTTGCTTATTGCGGCAGTGCCACAAAGCGTAATGAGGGGGCTGGCTAAAAGCTGAAAAACCTCTGGGCTAATTTATTTATCCCCTCTACCGCCTATGTCCGATGCATATGGGTATATCCAGCAATGACAAAGTCTTTTTTCAATACTTTCCTTACTTTTAAGTTTTGATGGCGACAGCGGCAAGAATTCCAAATCGTCATTTGCTCCTGCTGTTCAGTTCAGGCAGCATCTTTTCACGTGGGCTCAGATCCTCGAAATGAAACCACGTCGCCACATAGACTTAAATAAAAAGATTCAAAACTGACGACGACAGGAGGAGCTAGCAATGTTGACGTATAGGTCTAATGCATCGCATAGTGCAGCACATAAGATGCTCAGCCGCTCCCAAGAAAAAAAAGTGGCCGGACGAAGTATGGAGCCGATCAGTCAAAGTCCGACCTTGGCCAACTTGTACTCCGAATCTTGGCCTTCGGGACAGCCGTATATGATTGGATCAGATATTGAGAAAGAGAGCTTCAGCACTCCGAACATGTCTTGATCATCATGGTATATTGCACAATATGTTAGAGATAAACCAAACAAGCCAGAGCTTTCTCTTCGGAAGTCCATAAAACGGAGAGTAAAATATCCGAAGTATCAGATTCATACCCGAGAGCGAGAGCGAGACGGGATAGACATGAAGCCAGAACGCTCCAAGATGCCAGATTCGGGGCCACTCCCCCCCTTTCCCACTCGGGCCAGGGATCTTGATATGCACGTCCTCACATCGTTGTATGTACATGTACGTACATGCGTTCTTCAGGAAGGTTTAGCTTAGGTGGTAGTGAGTATGATCTCCCGCCAGGTTTTTCTTTTCTTTGCCCCCTTATTCCATTTCCAAAAGTCTCTCCAGGGACGACGTTTCAGAAAATCATCGAGACACCTTTCAAACTGCCCCTCCCTTTTCTTTCCCTAGCGTGGCCTTTGCCACGCGTTTCAGATGCGATGAAGATTTTTTCCCTTTCACGATTGCAACTGATTCAGCACTCTGTAACAGATGGTAAACAAGCAAGAAGGAAATATGTCGAGTTCTGCCAATTTCCCGAGACGGTTATACATGGTAGGCATGCGTGTCTGTCAATTACGCCCGTAGATATTTACCCCGGCCTTCGGAAATATGAGTTCAAACGACAGGTAAGGGGTGGTTAGTTGACAGGACTTTCTGTTGGAAGATTCAAAACTGTTCCCCATCATCATCCGACATTATGATTATGTCCACTAATGCAACGTTAATAACCAAGTGGAAAAGTCAAAGAAATAAGGGCTTAATAACACTGTTAGCTCTCATCTCCGCATAAAGATGGAAGGTTTGTGGTTGAAGAAAAAAGCAAACAGAGCGATGCTCGGATCATCTGACCTTGAGCCCCAAAATGCTTGGCCCCCAACTTGCTCTGGCCTTTTTTTTTAATCTATTTCTCTTGCCCATATGGGAGTTCTCACGGAGATATATTCTCGCGTCATCTGGCCAGGAGGCATGTTTGTGTGCTTGGGTTTGAATGTGAAGTCTGCTGGTTGAATCTCAAGCTTAACCAACAGTTCACACAGGTGTCATCAAAGATGGCGAGTGATCATTTCTTCGTATCGATAAAAATGGAACTGGTGGTTCCAACAGTGTGGGATACCGTTAGGACGTGGATCTAGCCTTGCCGTTAGGCGAGGCTGGCAAATTCAAGCAAATTCAAGCATTTTTCAGCTGGAGTCAAGCGTTTTTCTTCCCCATCCAGCGATCGGGATCAGGCCGATCATTGTGGGCTTTCCAGTCGGATGGGTACATGATGGTTAATTTCGTATCCTTAACTCCCATTGTCAACAAAGCTTCGGTAAGTCAGAGCCGTGGTGGGATACTCGCGTATCGGCGATTTTGTCGCTAATATCTAACAAAGGCCAGCAGACTTTGGGAAACAATGAGAAGGGCAGGAACATCAAAATACGATCAAAAGCCCACACGTCCAATCAGACCACATCGGATCGCACATGTGTATTGCCTACACATCTACCACGAAGGCTTCTTGTCGGACATTGGGTCTTTCAGAAAGACAAAGCGAGTTACACGAACCGAACACCTCACCGAACGCAAAAATTCTGCGGTCGTAGAAAGAAGTTTCTATTTCGAGTCGACTATTGCTGGTAACACCAGTTTCAAACCTCCCCCCGGTTATATTTCCTAATCCGGGCCGTTCTGTTTTGGTTCCGGTATTGTTTTCCCATCCCAAAGACCGGGTCTACGCGGAGGAAGACGCGTTCGTACAGAGTTGGCTTGGAGGTGGTAACAGGAACAAGGTAGGAACTTATGGTATAAGTCTTCCCACTGTTATTGGTTTTTCTACCCTTATCATAGGGTGCGTGCGTGCATGCATATGCTCGTGCGGTACCTGACTGCTGAGCGGCACCCAAAACCATAAAACAAAAGCATGGACATCTACATAGCAGATGTAGCTGAGATCGATCGGTACATTGCTACACAATAATACATGGTTGGTAACCGCATAGTTCGCATCAAAGTCTGACAAGCACAGCCAGCCTCAGCCGAAAGAAGTGTCCGGAAGAGGAAGCCTCACTTCAAGCTGTTTCGCTTATGGGACGACGAGTAGAATTGAAGCGGCCTGGGGAATACTCAGTGAGGCTGTAACCGTTGCAGATGATGTTATAAGATAAAAACCAGCCCATTGGTAGCCAGCCCCCTTCTACGACGTCAGAAAAAAATTCTTTCATTGTGGCACAAAGTCGACATTAGTATCGTGTACATTGACGCTTCAACACGCAAGTAGCTGCAGGGACAGATGCAGATAAGCATTTACTAAAAGATTGGGAAGGAAAAAAAAGAAAGGAATAAAGAAAGTATGGTTTTTTGACAGTTCCTGGCGTTATAAGCACGGTACAGAAAGAAAACGACGATATGGTTGCGAGGTACATTCGTTGTAGGTACCTGCCTGTCAGCGGGAGACTTAGGCTGTACAAACTCCTTCAAGGAGCCGAACGGCCTAAAGATCATCACCCGAGAAGAACACAGGGATGAAGACACGCTATATGTAAGTATGAGGGGGGTTCCCATCAAGAAGCCGACGACAGCCAAACTGGGGTACATACATCTACAGCATCTCCACAAAAGCAGAGACGGTTGTATTCGTCGAGGGAGGCATGTATGCATGTTCGGTAATGATGTAGATGTGGACTGCAGATTTACAGGTGGACCAAGTATCTTGGAAGTACCCAAACATCAACAGGCTAATATGCAGCATCCATACATAAGGTTCCATGGGTTCCGTCAGAGAACGTCAAAAAGTGCTGGACGAGATGGAGATGAAGCTGCAAAGCGAACCGGACTGATCTTTTCTTACCAGATTTTTTTCTGTCTTTTTTTTTTTTTTTTTTGTTTTTGGCTTGAGATACGAGCTGGGCTGGGGAGCTTCTTCCTGGTCGAAGCCAAAAACGCGTGTTTTGGTAAGTTTGGTATGGTTCAATCGAGACTCAACCAAGTGTATATCGAAGGGAATAAGAAACATATGGAAGAGTAAGTCTATAAGTACATGGAGATGTATATATGCAAAACATGATAGGTAGAGCGTGAGTATCCCAGCTAGAGATGCTTGTTGCTGTTGTTGTTGATGTTCCCTTGTTGATGTTCTCGACCGTTGTAAATACGCACTAGCTCGGTATTTGGCGCTGCTTCCCCCGCAATTTCTGGCGGAAAGCTGGAAACACCCCAGAAAGTCGCCTTGTCATCGCATCCTCGTCTTTCTCTCTCTCTCTCATCTTCATCCTCCTCTTCACCATCTCCATCCTCATCTCTTCTTCGTGTTCTTCTTGCTTCATCTCATCACCTGTATCATCCGTCTTCTAGTCTACTTCCATGTACATAGACACGCCTCCAAGAGGTACATGTACAGAAGACGCTGTTTTGTCAATATACGTCACCTCATCTCCAGGCTCATCTCCACTAGCCAGCCTTAATACGACCGCATATAACAACTACATCGCTTCCTCTCGCCTCTACATCGCAGTTACTTCTCTGCGCTGTACCAGGAACTGAAGAAGGACAAAAAACAAACACAGAAAGAAAAAAAAGAAAACAACAACACCTTCTCACTACCCGTTCCCGTTCCTCTCCCTCTCTCTCTGTCGCTCTGTCTCTTGTCTCTCTCCCTCGCCGTCACGTCCGCTCTCGCCTTCGCCTAATCTTCTTACTCTCTCTCTCTCTCCCTCTCTCTATTCAGACTTCAACCACCCCAGGCGGGCCAGGGCTCTTCAAGGTACATCGGGTCAACTGTTTATCTCTTCTTTACTCCCACCTAGACCCCTCCGAAACCTCATCTTTCTATCACTTTTACCTGTTACACGCTCGCATCCTCGTTCTTTTCCGTCTCATCTTTCGCTTATCTTCTTGTCGTTCTTTTCTCCCTGCCTGCCTGCCTCCCTCGCGTCTCCCGGTCCCGTACCAAAGTCTCTCCTTCTGACTTTTTATATCCCTCCCTGTCTCGATCGTCTTGTCGTGTCCCTCTTTGCTTGTATCTGCCTAGTGTGTAACATCCCACGCGAACTGCTATCTCTCTTCCTCTCCTTTTCTCTCTATCTATAACTAGAACGGTGTTTGTTACTCTGATCAACCTTGCTAACCATCTTTTTCTGTATCTCTACAGATGAATTGGGTCTACTCCTCCAGGTCTCCCCTCCCTGATATGTCCGACATGACGTGAGTATATAGTTTGATATCCCTTGTCGCTTCCAGGTCTCTCATTTCTCCCCTTCTCCCTCCTGCTGTATGGCTACCTTATAAAAAGAAAAGAAAGATAAAAAAAAAGAAACCCGTCCCATGAACACTTTAAAGCTCCTTCCCTCCCCGATATCTCTCCCTTCCCTTCACACATGCTCCCCATAATCCTCTCTTCTACCTCCTAAGTCTGTCCTATGGAAATGTACCCCAGTGAAACAATTGACTAACTCGTTCCCCTCCCTTTCTTTCCCTTTTGGTTACATATAGTTCCCCTCCTACTTCCCGACGTTCCAACGCTCCTGTTGGTCCCAATCCTCCCACACGTCCCCTACACCAACCTGGTCCTCCATACCCCAGTCCTGCTCATTTTGAAAGTGCGCCTCCCATGGTACCCGCGCCACCACCGGTCCCAACGACTACCTCAACCCAGCCTCACGTCCAACCATACCAGCAACAACATCCTCAACCTCTACCTCCCCCACCACAATCCGTCTCGCCCGTCAATCCAAGAAAAAGACGTGCTTCTATCCAACAGCAGGGTTCTATGACAACTATGGGTCCTCCATCAATGTCTAATAGTCTTGAGACTGAGACAAGCCAAGCTACCATGAATGCTACTCCGGAAGCGGGTCCTAAGAAGAAGGGGAGAACCAACACTCCTTGGACTGCTGAAGAGGAGCAGAGGTTGAAGACCATGCGAGATGCGGGTAATACCTGGAGTGAAATCGCCAAGGTTAGCTGATACTTCTCTATCTAAATTTATATCCTTCCATTATGGCGTATGGCTAACAGGATTCAGACTTTTCCCACCAGAACTGAAGGCAGTGTTAAGAAACACTGGTATAAGGTGTGTAAACATATCGATTCTCACCCGAAAATGATACTATTTACTGATATGGTTGATAATCACAGGATATGCATTACGCTGAATTTGCTGAAGATGAGGTAAGTATCGGATTTTTTTTTGTCCCCTCTCGAATCTTAAGAGTTAATTACCCCTAACAGTCTGTACAGAGCATAGCTTTGAGAGAGGCTATCAAGGAGTACGAGACAAATAAGTGGAAAGTTATCGGGGCAAAAGTTGGAAAGCCTGCCAAAGTACGCCCCTTCTCCCTTTTTTTTTTAAAAAAAAAAATTAGCATGGTATCTCTCCTAGTGCTAACTATATATGGTATCAGGCCTGCGAACAGTATGCAAAGGAGCATTTCAAAAACCTATGAAGGAGGATTGCCATTTTCTGGCCTTCACTCTCATTTATTCCCCCTTTGTTCTGTCCTTCTCTCTATTTTTCGTCTCTACTATCCCTTTCCCGGTTTATACCTTTTTTGCAGATCTTTGGGAGCCCTTGCACCTTTTGTCTATGAAGTCGTCTATTTGTTTTGTCCCTATTCAGTATTTTATTTATGGCCGTGCACATTCAGGAGGAGCCTCTAGGATCGAAGGTTTTTGGGAGTCTGGCTGGGCGCTAATTCCTCTTTATTGCCGCTACTATCTATATATCACCCACCAGGGAAGACGTCGCGGTGGTTCGCAGAGTTATACCCCATACGCGCTGGATTTCGCTACTTTCAATGCTTCTCGCTCGATACTTTAGTTTTTAGTTTTTTTCCCCTTTTTTTGTTTCCCCTTTACGAAAATGACATTTGGAAACTGTTTTTTTCACACCGGTTATTTTTTGGCCTCTGCGGTGGTGGTATGGTACATGGGATCTGTCTGTCTTTTCCAGTTTCCTCCCCTCTCTTTCTTTTCCCTTATTTTTACCTATTTTCGAACCTTTTATTTCTTCTACATATTTTATTACCTATGCAGATTCGGGCGGTCACGATGATATTATAACGAAGTAAATGGTGGTTACACTACCAATATCATTCCACTGGCAGACGCTTCTCTCGCACTTGACAATCGTGTAAGCCTGAAACAAATTATCAGTATTAAATCAATGACCACCTAAGAATATTAATACATGCGGCTACCGGGCTTTGAGAATATACTGATGGCTGTATGTAGGTTCGGGTGTCGTTCCCGACGCAGGGCTTCCTCTGTACCCGTGACCGCCAAGTACAGCCGCACAATTAGGACGAACCTCACCTCATCTCCATCTCAGCTCACTTCAACACTTCACATCCATTCCTTCACGGTGCATAAAGCTACCAAGAAAAGGACTTGAGACTTTGAGACATCTAATTATGCTTTAGCCTTCTCTACGAGAAACCCGCAAAGGTGTTAAGTTCGTTTTATTTTAGTTTCCGAGCTGACTACCGCTTGTTTGAAACATGTCACAGCCCCCGTGAACCATGGAACTGGGCTACGTTCTACATGCCAACCGTCATCCTCGATGATGTATGTGCCTGTACATGTACGCTGGGGGACTTCTGGTCCCATTGCATTTCTAAATATACCATGGCTCCAACATTGAAACTATGGCATCGCTGATACTCTCGACTACATTGCAAAACCGTTATATCTCAACTCTCGATAAAGTATCTATATACGTGGGAAACCTCCTTTGGCAACGTATAATTGTATCGTTACTTGTCGAGATTGTATCTGTCTCGGATGTATCCGGTCTTCCACTAAGCTTTCTTAGCTTGTCAATGGGTTGTACCAAGTATCCCATCTTCCAACCTCATCTCTTATACTTTACTAACCATGTTCCTCAACCAGAATTCTTCATCATTCATTTCTATCGTCAGGAGCATAACACAGCCTCCTCTGCTAACATGGCATGTCATGACACAACATAAAGCAACGCAATGGGCGATGCCAAAGCGCAGAGTGACCGTTAGGTCTGGATCGCACTCTCCTGAGACGTCTGAACTCTAAAAGCAAATTCAGCAAGGATGCTTGAAGCTTCTCATGTTCGGGAATTAGGCGTCCAGTTCTTTCCCGGTGCAGATCAATGGTGAAGGGGGTGGGAAACGGGAGCTCAGAAACCAATTGAAACGAATCAAATCAGGTCAAGCCGTTGCTGATGGGTTCTTTTGCCGCTTTACGTTTTGTGGCTCGGATCTCCTCTTAATATTGGAATTATACCTCCTTTCCTTCCCCATGGCTGGAGACTACAGGCAATTGGGCAGGAAATGGTCCCGTCTTACGGGTATATGATACCGAAACAGGGGGGGTGGTTTGCTCGAGTCAAAGCCCAATCATCAGCACCGGGCTGAGCGTTGTCGGCTACAGTTACCAACGATAGTTTGGGGGGGGAAAAGAAAGAAAAGGCTATTCAACCTGTATCATGGAGTTCTAGAAGACCTTTGGGACAGGTCAGAGACGGCATGTCGGGCTACTTCCTCGTCGAATACCTCAAAATGGAACTTGCCCTGAGGACCTAATGATTCCCTCTCAACCTTACTCGGGCTTGAGCAAAAGTTTGAATCGTAGTTGGAGGTCCGAAGGGGGTCATTCGACACCACCCAGAGATACGTGTGATTGATTTTCTTTTCTGGATTTTGTACAAGGTTCCATTCGTGTGTCGCAGTGGATACTCCTCATAGTCTATCCATCCTGGTTCCTGCTGTGGAAGAAGGTATTATGGGTGATACAACTACGACGCACTACCGATCTGACTGGCTATGATGTTATCTATCCCCATCCCCCATCAAGTCCGTTGTCGCTTACTGGGATGCTCATAGCGGAGACCGTCCGTAGATTCCTCGCCGTTCTCCATTATTCACACCACTTCTGTGGATCCCCTCAGCATATCGGGTCTCTGGGGAATAGGATACGCGGCTGGATGTCATCATCCTGCTGCCGTTCAGTCCACAGCAGAACCACCATCTCCCCAGCTGACCGCTGCGTGCATGCATCTCACCCAATTCAGGCCCAGGCGAACAATACGATGCCCGTTGTTTCGTCAGGAGATTGCCACGTATGCCTTGATTTGATTCGAAAGGTCGCATACCTGTATGACAACATAACAAGGCATCGACTATTCATCAGATTGCTTTCCCCTGGTATCCTGGACTTGATCTACATCACCATTGGGGTTTTGATGACACCACTATCAATCGCCGAGCTTGAGAGTATCAGCCAATCGCCTTCGCCTCAGGGCTTATCCAGTATGGACTTGATGGGATACAGAGCAGGACAAGAGACCATTTCTCCGATTTCTATCCCCCTAGGTATCCCAGCTATTTCAATACAAGCAGGCCTATTCATGGCATATTTTCATGTGATAAACATGAACAATCCCCCGTTTTTATTGGTTCTATCTCGCTACCTTCCTCTACCTTCCCCGGGGAATTTCGGTGCAGTCACGGTGCGACATTGATACCTTGATCTACGCCGCTGAAGAAGATCTGCGAGCATCCAGGTTCTCCAAGCCTATTTTCCCCAAGGCGCTAGGCTGTTGCTTCAAGGCTTCCCTCCTTTCATAAGCTACCTTGCAACTAATCGTCGACACGAGTCTGGAGATATACGATTGATACCTCACGCACTCCACCTGCATATACACCCTAGAACTTATGTGACAAGTCGTATGGTTAGGGATCACTCGGGGCTAGCTCATAGACCGATACCACAGTTTATGCCCATTTTGAATGGCTGCTTACTAGCCTTGGGTTCAAACGCCGGGGTCAAGGGAGGAGAAACTGATTTAGGAAAGTGATGCTGTGGACTCGATACCTTTCATATGTCCAAACCGAAGCACCCTTGCCAATACCTAATACCAGCCAACAGCCAGATCTTAGCAATGCCGTGCTGAGTTAAGCTACAATTTGACACTTACTAATGCTACCTAAGATTGTACACTGGACCAGATTATAAGGACTGTGCCATTCCTTTGTGTTCCCCAGCTCCCCAAAGCCCTCGGGGCTTACCGAGGCTCAGTGTACTTGTTGCCCTCTATCCTACACGATCATAATCATGCGCAGGTACGTATGGCAACTACCAAGAATTCTTTGGCAATATAAGGAAATTAGGAGCAGAAGCCGAGAACAAGAAGAGCAGAAACGATACGTCATTACCAGTTAACCTCGCGCTACAATTCTGCGCTCTGATACTCTCATATGTTTACTCTCTTTTTTCTGTTTGGGAACTAGAACTCTACGACTGTAGAGTTGTAACTGCAACTCTCTCGAATCTAAAGCTCCGGTAATTACTATGCCATCTCCTGTTCCATTTCCCAAATACACATATGAAACGAGAAAACATACCACGCTAATCGAACAAAGCGAATAAAAATACCCCCATACCAACAAAATAACCAATGACATCATATCCAAACCCATGAAGCACAACAACATACATGAACAGATCCCGAAAAGGGAGGCGCAGGGAAATAACAAAAAAATATTATATTTCCGTAATACCACGTTTCTCTCTCGCATGCTCACTTTACTCGGCACCCTAGCTCCAATCAGCTGGTACAATCGTTCATCAGCCAAGTACAGCTGAAGCGTGTGAAATGCTACTTCGGGCTTTTCTAGCCCCGGCGTCAATGGCCCCGCTGTTGCACAGTTTAGAAAAGGAGGTTGTACGAGGCGGGGAGGGAGGGTAAAAGGGAGAGAGATGATTGGAGGTATATTCACTGTTTGTGGAATGGCGATGGCATGTCCAATGGTAGGTTGGTTAGGCGGTAGGAAGGTCATATCGGGTACGGAGGAAGTGGTATCAAGGAGTGTGTGAGTTTCGGTTGATGATTGGTTCGCGTCACGTAGCTCTTTTTCTTGGGTGGTATTTATTGGAAAATACATCTCAGACGTTCCTTTTCTATAGATGTGGTACATAAATGCTCTGGTGAGAATGTATAATTCTATGGAAATGAGGTGATGTTTATTTGAGACGATCATAATTTGTTCGTTTGAAGTGGAAAGTAGAATGAAAGTAGGATTGATTGTTAGAGAGACAAACGAGCTGTATTTATTGTACAGGGGAGAATTGACAATGATAGATTATCAGCGGGAATGAAAATAGGAACGGAATTAGATGCATACCTACTCGTGTAGGAACATGTAAGGCGTGGGGAGGAAGTTGAGGTCGATAGTAAACGGACCAAAGTAATTAGTAGGCAAATGAGCCGGTTGACGAGCAAGTTCGAGTCCCAAAGTTATTTATCTATGTTTTCATCTCTCTCCTTTCCCCGTTATTTGTACAGATGGTGTAAATGAATAGCTAGATAAGAGAATAATATCCTGACGTTCGGATCTTGGCCCAGCCCTCTTTTCCCGGTGATAGTTTGCAAGACTATTAGTTGAGGTATCTATCTATACCAGTACTCGGGCTTGACGTAGTCGGCCATGGTCTTTGGCTCGTACTGTTCTTGGGGGTGGTGGTGGTCGTCTGGTGGAATAATAGTTAGTATATGGCATGGAGTTTTGACTTGGGTACGATGTTGACGTTTGTATGTAGGGACTTACCGTGACCATGGTCCTCGACACCGATGTAGTCCATCTTGACGCAGTTACCGCATTCGTGGCACCGTTCGAGTGGTCTATCCTTGGAGATCTATTATAGGTCAAGAGTCAGCTGGCTCTTCCATATTTCTTTCCTCCGCAAGGGTATAAAATACTAACCGTCATCCAGATGACGGTGTGAGAATCAGCGGGGAATCCAGTGCAGCCGACATAGCGTTCTTCACCGTGTGATTGAACAATGATTGGGTCCTCCTTAGTTCCTATTACGGGCAAAAAATGTTAGATGTCGATGTCATAATAGTACGGCAGAGCTCGGAATGTTCATCAAGCAGTTTTGCATGACACTAGTTTTCTCAATGCCTTCAATTCGGAAGGCATTCTAAACATGTCGTTTGAGACGTAAAAACAAGCGTGAGGGAGAGAAGGCACTAACCTAGTCTCGAGGCGTCAAGTGGTTTCGAATCGAAAACGTCGATGCCTTGCATCTTTCCCAAGAGTTCGAATCGCTCTAAACCGGTGGCTTGTTCGTAATCCGTTGGGACGGTACCGGGCTTAGCACCAGGAGCTCGCATGTCTTCGGGCGATTTGATATCTATAGTGTTCCAATTCAACCATCGGTTAGCTCAAGGAAATCCTCCAGTCAATGCTTGCAGTGAGAGCTATGAATATATCCTTCCATCGGTCAAGCACGCATCGGTTTAGATCCGATAGCAGCGCTAGACAGGACGGAGAGTATTTTGATCTCGAAGGCGGGGGTGCGGAAGAGTTACGAGGCGAGGGGAATTAGCAATCACCGACCTTCGAGTGCAACATATTTGCCCAATGATTCACCAGACTTTGGGTCTTGCTTCGATGGAGTGGCATCACCTAAAAGTTGTAGAGAATACCCGGTTAGCCAAGTTTCCATGCGATAGTGGTAAACAACTTCATCCACCCATCTCGTCCAGCTTGGTTGGTTGCGCTTGATTCGCTCAATTGATTGCAAGGCATGCGGCCATAGAGTCCATATAGAGGTCGTGCATATTCAAGCAACCGTGCTGGTCGAGATCCGGCTAGATTGGGATGAGTCTGATCCAGTCAGAGGGTAAACACATACGGCGAGCGAGGGAAGATGAGAAGGAGCGGGTGGCTAGAGCGCGGACGGGAGCTCGTCTGGCGACGGCAGAAAAGGTGCGTTGAACAAACATAGTTGCTCTCCACCAATTGGTAGGTTCTGGATGGTGATGAAGTCTGGGAGAGCGACGAAGAGTCGAATGTTTTGAAGCAGGTCGAGGTTTGGCGTTGATCTTGCTTTGGGACCGAATCAGTCCGGGTGGTGAGGTTGACCTTAGTCAGCACGGGTCGGCAGACCGCTGATTGGACCATTGCATGTCTTGGCGTGAAGCTTTCCGCTGTTTGACGCTAGTCTGTTTATGGATAAGATAGGGCTAGCCCTAAGTCCCGATTGGGAGACCGGTCTTCTTGATATCTCGTCCTGGAGATGAGCTCGAGAAGGCGTTTGGTTAACAAGGAAAGGCATGCTCCTTTGTAATAGTATAGGCATAGCGAGGGGCTATCCAAGTAAACCGGCTCGCTGGCCAATCTAAATGCCCCATCGTTTCATCTACCGTCAGAATAAATACATATGAATTCAACCATTCGCAACCTGTACAAAATAATCACCCACACGTGTAACTAGTTCTTCGTTCAATCTCACTTACACTGGAAAATGTTTGCTTCAATTGTTTATCTCCCAGGTGAAACAGGCTCTAGATGCCTTCTCCTAAAAAACCTCCCTTTTCATACCCATTCAATACAGGTACGTACAAAACCATGAGTCTGGACAGCAAGATGAAAAACAAAAAAGATAACAAAGGAAATATAAATCAGAACCCCACCAGCAAGTACATCGATGACAGTAGGAAAAAAGGAGTAACGAGAAACCCGGTATGGTACGCATTGCAAAACATAGAAAAACAAAGGAAAAGGCGGGATAGAAAATGAGACTGTATAACAAAACATAGATATATCCCGGACACAAGAGCCTGCTCAATTCCATAATACTCCGTTTTCTCTTTTCTAGTCAATATAAAAGCCAGAAATAAGGTGGAAAATCATATAAACCAAGATCAAGAAGAAAAGCTGGTCAAAGATACACTGGCACAAAGGAAACGGTCGTTAAAAACTGTGGTAGCAAGTATGGTGGAGGAATCGGAGTCGGCTAAATACCCCTGGCTGAAGAGCGGGCAGTATATTGTTAGAGGCACTGAAGTGTAAGCAGGGGTTAAGGTGGAATTTCCAGTCGTATAAGAGCCAGAGTGGGAGTAAACGGAGCCCATTCAGAATAATTGGAAATAGGAAGCGGTATCTCAAGTGGGATGCGCATGGAGAGGGTAGGAAAATGTACCACCACGTATCAAAGTGATGCTCCTTGAAAACCCCCTGGTTTTTGTTTGTCGCAGAAAATTTGAAATTTGTAAATCCAAGATCCAAGGAGGGCATGGGAGAAATGAAAACAACCAGGGTATCGCCGACGAAAAATGCCAGTAGTCTGATCCAAGAGCACACTTGGAGGTTGGGCAAGGAAGCTCAAAAGCGGGTATAATAAGATACGTGGCGGAAGATCGCAGAATCTGTGCGGGAAACCGCGAGGCTGGACTGTCGCTTCACCCCCTTTTAATGCGCCGGTGGGAACAGACGACAGAGTATTTTCGCTGTGGCCCCTTTCGTTTCTAGAAAAAAAACAGAAAAGAAAATATTCCCGGAATCTAAAACCCCATATTTTCATTGTCCGAATGAGAGATTGTGCTCATCCTGTTCTTTTCTTTTCTAGAAGGAATTCCAGGGGGTGGGGCTCCGATTCCAACGTCTGTATGACAAGAGATGATCCACATTGACGCTTGCAGCGAAAATATATTTGGACGTACCCCAAAATATCTGCGAATAATTCCTTTTCGACACCCAAAATTGGAGGACCGCAGTCAAATCTAGATCATATAGGGACAAAATACGACAAGCCGGGGTAAGGATATTGTGCGCGCAGAAGCCGATGGCACCCACGATGATAAAACAGTGTACAACATTTAGTCGCACATCGACAGGCGGATAGAAATGACCATCTAGATTTCTCCTCACTTGAGAGTTGCTCTGGATATAGGCGCAGGATAATCAACTGCCTTTTGTTCGCTGAGACACATTCAAAGCTCAGTGGATTTATCTCGACACGCTGCCGGTGAAAATCCACTCCCGACTTTGGTAGCGATAATACGCCAGCGATCGTTCTCGTAATCTTGAATCGCGTTACGCAGCCGTTGCACCTACGGGAAGGGGAGTGAGTTAGCCAAATGAATCTCGGGTCACAGCATAAAATGTGCTGCAGTGGGTATGATATGAAACGTGGACAGGTAATATCTGCCAGGAAATAAAGAAATGCGAATGGAGAGACATACCGCCTCATCAGTCCATACTGTAGCCTTCGCCCTCAGCTTCGTGCAATATCGTACTTGCAGCGTTCCGCTGGTTCTACCAGGGAAAAAGTCGGCAATTTGCTTCCACGTCAGGTTTTTGTTCTCCTTTAGCTCCACAAGTAAGCTGTCTTCTTCCGGCGTAAACTTCAGTTTAGGGCCTCTCGGTCTAGGGGCCGGGTCTGGCATCCCTGGTTGACCAACAACGCTTTGTGAACCTGTCACTCCACCTGGGGAGGCCAGCTCCCCATCCCCCCCTTGCCCTGACATTGTAGCTTGCGACGGGAGCCTGTGGTGATGGTGATGCGATTGTGAATGCTGATGTTGATGTATCGGAGAGGGTTGGTATTCATGTTGAACCTGCTGGTGGTGATGATGCTGGTGTGAAGGAGGATCCCCTGGGGCAGGCAGAAGCATCTCGTTGGAGTGAGATTCGTCGTGATGATGGGGAGGCTCTGGAAGCATTGGGAGGCCAATTCCGGGTTGGTTATCTTCATTTTCACCTCTAGGACCATCATCTGTACGGCGCCTTTTTGTGTGCCGTTCGCCAGAAAATGGCACTGGAAGAGACGCGGAACTAAAATGGGGCGGCAGCTGCGGTGGCAGCTGTGGTGGCACCATTGGGGTAGGGATCATAACCGGCTGTTGTAATTCACGCACTACCCCGTGAGTCCCGGGTGAGGGCATCATAACTGAAGCGGACTGGGGATGAGACGGCTGTTGCTGTGGCTGCTGTTGTTGCGGTTGCTGTTGTCGAGACTGGTGCGACTGCGGATGCTGACTCTGGTGGTGCGTATGTTGATGGTGCTGGTGCTGGTGGTGCTGATGCTGCTGCTGAGACTGGAATTGTGAATTATGGCCACTTGACATAAAGGCAGTCTCAGGACGACCCCCATGGTGAAGCCCCGGGTTAGGCTGGTGATCTGACTCGTAAACCAGCTGGTTCGGCGGTTCTGGGGCTTTCGACTGCTCGTGCGGGGAATAATCAATCTGATACTCGCGATATGGATCCGCCAGCGTCACGGTTGAAACCCCAGCGCTGCTAGAGCTTTGAAGCTCTAGCAGGCTGCTATGATGTTGCACCAGGTAATAGCTAAAAAGCGCGCGTAGACGTCGTCTGAGATTCCGTGTTCTCCCAGTATTTCTTCCTTCTTGTCTCCAAACCGGCTCTCAGCGAGCAAAACCTATTTTGTCCTTATCCCCTATATCTTAGCAACAATCCGCGGCCTATACAACCGTAGTCGATAGGCTCCTTGATATGCTCAGGGTGCGAGAACCGAATGGATGGTGAAGCGGGACTCAATAACAAGCTGGCGAAGATCGGGAAGCAGTCACCCCACCACCCGCGATGAGCAACGATCAGAAGAGGCCGAATCTTGCTGGCAAGATTATCTCGAAAATAAGACACGATATTGCGGGATAAGGATGGCTATACCGCCGAACAAAAGTTGTAAGACTCCGAATAAGAGGCGCGGGAGATGGACGTATGAATCAAATGTGCAGACAAGCTAGGGAACGGGGAAGATAAAACAGAATGAATGTCGTGCATCATTATATTATTATTATTGTTAACTGTCACAGTAGCCATTCGGACACATGCAACTAATTTTATAATAATACCGTTGCAAGGGCTCAGGGATTATAGCAGTAATAATACCCATATTAATAGGTGTGATGGGAGTGTATGTACCATTACGAAAGGAAGAGTGGGAGAGAGGGCTTGAAAAAATAAAATAAAATGAGCAGGTAATAGCAGAGGGGAATTAAGGGATCCGAGGATTTTTCTTCTAATTTTCTCTTGCATCATCCGTAAAATTAAATTTGACGGATAAGAGGCGGGCTGTTCAAGGATTGCAAGGCAACGGGTGGCAGGCAAAGAAACACACCGTTTCGTCGGAGACACTGCCGTTAGTGAGCTCCACGGACTAAGCTGGCGGTCTGGCTTGGGAGATTCGATCGAGAGAAGTTCTAGGCGGATAATCTTAATTAGCCATGGGTTAAAGAGCCCAGACTAGAGTTTGGAGTTGAGTGCTCCATTTTCCTTCACACCTGTTATTATAAGTTAGCACAAGGTCGCGATGGGATGGGTTCCGTATGTACGGATCGCGAAATCCGTAAGGATGAAGCTGGGTTGGCATAAATTTCGGACGCCCTCCACCTTTGACGAAATTTAAAGTGAGAGTATCCACCAGCCAAAATTCGCCAATTCACCCGCAATAGCAAAGGAAGGCTCATAGCCTCCCTCTTGCAACAGTTTTGCATGGAAAAAGTCGTTGCGAGTTAAATGACCAGGGGGACAAGTGGATAAAGCAGTCCGTCTGGGATAAACTTGACTTGTCGGATCTCCCAATCGACAATCGTCCCAATAGTGCTCATTATTCATTATTCTCTCTCTCTCTCTCGAAATCCCAAGTCCGAAGCCTTCAAGAGAGGGTGCATTATTGGTGACCCTTCAAACGCCTTTCCTTGGATGGTCGTAGACTGGCCTATGACGGCTAGTGTTCGAGAAGGGACCGTTTCGTTTACAGACCCACCCTTGGCGTGTATGCAGCTCTTGGGACTTTATTTTCTTTTGCGTACCTATTTTAGGGCCTGCTCAAGTTGCATTCTGGTTTACTGAATTAGCTTTTGGTTTGACTAGGATAACACTCCGAAGGGACTTGCGAAAGGAATAACGCATTTTCCATGCTATGGATGTAGAAAGGCTCTCCTCGCCTTGGTTCAAGAGACTGTCGCATTACCCGCGACCGTCGCCTTTACCAATCCATTCGAGAAGAGGCGAAAGCAAAACGGTGTATCATCATCATCATTGTTGTCAAGACAAAAGGGCGGCTTTCAAGGTTTTCGATCGCGTCGGCCGCCAAATGACACTGCTGAGGCGCAGCTGACTCCGGTCGGAGAATTTGCAAAGACAAAAGAAACGCCAAAAAGTGGACAACAAAGTCCCTGAGGTTGTGCTCTGTGAAATGAAAAGGCGTGGCAGATTGTCATACTTGCAGGTCCAGATGCGATGAGGTTCCGTTTCCCTTCTGGGAAGTGCAGAGAAAAAAGAAAAGAACAGCTGACTTATCAGCCTCCTTCTGGAGTTTCTGCAGCTTTTCTCTTGTCCCGCCAACATCTGTCCTTTGTTCATGTTTTCTTTTTCTTCTTCGTAAATCTCAACATGGCACAACCTCGGATGCCGGTAAGTGCGAGAGAATACTGATTACGGTGCTTGGGATCAGCTAACAAATCCAACTCGTGTTGAGTGCAGCCTACCTATCCGGTCCCTCTTGTCTTGAGGTTGGCAAGGACACCAAAAGCCCTCAGCCTCGAGGAGCTTCTTTTGAGCTATAGATGGAGGGGCGGTGAATAGAGGATCTGGTCAACTGCCCATATTCAGCTGGTCATCAATGACCCAATCTTCAGCCTGGCATCCGTTCCAAGGCAAGGATAAACATACATAAACGTGCATGCATCGACACTGCATCTTCATCTCCTACCAATCACCTATAATACGGTGCTTCGGACGGGCCACGGACTGTCATTCGGGCATCCTTTGCATCAGGGGAGCGGTAGATATCATATTTGGGAACTTATCCAGCACCCAACGACTCTTTGAGGATTTGCACAGAGTAAGTTTCAAACTAAAGGGAGCGATCTTTATTTCTCTCTTCCGCCTTGGCATATAGTCTAAGAAGTGTTCCGTATAAGCGCAAAAATAGCAGCCGACCAAAAGGGGAAAGTGAAATAATCGAATCTCTTTCCATGATTTGGAAGACATTCTCGAACTTCACAAATACACATGCATAAGCCCGCAGGCACTCTAATTGCAGACCACTTCACCCCACGCAATCGGCTCCATGTGGGGTTCATTAATTTTGTTTATTATGAAATGTGGGCTCCCTCATCCCTTCAGAGACAACATTCCGTCACTTATGGGGTTTCGGGCTATCGGATATGAACACGATCATTCAATACGACGAATTGCAGAGTTCACTCTTCGAAACGGAAACACTGGACATGTATCGATGTCTGGGTAAAGTACGACATTCGATACGTGCTGGCCTGATTCTTGACATCGAGAACTCAACGGTTTTTCCGCCAGCAACTTTCTATACATTCGTTAGACCGCCCGGTGCCAGGGACAGTCCACACTGGGGGGGTTGCAGCTCTTTCATTGTAAATTCATTTATGCTAGAATCAGGAAATCACATACAGTGAAATATTTACCGCCAGTTAGGTGAATCCCGTTCGGCGCACGCTGAGCGAAGCCATTTAACCGTCCTTTGAGAGCTGAGAGCTAGCAACAAGGGCGATGCCTCCCGAGAAACATGTCAAAGGAACAAAATTGCTTCTGCATACTCGTTCGCTTAATGGGCGACAAACCCGGCAGCCACCGGCGCAATTCGCTCGCTGGTGAGTATGTATTTCAGCGCTTGCGCTCCATGTCGCCCAAGTTCTCTTTCAATCTCTAACCGCCAAATCTTCAAAGTGATGCTGGTCGCGCGAACCAGTCTCCGTGATAATTGCTAACCAAACTATAAATTCGAACCATAAGATAATATCGAGAAGCCAGCCGTCACTCTGGCCAGAGTAATATATTGTACTGAACAGACAGCAGTCGTACATATAAGCATACTGTGAAGCCAGTGAATCCCATTGCGGTGGAGCCCTATATGATCAGAACCATCAGCATAATACATATCGTACCACACTCCGTTCACTCCGCCTGGCCCAATCTATCGGGTAAGCCGAGGAATATTGTGAAAATGGGGAATATATTTCGATTAAGTTTTCGACTTCCTATCACTTCGAGTGCAGGAGAGATTTTGAACACGTTTAACCGTACTTGACCACATTTGTCAAAATTACATTATCAAAATCGGTTATGAGACACCCTCTTCCTACTACTAACTACTATTTTTGTGCATTCTCACCCGCACAATCGATTTGGGCATGGGAAGCTCAATGCCCGGTCTGCTCGGGATGAAGTATTTCACATTTCAATGCAGCATCACCGTTTAAACATAGCACTCGGGAAACTATAGCGAGTATATGTGTAACACGGTCCAGACTCAGCTTGCTGGGTTGACGGACCAACATGGGCAAGATCCCTACTGGGTACCAGTGCGGCAGTACGTATATACGTGCTTGTATGTCAAAGTTGAATCTGCCTAGTTCTCGAATGGGAGAAAAAACGAAGACTCTCGAGTCGAGGTCAAGATATTGCTGGTGGCCAATTTTCACAAAGCTTTGAAAAAAGCCGGGCGAGCTGAACACCGCTAGTTTGGGCAGAGAATCGCCCTCAAAACATCAAAAATGGAAACCCTTGAAGCGGTCAAGAATCCACTCTTATCATATTTCTTTTATCTGCCTCAAGAAAGAGGAAAGAATTACCGTACTTATGCCGGTAGACTTTATCTCGAGTCAAGGACGCGCGCGCTACAGCGAAACATCTTCACCTCTCAACCGCAGTCCGCCCAGGTGGACCAGTGAAGCGTACATCTGTAATATGTAACCTCCCTTCACCCTGTTCTCCAGCCGTGAAACATCCGTACTCAGCATGAAAAGAAGATCGCCTCTGTTTACCTTTGATTGCCATCTCCCGTTTCGCGTCGCATGTTTGATCGCCGAGTACGCGGTGCTTTGCTTTGAAAAGTCCCACTCGGCTCAAAACGTGCAAATGATATTACGGTGAGATCGTTACCTGTATTCCACTCTCCAAGGCTCAAATCGATGAAGCCTTTTTCATCCATTTTGTTAACCGATCTCATGATCAATCTTAACAGGGATACGTTGGCATTAATTGACTTTTCGCTTTCTGTCTGAGCTTCTCATGAAAGAAGACGGCAACACCATCTTCATGACTATCTGCAATGGTAGCAGTGGGGAAATATCTATACTGTCTTTAATCTTGCCCCTGCCCTTTTCCGAATCCCGCGGTCGAAAGATATGTCTGGTCTAAACCCGATACACAGACGAAGCGAATTTTACTTCACTCATCTCATTCTTGAAGGAGCGGAGACGACTCCAGAAGGCAATCATAATCAGAAATTGGTGGTTGCGAGACATAAAGTCAACGTCACTCTCTATGGTTACACCAAGATCCGGATGAGGTAAAGTTGAAACGCCCCTGATTGGACGAGGTCTGATTCCATTCCAATCGAGATGGTTTCCAAGGTTCGGTTTCGTCTTCCCCCTTTATGGTTCCTCCATCCAGCGTGCCATGTGGCAGGGGGTTTGGGACTTTTGGCACGCTAAAATAGAGACTTTCAACCCGGCGGACTTTACCCAGAGAGGAAATTTTGATTAGTAAGTGCCAGTCTCTCCACAGGGCTCCGGCCTTGGCACTGCGTCTTCCTGATCGCACACCGTTCTCTAATTTTACGCCGGCGGAGGGCCGGAGACTCAACAAACACGAGCAGACAAAATTGTCAATATTGGGGTCAACTCATATCCCCTCTGAGATACTTCGTTTTTGTATCCGCAACCGCTAATATGGTAGCTCTGCGCCCGACTTGAGCTGGGTCTACCCTGCATGACTCTGGGCCATTTTTACGTATTCTTTCCTTAGTGCTTTGTCCACTTGCTGGCTGGTTCGCTCACCAAAATGGAAGGGGTCGACTTCTGAAGAGGCTGCAGGTTCACTTCGGGTTGGGGCGCAAATCCTCCTGACCATCAATTGGCTTATACGCTGGAGCAACGCGGCGTTACGTGTAGACGGACGGGCCAATGCTACCCATGGATGACTTCAGGTTTCAAGCAATATGTGTACCGCCGCCACACGCAGTCATGTCAGCGGTATTTGAACAGCTGGAAATTTAGGACATTTACTTGGCTCTGAAGGATGGGCCGTGTCTGAAGATGCACAAGCGTTTTATTTGACTGATTTAGCCCCCTGGCCAGTTACGAGTCGCCTCAGA
Organism: Arthroderma sp. MBC 929; assembly: GCA_030789285.1. Classification (NCBI taxonomy): domain Eukaryota; kingdom Fungi; phylum Ascomycota; class Eurotiomycetes; order Onygenales; family Arthrodermataceae; genus Arthroderma; species Arthroderma sp. MBC 929. Next base: position 312,926 of record JARJUX010000066.1, read on the forward strand.
TGGAGGATTTGCATATTAAGATACACCCTGCAGAAGTCATAGCAGCCCTGTTAAGTGCCCTAGCTTTGGGTGTCTCCCAACGTTGCAGAACTATATTCCCGTCTCTCATATGCCCAGCTTTCAAGCACGGGACATATCTCCGTTTATAAAGAACAGCCGAGCGACAAGGGAGGCTTCCTTGCTGATGCAAACCTGTTGCCAGTTCTCAGCCTGCACGAACTCCTCAACAGTATCCTTTGCTGCTTTTAGACACCATGCTCCGGCCTCAATCATGGACTTGATGAGGCCATCGGCTGCTTTTGTGGAACAATTGCTGATGTTAAATGCGCTCCAGTCAGTTTCATTGGCAATATTTATGATCTCGCGGCCATGTAAAATCAGCGCTGATCTAAATATTGCCACCCCAGGTGAAAAGGGTGCGGGTGGCTGATGCCTACTTTCAGTGGTATCTTGTCCAAGAACCCACGGCGCGCCATTTTCGTAGCTATGCTTTGCATAAGATGAACATATACCACTAAGCAAAGCCATCACTCCTTTGAACGTATCACTGCTGCCTTCTTTCTGATAGTGATGCCATGCCATCGCATATAGGTGAAGGTGCGCAAGCAACTGCGCCATATCACCGTTTACACCTCTCCCGGGACCAGAGAATTCCCAGTCAATGATCCCCATCTTGATATCTACCAGACCTAGACTCGCACCCGATTCTTGTATCCCATCAATACCCTCCCGCTGCTCAATTATGATCCCACCCGGCCATAAATCTCCGATATTAAAAGCACGCTCTCCAGTAAATTCAGTCTCACGCTCAAAATCCTCGTGCACAACCCGGCTCAGTTCCGCCGAATCTGGGATGCCGAAGTGGTCTAGATATCCCTTTAACGGTGCCACAGCCGCATCACGAACCACATCTTTCATGCTCTCATTCTTAAACCGGGCTAACTCGGTATCATTGCCCAAAGATTTCTCAACAGCCTCCAAAGTCGATTTAGAATGTAGATCTGCGAAGAAATGACCCAGCTTTCGCCCGATAGAGAGACAAAGCGCCTCATCGTTCAAGAGTATTTCCTGACAGCTAGACCGCGACTGGGAACTGACGTCGGTGAGCAAACAAGAAGGCGATAAATGGTCGGATAAAGGTGGTAGTTTGCCCAAATCTTCCAATATTAAGACATGTGATTCTTCATCGTGGTACACAAGCGCTGGCACATGCACCGTCGAGCGATAGGAGAGCAGATGAGAAAGAGCTCCATCCGGCTCTGAAAAGAGGCCTAGTGCATTCGCTTCAACTTTCTAAGTTGTGAAATTAGAACGGGTTAATTAATTGTTCATTTTTATGTTTCCTTGAACACTTTCTGCCCATATGCCGCGGGTGTTTGAACGCCGACTTGCCTGTCTCACGCGGTCAAATGGAGCGCTTTCCCCTATACTCGCGACGTATGGCGGGGCATATTTCAAGATTAGGCTTCTTTTGTCCCCAAATCTCCCTTCTGTGGGTTCATGGTCGCTCTCATCCTGCCTTTCGGCGCGAACGGTGAGATTCACAAGTCCCCCTGTGAGGCGAGTGATCACCCACGTGTGCTGGGGGTCGATTTGGCGGAAGTACGAGTTGAAATCAAAAGACATGACCGGCAGCCGAGGCTCGGGATGAAGTGTTTTATTATTGCGTTACAGAGATGTGTTTGTGAAAGGAAGATGTTGTGTGCTGCTTGTTTTATGTGAGTAGGGCGTACACCCTTGCAGCCCATATTTGAGCGCCACACTGTGAAATTGCTCCCCATGAAGGTCTTTGATCGGAGGCCGCATGAGGATGTCGCCAAGAGCGTGCGATTTTTGCACCTTTTGCGGCTTTGTGCATCTGTGTGTGTGTGTTAGTGTTTCTGCGTGTGTGTGCCTGGACATCCTCGGGATGGCCATGAAGTACAAAGCAGTGATGCACAAGGAACTCAAATCAGAAACAGTGCAAGTGGAATAGAATTACACATGATTTCTAGATATCAATCTCGGCTAATCCCAATAGAAGTACAGAAAAAGGTAAGAAAATAAGTAAAGTACATCACAACGCGCTCGGGATAAACATTAGTTAGGTAGTACAGAGATATTTTTTTAATGCAAAGCATCATTAGATGTGCCTCATCAGTTACACACGAAACGCCTGACCGACATGAATCTTGAGCAAGGGAAGACAAGAAAAAGAAAAAGCGATGAAAACCACAAAAGATATCCAGAGGACTTGCTCGGGAATGGTGAAAAAAAGGTACGCTGCAACTTTTTAGGGCAGTTGTCCCGAGTAGAAGGTTACTCGAAATTATCTGCCCTGTCAACCCAGATGTCTTCGATTTCGGCAAAGTTCTGGAAGTGTGACGGGCGATGTTGCTCATCGTAGTATTTCTATCAAAGGAAAAACAAGTTAGTGTTATGTCTTGGGTGAAAATTAGGGGAGCAAAATATAAACGTACCAGTGGAGTGTCGATCTTGACGTAGACCGGTCGCTTTTCCACACTACTGAATGAGCTTCCTAGGAAGCCATAATTCCAAATATTGCCTTCAGGTACCAGGAAGTAACCGCGAATCCGGTCACTAAGGAGAAGCTGGCATTTATCACCCATGCTAGTTGAGAAGCCCTGGGGTTGGTCAGAAGTCGTGTCTTTATTCTCCGCACCCCACTTATACCCTTGAGGAGTAAGGGCCCACGCAGCAAGTGAAACAGAGCCAGGCGTGAATGAAACCGTCATTGTGACGGTTTTCTTGTCCCACGACGAATGTTCATTCATCAATTTGGCATGCTGCGTAACATCCATGGCAGTCATGTACGTAGGCTCATTTCCAGACAGGGTATGAATGATTCCAAGTGGTTCGAGCCCCTCAAGATACTCATGCTGTGGAAGTTGTTGTGGGAGTTGGACATCACGCGTGTTTCCAACTTGTGGCACCATAACGATTGTCTGGATTTCTTTCACCTGGTCGTTATCCGGGGGCGACCGACCGTATAGATACCCAGCGACTTGTACTCGGAGATCTGAGATCATTATGAATCGCTTCAGGATATTCTTTGGCATGACAAATGTGTAGTGCTCATCCTCCTGGATATCTTCTGATGAGATATAGATATTGTTCGCACGGGTACGCAGATTGGATGTAGCAATAGCGCGCGTTCGCCATTCGGTCTTGGAGGCAAAGGACTGTTGTTCGTATTGAGAAGTGGTGGTAACGATCATTTCCTCCCCACGAACGTTTTGAGTCTTTGTTGTAACTGCCGTGAGCTGCTTTTGTTCTTCCTGCTGTTTCTCTAGCTCCGCGGCCTGTTGCCGTTGCAGCGATGGCGCACTGATCTCCATACCAAGGATGATATCCCGGACTTCACTGCTTGTAAGACTTTGAACGTTGACATTGTTCTTCTTGCCATAATCGTTGAGAATTAGATCACGGAGTTGGACTTCCAGTTTCATCCAGTCTTCATCAGTAAGCGTAGGCCAGATATGATGCTCTTGCGTGATTACATTCTTGTCGGGCCGAAGTAGGATCTTGGTCTTGTCAATGTTCACGTGCAAAGCACGAAGGATCAAAACCAACCGGGAGAAAGCAGTGTAGGAAGAAATTGTCTTGAGCCATTCATCGTAGAGGTTGAAAAGAACCATTTGCGGTTCGGTTGCCTTCAGAATCATATCGGCGAGTTTCTCCACCTTGATAGCAGCTTGGAAAGGCAGTTGAAGCTCAGATGCACGGATAGATATATTAGGGAAGTCGAGAAGATGCACCTCAAGAGGATCAAGAAGACCCTTCCTTGTAACAATAAGCTGTTTAGGCTGCTCTTCAACAGGTAGAGACCGGATAAGAGCAGCGACTTCTTCTGCGGTCTTCCATTTTGCCAACTGGCCCAAACGCTTCTGACCCGCCCAAACACTGGTGTGGATGATCTTCAAAAAGAGCTGACCAGTCCTTGGATTGAAAATGAAGATAGCGCCGTTGATGGGTTTTGTGGTCAAGTTCCCTTCGAACGTCTTGTGGATAGTAACACGATAGACGTTAGTGTCATCAATGAACAGTTGAATCTGGTTACTGAACAGTTCTGCGTAATTTTGGGAGTTCAAGAACTCCTGGTTGCTCTCGGAGGCATAAAGCTGGAGACCCTTTCGAATACGTTCCCTAAGCACGTACAAAGCCGGGTTTGCCTTCATAATCTTGGCCATGGCTTGCTGGATAAGAGCTTTGAGACCAGGGAAATATTGTCCATAGGCGGAGTAGAGGTTGTAGGCCAAATCAATTCCAATCATGAGGCCAGTGGCGGATGGGTATATACTCATGCTATCCGTAGTATAATCAAGGTATTTAGCACGCACGTATCTCTCGATGTCGTGAGAATCGTAATCGCCATATCGTAATTGAACATCAAGCCAGAACTTGTTTGTAGTCGTAGCCTCAATAACGTCCTTGGTATCGAAGAGCAGCGACGGCCTGCTAACATTCCATTTGGTAGTCGAGAACAGGAGGATATCTGCACAAGAACTATTCATCTTATATGACTTTCGAGGGTGTATAGTCTCCTTCTGGACAGTTTCAATACCAAGCTGTTCTAATTCCTGGTCGAAAACTTGACACAAATCCATCACCACGGACTCATGGATTTTCTGCCACAAATGGGCTCGGAAAATTTGAATAAGTGAGATCTTCAGTGTTGGGATCTTTCCATGTAAGAATATACCAGTAAGATCAAGCTGGACTTGGAAACCGACATAGACGTTCGCGCGGTTAATGGTTGGGGACCACCACAATGTGAAGCGACGATTTGGAATTTGATTCAAACCGGACCTCTGCGCGTTTGTGAGCTTCTTAAACTTCATACTCTCCTCAAAACCGCTCGCTCTTTCCCAGAACAGTCCCTCCCATGAAGGGAAAGCCGTGGCCTTGAAAAGGGTATGCTCAAGGATAGTTTCGACTCCTCCAAGGGCTTGAATAACGTCCGTACGGTAAGCGTTGAGATTCCAAAGTTTACCGTCATGCCTTTGGCTAGTCCACCAGAAGGGATTGCTCTTCATAAGCTGATAAACTTTGAATTCTGTCCTTGCACGGAACCCCTTATCAAAGCTTAGCGTACTGCGGTCTTTTTGGAACAAGGTATTGATTCGCGGCAGGCCGCGGTCCCAACTGTCTTCCAGATCTTCCAGGGTCAGTCGGCGATTTTGCTGACTGGCTTCCTGACGCTTCTGTGAGTACTCCATCCACACGCGTTGAGAATCAATAAATTCTGCTTCCCAGGGGATGATATAGCGGAAGATGTTGGGTATTAAGGTTTCCTCGTCATGTGACATACCCGCGCGGTAATGCGTAACGCCAGTATCGGTTTGTTTGGACCAGCGCTTATCGCTAGTCGGGATAAGGATATGGGACCCGGAAATCATACCGAGACCTCCCAATTCCTTAGGGGTGTAAAATACCGCGGGTGGGAAACGGGAAGGCATCTTCGAGTTGAGACCAATCTTGACTCTTGTCTGGATCTTAGTCTCGCACTTCACGATTGTGTCAAGAAGGTTAACGGTCGCTACCGCCGCCTCACGATAGTAAGTAAAGAGCGCGATTAGGGCTGTGTTCCATTTATTGGCAATCTTGGTAAAGGTAGTGGAACCAGAAGACATAAGAATTTGTCGGATGCGGTTATTGAACTTCTGTATATCCTCCTCGGTGACTTGAAGGAAGGCATACGCGGTACGTTCTTTCGAAGCACTGTTGGTCAGAGACCAGACACTGTCCTTTACAGAGAACTCTTCGTTTTGGTTTCTGCATTTGGGTAGGATACGAACTTCGAAGCCGCTCATAGAGAAGAGTAAATTTGGGTTGTCACGGCTGTAAACACTAGCAAAGGTATCATCCCACTCAATTGTGGTGATAGATCTCGGGAGACGGTTCTTAAGGTCCCAGAAAACTGCACGCCCGAGGTTGACATCATGTCTCATAAGTCGCATTCTTGAATCTCGAGGCCAGCACTTCTTGTTCTTATAGCCAATAACGTTTTCAAAGTTTGGATCGGGTTGTTCAGTCAAGAAGCGTTGAATTAAATCTCTCGACTCGTCTGCGGAGAACCTGAAGAATACCCATATCTTGTCAATGTATCTCGTGTAAAGGCGAATTGGGTGTTTGCTTTCTGTTGCGCGATCTGCAAATTGCAAGAAGTCATTCGGACTCTGGGGCGGGCCAGCAATCTCGCTAGCTCTCTGCAAACCAAGGAGAAGGAGGTCGACAACAAGGCCGTAGAATTGGAAAACAAAGCCAGAGAACTGAAGACCACGAATCATGCCATAGGCATTAGTGTGGTTCATGTCCTTATAGTTCAATTGGACGTTATTCTTGGAAGTAATATAGTCGGCCAAATTGTGGTCCATGATAAGCCGGAGAAGTCGATTAAGGAGTGTAAGATCGATCTTTTCGTAAACCTTGGACAACTCAGTTTCTATCATAACATTGCATTCACCATCGGCTGTCTCCCAGACATTCGAGAGATTGTTGATCCCTTGGGCCCACTTATAGGTCAAAAGAGGAGGGACTTCAGAATCGGAAGGTTTTATCCAGGCGGGGAACAAGTGTCGCTGATCGGCTTGGTACCACAGATACTGATCAAGGTAGGCATCTGTGATTTTCTCGATTGGCTCGATGTCGTAGACAGGGTTGATATGACTATAGTTGTCGTTCATATCAATGCCAACCTCCTTGAAAGCACGCTGGGTAAGGAGGAACCGCTTAATTCTCGCAAGGGTAGTACCAGGTGAATCGTAGGCCTGTTCGATCAAGGCAAGCTCTTCACGCTGACTTTGGTTGAGCCGTCCCTTCACGGAGTATGCCTCACGCAGTCGCTCAAGGGCCAAAATCAATATCTTCGTGTCATGTTTGTAGGAAACACTTGGGAAGGGGATGGGCGAAAACTTGCGAGACTCTAGCCAATGGACGGTGGTGGTATAAATGGCAACGGCTTCCTCAGATGACACATATGGACCGTCTTTGAGGTAGTTATGCTGTCGCTCTTGTTCAGATTTAAGCCATAATCGAGTTAACCGTCCCAAGTTCTTCTTCGCAACAGTCTTATCGACAGTAGCACCACGGCGAATACGTTCGCGGTTGTAGTGGGCTACCGATATCCACCAATCTGCCTTGCTCTTCACATATCGGAGGATGATATTTTCAATAGGTGCGGGAAGGCCTGGCACTTTCCATGGAATATTACTCTTCCAGCACCTCCATGCTTCTGAAAGATGCTGTAGAACAATATTAACCTTATTTTGTTTAATACCTTCCGGCATCATGTCCATAAGGTCAGCCATGACTGAAGCTCTAAGCTCCAGATCGAAGTGAGATTCGACACGCTGCTTCGTGACGGTTTTTGCAGCACCCTTACTATGTCTGCCCTCGAACTGTCTGGAAAGGAGATTACCGAGCCATCGCTCTAGGAGCGGGATGATACCACGAAGGAAGAAAAGCCATACCCTCCAAGCAGGAGCCCAGAAGCCGCAGCCAGGCCCCTTGCCAACTGGGCCAGAATTAAACCTGTAATAAATCAAATGCTTCAAATCTTTGCAAGATCTGATCTGGTGCATGAGCTTATACTTGTATCGGTACATGCCTGTCAGTTGGCCAACGTGGTTGAAAGCGTAAAGAATACCGTCCGCAAGCTGGAAGGCATCAATATTACCTAAACGGTATTGCACTTGAGCATCCACGATCAGCTTGGTCAACCGAAGGATTTCTCGCATTAGATGGAAAGCATTTCCAAACCGAGACTTCTTTCGCTCTTTGGTCGTTAAGGTTTTCACCGGCTTAAGGTTGAAATTGTAGTCGAGATGGAGGTAGGTAAGGTTTTTACGGTGGATGAGGAGGTTGAGCATATTAAATCCCTGGCGACACACTTGGAGACCGGCTTCAACCCAATCGATAGTGGTTTGCTGGAAGAATTTCGTTCCCTTCAGTGTTTTAAGCAGGTCTTGCTTGCTCTGAGCTTTTGGCTTTCGCTTGTGTAGCTCATTGAGGACGTAGGTTTTAAGGAGCTTCTGGTAGGATACTCGAACCTTCACGGGTTGTCCCTGAGGGCAGTGCTCTAGATACCACTGTTTCACGAGTGGAACGTCCTGCGCCCGAACCATCTTCCCAGAGCGTCGATTAAAGGGATATGGGGCCCACCAAAGAGCAATAGCAGATGCTGTTTCACTAGTATATAGCTCTTCGTCCGCCAAAAACGGCTCAACTTCCGGTGGTAGCTCGAAGTCGTCTTCGTCATTTCCAATACCGAATATTTCGTCTTCATGGCTGACTGTGATATTTTGGGGGGCAACGGAGCGAGAGGATATGGGATTGATGACAGGATCGAAGTAGAAAGCAGGAAGATTGGGGACTTCGGTTCGGACGTAGGCGACTTGTGGGTGGGAGTACCAAGAAAGTTTGACGCTTCGAGGTAGGGAGTTGTAGAGGTAGGGAAAGGCGACACGATACTCTGTGCGTATAGGAGCACGAAAAATGATGCGATCGATGGCGTTGAATTCGCCGAAGTCCTCATCGTTTGGATCGATGTCCTTGTAAAGTGGTTCAAATCGAGGACCACCGGGGATGGCGACATTGAGGGCCTTTGCAGTCAGGAAGCTATTCAATTCAAACATGTAGTGATAATTTTTGTCTACGACATCACTAAGAAGCTGATGACTGAGACGGTACAGCGTTGCCATCTGTGGAAGAGTCAAGTTCCAATCCTTATAACTCGGGCCGTTTACGTGTGGCGTATCGAGCAATGGCCGATGATCATAAAACCACTCGTAGACAGGGCTATCCTCCGCCTCATCTAGTTCCATCTGAATCGGTTCTAGAGGCTCCACGTCTTCAATATTCTCCGACCATGACAATGGAGGCTCTTCGTCATCAAACGGTGGGAATCGCATTCTCTTGAAATGCCTTCGGTCACTTTTTTCGCGTCGCATACACACCCACATGGTCGCCCATTGCGCATGGAAAACAGGCTCGATTACACGCGGAATCTCGTTGACTAGAGTCAGACAACCGTTGACGTGGTAAAGCACCTTGACCTCTCTCGAAGCTTCCCAAGGCATAGGCATATTCTCCAGCAGCTTCAACACGGCGTGTGGCATGAATTTCAAAGCTCCGAGGTAGCTTCTTTTATCTGTGCTAAACTTCTTCTGCGACACGTCGCCAATGTCCTTGACAATTTTCCGAAGATGCTCAGGGGGCATATCAGACTTCTGAGTTTCGACGAATCCCGCCTTCCTCTTCTCCCCGAACCGATTTCGCTGAGTTCGAAGCCATTCTTTTTTCTTCTGGTCAAATTTCGCAGTTAAAGGATCGGCTGGTGGTCGGTATCCAGGGGGTGGGGGAGCGAGAGGCATCGAAGGAGGAGGTGCCGCGCCCCATCCTGGAGGCGGCGGCGGAGGCAAGGATGACATGTCGATGGATTAAACGATAGCTGAAGTTGAAATTATCAACCGTTTGATAATGAAGGGGTTGTTGGTGTTACTTGTCGTTTGACATCAGGGATTGCTCGGCGGCGTCGCTTCCCGGATCTCTTCGCGAAAAAGAGACACAAGAAGAGAGTAAAAGAAGCGAAGCCGAAGCAGATGATCAAACAGAACTGGTTACTGACGCCAAAAACACGTCGGTTGCGATGATTGCAGGGCGTGTTTTCCTTCGAGCATCAATGAAGCCGGTGGCGGCTCTCCATTTTTTGCGGTGCCAAACACACTAGTCCACTCTGGGACTAGCGCCGCCTCGCCAAAACTGCTAAGCTTAACCCACACAAAATCTGCGCTAGATGTTGAAATCGAATTGACGACAACGACAAATAACGACGGTGTTGCGATCCTCACGAAACAACAGTCTCACCACGCAGTTGAGATCCGAGGACAGTCACAATGGCCAACACACGCCTCCAATACGTGAGTTATCCTTCCTCTCCGCGATTTTGATGCGCAGCCTTGCTAATTTCGATTTTTTCTTCCACCTACAGCGCCGACGGAACCCGTACGTACTACCATAGCGAAAATCTCGACGATTGGACATTTTGAACCTGGTTGGAAGTTAACAATCCTTTTCTACGAATAGATACAACACCAAATCCAACAATGTCCGTGTGATTAAGACCCCGGGCGGCAAGCTACGATACCTCCACATCAAGAAGAAGGGTACTGCGCCCAAATGTGGTGACTGTGGCATCAAGCTCCCAGGTGTGAGTGCTATCTATGACCCTGCGAGGAATTCCGATTTGTCGCTATACAGAGACACCGAAAATGTCCATTGAGATTCTAGGTCACTGATGCATTTGGGAAATAACAGGTCCCCGCCCTCCGCCCCCGTGAATACTCCCAGATCTCCCGCACCAAGAAGAACGTCACCCGTGCCTATGGTGGTTCCCGCTGCGGCAACTGCGTCAAGGACCGCATCGTCCGTGCTTTCTTGATTGAAGAGCAGAAGATCGTCAAGAAGGTATTGAAGGAGTCACAAGAGAAGGCCGCTGCCTCGTCGAAGAAGCGTTAAACAGCTGCTAGCGACTACAGGGGTGTTGAAGTGGCTGTGTGTGGAAAATGGTATGATGGTTCGATCACAACCGGAGTTCGGGTGGAATATAATTCTGGTTTAGGAACGAAATAATCATGAAATACATTGTCTGACTGTGCACGTTGTGCGGCAAGATGCTCAGCATGAAGGTATTTGTCGGCCATGTCATGGTTACGGGATACTTCGTTTTTCCGTCTACGCTGTCATTAAAATCGGCAATTACCAATAAATTCATAAATTTAAAATCAAAACACACCCATTGTTCCAACCTAGCGGGGCCTTGTTTCTTCTGAAAACATACGTGATACCCGGGATCATTGCTATCCTTTTGACAAAATTGGCATCCCACACAAGAGTGCCAGCATTGCAGGAGCGCGACTCATCACAATAAAATCTCCGTCCCACGTTTGAAACTTCACTTTCATAACTGGATCAGCGGTAAGTATGCTTCAAGCACGAAGATCGGCACTGCGTAAGTATCACCCCGGGACACTGCTCTCTTGACCCCTTGTGCCAGCAGCCAAATTTATTGAGCTGAAGATCATCCGTGCAGCCCGGATAAAGAGAAATCATGATCGGCTTTGCAGATGCTTAGACTGGCGGTCCACTGTAGACCTCGCATCATCTAACTAGCTTTGCGCGGTGCCCATAGTCGACACCGGACAATTTCCAATGCAAACCAGACGCCAGCGAACGCCAGTCCACTGAGTAAAGCACATACATGGAGGTTTGAGGTATACTTTTCAAGCATAATGAAACTGTTCTGAGACGTCTGCGATGCACTTGATCTCGAGCCACGTCCAGAGCATCTCCAAGAAGGGAGCTTAGACTTAAAGACCACCCACTAGAAGCAGCCTTTAGATGAGGTCTTTGTTCGTTCCAAAGAAGCATATAGGCTGAGTAGTATACGCTGCGGAACTCTCACAGCGCACCCTTGGGTGGCACTCGGGAGGCTCAATGTTGCAAGTGTGCAATCTCTTCGGGATGGTTGGAGTAACGCACCTCAGGGTACTTTGTGCGAACGGTGAACCAACCAGCCAGCTCCTCATGTAGCGACATGAAAACACCAATCATAGGTTGAAGAACTTCTCCTAGAGCTCGACCCATGGCAATTCAGCATAGTTGAAATGCTGTACACCAAGGATTGCGCGTCCACATTCTCTGCTTAGAGAACAGAAGTCAGTAAGCCTTTAATCTATCGGTGTAGATTATAATCTGCTAGATGAAGGCACATACTAATTCGGTCGGGCCTCTGGTCCAAATTTAGAACATGTTATTAAAAACGACCAGCTGAACCATGGAACCCTCCTATGTAGATGAGCTTGAGCGCCTAATTGGTGGCTACCAACTCAGCGCATAACGCGGAGCATGCGGTGGTGGCTTTCATGACGAGAGCTAGGGGCAACGAAGGAAGGTCATCACGACCAGCCGCAGTAAGAGGTCTGAGAGTAAACGCTGTGAAGATTGAGGGGATTTGATTTGAGCCCGTAACGGTGCCATCCATCCCCATCCCTCCTGTCGAAGATCAAATCCGTTTGTATTGCTATCAAGGGCTACGGGCAAGGGAACGGAGCTAGACTTGCCACGCCTCTCGGGGGGTTGATAATTGCGCCCGCGTTCCGTTTACGATGAGCTGAATGCACATATGTGCTGCATCGTCGTTAATTCTATGAGCTTAGGAGGTCTCGTGTTGAAGAGACTGTTCCTCAACCCTGGAACCATGTCCAACTACGTGTACTTCGGCCCCAGTTGCGATCCATTTCACGGATTCCGTACCGCTCTGAAGCCACTCAAATTCGATCTCCGACACTACAGGAATTGATGGGAGGGTCGCATGTCCGCAATTGCGTTTGAACATAGTGCCCTCCCCTTCCAGGCTTTCAATAGCACATGACAGTATACCTATCTATCTATGGACGTTGGGAGTATCACAGCGTGCGGTGCGAGAACAAGCGATGGAATATTGTGGGCCTTCCACTGGTGACAAGCTTCACATCGAGAGATAAGCGCGACTTGACCACAATTCGAAGTGGAATTTCCCCATCTCCTGTGCGACAGCACTCTACAAGTCAAAGAGTCGGCCAGGGACTCCATACACATCTGCATTATTGTGAGACACCAACAAAAGAAAAGAAAAGAAGGGATTGATGCTGGTGGTGCTGTGACGGCATGCAGCGTCCCACCCTCCAGCGCGACGAGATACAGGCACGACAGGATGGTAGAGCTCAAGAGAGAGTTGCGTACCGGGTTACGTTTTCGTTGAAGGCCTGGATCGCGAGCCGCCGTCGTATCCTGCAAGAGAGGGCTCGTCCTCTATCAATGATCATCTTTTTGCCCTGCATTATCACCTATTCTGAGAAGGACTTATTGGTGGCTACAGTTCCAATTACATATGCATATGTTCAACATAGTGTCCGCCACTAAGCCTGCGGCAGTCCCGATTGACCTCCTCTCTGGCGCAGATGGTGGTCGAGAACAGATTTCTATGGACTATCCAGTTCGGCTGCGTCCACCAACGTGTTTCCAATAATGCACTCTGGGGAGCTATATGTACATACATCCAGCCGCCGATCAATTTGTTACACCCCTGACCTTGACTTCCCGAGAGCTAAGAAAAGATTTGTCAACGGGGTTCAAGTCGTAAAGAAGAAAAAGAAAAGAAGAAGGCCGCCAAAAAAGCAAAGGGAGAGAGATCCAAGATAAAGGGTACCTATCGACTCACAGGCAGACTTTCCTTTCTGGCGGTGCCGATTTCATGCATGGTGGGTGATTTGACCCGAGCCAAAACTTAGCTTCTGCATCTAGCTCCCGGGGATGGCGGGGAGGACGGACACATACGAGGTTGTCTTCAGGGTGGAGGGCGATCCTCATTTCAGTTCAAAGCGTCAGGTTCTAGGCTGCGCCAGCGAGGCGAAGAGAAGAAGCACCATACGCGAATTCCTAATTTGTTGCTTCAACGTTGGTAAACGGTTCGCTCTTTCGCATACAAACTCACCCGTCAGAAACCTTGCTCCGGCCTAAGCCACCTCTGATTCCAAAGCACGTCTCAGCTCGTATTACTCTACAAGTTCTCAAGTATGGATACATGAGGCGGGCAACCCCCGAACTCGTCCTATGTACTCTGTACAACTCGGTTTGGCTGGGAGAGACACAGGAGTCGACAAGTTGCGTTTGAGTATTTCGCGGAACGACATCGGGACGGGAGGGCCATCGATCTGTTCGTCGGGCTAATGCAAGCTTCATCCAGACTTTAAAGTATCTCCCGACTCCAATAACACAGCAGAGCCAAGAGGCTTGAGGTGGAGGAAATGATTGCAGAAGACATGCATACATCCAGCCAGGAGCTGGACCTCCGACCCAGGCGATCATTTCATTGCTAGGACATCACTGCTTGAAACAATAATCAGCACCAAAAAGTTCCTACACCTTTGGTGGCTGGATTGATGTATATCGGTTGATTGGTTCTTTGGCCTCTAAATTATAAGATAAGGCCTCCATTCCATATGATCAGCATAATAATGTACAGTGTCAATCGAAAACGCCAGTCGTATGGGTGGCTAAAGCATGTGATGCACAACTTGGGAATTTCCACCACAATATGTCGAAGCCATATAAAAAAAGCAAAGAATTAAAAAAAAAATAATGGAAAGTGAACCATTGCGCCAAAAGCTCGAAATTAGGATTGAAAATGACCCCAACTAACAAAATGCACCAACCGAATTCCACATCCCGGATCGACCCCTAAGGTAAAGTTTGTAACCAGGAGTGAAGACGAACAAGACATGAAAAGAAAAGAAAAGGTAAGCGTTCGTCGAATCATGTACATACAGCCTTCTGATAAAGCCACTTCCAACCCAAAAGCCAAAGAGAAGATAGGAAATACGAAAGGAGGAAGGGAGAAAAAGTTACATGAAGAGGAAACAAGCAATGCAGCCGTCGAAGGGATAGTAGGTAAACCGTATACCTATTCAGACGGGAAAAAAGATAAGAAAGAAAGAAAACATGCGCGCATTATACACAGAGAAGAAAATTTGCACTATCCGTATTCAGCAATTAAACCCCTGACGAAACATTTGGCTATCAAGTATTGACATATCCGTGACTACTTGATTTTCATCATGAGCCGTGGACTGGCAGAATATTGATGGCTGAGGTAAGAGGTCCGTACATCCCATAAGGCTTTCTAATTCGTACTGGCCCAAGGTAAGGTTTATCCCTGTAAGATCGTTTGTTTCTGCGGGTTCGTATTTGATGGGTGAAGTCATTTCAACCGTTGCGTTGTTATCACCACTGCAACCCATGCCAGCAGCAAAATCTGTGTTCTGCTGGCCCTGGTTCATCAACTTGTCCGCTGCTTGAGCTCGTCTGATCTTGGCTGCCTTCTTTGCGGCACGGCCCCCTTTCGCTCCAGATGCCTGGCGCTGAGGAGCTGGAGGGTTTGACCTTGCGGTTTTCTTGTGGGCGACTGGTTTTCGATACCTAGTGGTTGATTGCACACCCTCCTTTAGAGCCCTTTTAGTCAAACCCCAGGCGTTATTGGATCTTTTTGACCGGTTACTGGGGACTGCTGGATCTTTTACCCCCTCGAAAGCCTAAGATATACTGTTAGCGGCTGGTCTTACACGCAAGCAAATTCATAACTTACAGCATTCATAGAAAGATTATGGCGAATGCTATTCTGCCACCCTTTTGAGTCTGTATTTTTGACTTTGTTTGTATTCTTCTCGAACCAGTCGTAGATGTCTTTAAGGGCCATCTTGTGTCCAGAAGCGGACATGAGCGCTCGCCAGATGAGCTGGGCATATGGCTCTTCGCAGGATACACTTTCGTTATCCGTGTCATCTTCGTGAGCGGCATCATTTTTATCCACAGCAGATTGCAGTCCTTCTTTTAGCTCAGGAGGACTGGTAGCTAGGATGGTAGCTGTGTCGTCGGGTGGGCTCGAGCCTGTTGAGTTAGGTGGTGATAGAGACGGAATCATAGCCCTCTCTGGGCTGAAAGCGTTATCGAAAATCGGGTCGGGATAGTTAGAATAGTCTTGGTCTCGGTATTGGTCAAACTGAAGTCCATATTCAGATTTGATTTCTGGTGGAGAGAAAGAAACTTGCTCCCGCTCAAAGTCGTAGGCAAAAGGGCTTTGTTGGTTTGGGTCTCCAAGCTCGTTAAAAAACGGGGTTACCGGAGAAAATAAGCTGAGGTCGGTTTCTGGCAGTGCTGTTGCTTCGGCATCCCACGGAAATGGATTCTCTTCAGCACGAGCGTTGTCATACGTGTAGTAGTAGGATGGAGGTGCCATCTCTGTCTTGTATTGGTCCTGGACAGCACTGACTTCGGGGAGTAAAGAGAGTGAAAAGATATCCTCTGAAAGACCTAAACCAAAAGAACTCTGTGGAGGACACTCTGCATCAACGCCCGTTCCTTGCCCATGAGATAGAGGGTCATAAGAAGTGCAACATCGAAGGCTTTTAGGTAGCTCGGAAACTTGATGTATGAGAAACGGGAGAAAGCAGGACTGGCACATTTGCCCGCACGGGTAGTGGGGTGGAGGGTGTTCAGTAGGGTCGTCCATTTCTTTTTGATTCTTTGGGTATCAAAGGGTGGGATATATCCGGTTGGGGGTTTTTGGAAGATATGAAATGGGGTGGGGAATAACAGTATGCCAACTTTGAAAAGGCAGGATGATGGACTATGAGCAAGGCTTGTAGGACAAAGATATGGAGAAATAACTGGGATTCCGGCGAACACAAATGATATACCGCTCTGCAAGGTGGTTGGGCGCGCTGTATTCAACATGCCAGTTCACATCGGTAAAACGCTTGCTGCGGACAGCCTGCTGAATGACTGTAAGGCAAGGACAAACAAACAGTGATCGTAGATAAGTTGGAGTCAGATTCCCTCTCAGCAAGGCGATATAGTATTCTCTGCCTGACTGAAGAGAAGTGCCCTTGTGGAACAGCAATCTTTCTGGGCATATATAGGCCAGATTATTGCTCAAGGATAATAAGAGATCTTAGTTATACACAATGTCCTGCGGGACGGGGAAAGGGTTAGAAAATGTGTCAAGCAGCCTAGCTTCGCGATTAGCATCCTGATTGGCGGTGGCGGAAAGCTGCAGAAATTGATATGTCATGAGTTACACTTGGAGAACGGCCTGGCTGCGGGCCGGTAGGATTGAAAAACTCATAAAACCTTCTGGAAGGTCTCACGAAGTTCAGTCCTGATGAGGCGAATCTGTCTGCCAATCGAAAAGAAGAAAAAAGAATATATTATATGCCGGCATAAACAAAGCTTCCCCTCTGCAGGCCAAGAGGGTGACCCAGACTGAAGGCTGTATCTTCACCTAACTCTGCACAGATAACTTGGGTATAGAGAGAAAAAAAGAAAAGAAGAAAAGGTTGAGCTGCATTTTCCTCGGTTGGTATGACTTCAAAGGAGGCTGTAGCCGACTTCTCAACAAAGCAAGAGTCTGACATGCGCACGTCAGAGAGCTTTTTCAACCATCAAGCCAGTTTTTTTGGTCAAAACGTCGCCCACAGTTCTAGTACCAGCCTGCCTTGGCCCTGGACTCAAGTGACATCGATCCACCGACTTTGAGAATGTTTCTGGACACAATTAAAATTCTAGTAATCGTCATTATTCATTCATGTTGTGCCGATAACGGCCCGTAAATACAAACTACCAGAATTTTTTTGGGGAGAAGTTTGTGAATATTATCTCCAGCGCGAGACGGGCTTGCAGCTGCGGCACAAGAAGGTTTATTTACGATAATAAATCTGAAGATCGTTAGCTTCGTGGAAATTAAAAAAGCAAAATTTACGAAACGCACCTTTTTGAACTG
This sequence comes from Arthroderma sp. MBC 929, assembly GCA_030789285.1. Classification (NCBI taxonomy): domain Eukaryota; kingdom Fungi; phylum Ascomycota; class Eurotiomycetes; order Onygenales; family Arthrodermataceae; genus Arthroderma; species Arthroderma sp. MBC 929. Next base: position 330,303 of record JARJUX010000066.1, read on the forward strand.
GAAGTGTAGCTGGAGGATACCCTATAAGGCGTGTTAATAAGGGGAAAATCGATGATAAACAGATTTGGTGCTTCTAGAACGTACCTTGTCGAACGTGCTTTTAAAACCCCTCTCCCGTTTCGCGCTATAATCCCATTCCTTGTCCACGATACGGAAAGCTAAATCCTCATACGGTGGCCCAGCAGTGAAGCGGATGAGGCAGGTATCTTCTTCTCCCGCGGGCGCAAATGACTGCCCGCGCTTCCTCCCATGCTCCCTCTCAATTTTATATGTTGGAGCTTTTGTTTTATCGATGAGATCTGGGTAGAATATGTTGAATTTGTAGCCCTGGACTACCTTTGGCGGTGGGTTGTCATAATCGTAATGTGTTTGGTTGTACTTGTTCCATTCGTAGCCCATTTGTACCCGATTGAAATAACGGGGTTTGCGAGGCCTATATTTGTTTGCCCAAGAAGGTTTCGCTGCCGTGCTCACCGCCTCCTCACCAGCAAATATCTCTTCGTTTTCACTGACTCCTCTGGCTACCTCCCTTTCGTATAGTGCCTTAGTTGCCTGCGAGAAATCGTCATTTGGAGTGGGTAAGAACCGAGGTGCAACTGATGGAATAGCGGAATGATTTGATCCCGCGAGCGAATCCGAGGAAGTAAGAGCATTCCTTTCGGCTGTTCGATGCCGTAATGGTACGAATCCCATCTTCAAAATCTTCTTGCGCTCTTGGGCCTATGATAACATTAGCTGTAGTCCTTGGAAATTTAAAGAGGTTCGAAGGATGTAGCGTACAATTTGGTTCAATAAACGCTCCTCGTCCAGTATCTCTAGATTCTTGTCTTGAGTCCGAAGTTGTAAGAGAGGCTCTGGGTCGAGTTTGAGAACACGCTTTGAGGTTTGCTCATTTAACTTCGGACTTTCGTAAGGAGCAAGAGGAGCTAGTTTATTTTGCACATTCTCGGCTTCCTCTCGTTGCTGCTTCCGCAGATCTTGAACCCGATTATGAATCACCGCCTGGTATACCTTCTTTAACTTGGCACGAGCTTTCCACACAGTCAGGCTCTTTAGCAGCTGTTCCCAATAGTCGGTATCGATGGGCTCCTTTGAGTCTAATTTCCTCCGTATCTGTTTTTCGAGTCCTATAAGTTCGTCGTACGTTTTTGGGCTGAGGAGTCTGTTGATATCGGCGACGACAGAGCTAACTGCGCGACCTTCGGGCGCTAAGGATTCGGACTTTTGTATTCGGTCCTGGCATATAACTTTCATAGTCTAAATCTCCATTAGCGAAATGACGAACCCGCATCTCAAAGGAGCGAAACAAACCTTCCAGTAATCCCTGTTATCAGAATTTGTTTCGAGACTCAGAAACGTATCGATCTCCTTTTCAAGATGCACTAGCTGTTCCGACGACAGTCCTTCAAACACGCCCTCCGGGTCAATCAGGTCTAAGTCCGAATCCGCAACTTCGTCGTCTAAAGGGTTCCTTGTCGGGTCGATGACGCGTAGGGTGATAGTAAGCCAGTCGATGGGCCTTGCACGACCTTCCTTGACTCTTATTTCTGACTTCTTCTTTGCCTGCCTGAGGACAAAAGTGTCTTCCTGCGCTACCCATTCCCGCATCTTCTCTTCTTCTTGAAGCTGATTTAATCGTGTTTGTTCCTTAGCATTCCATGACCGATTGTTCCCCTGCCTCGAGCCTCTGTCGCGCGAATTCGACGAATATTTGCCATCATCAATCTGACGGGTTTTTCCGGGTCGATCCCACGGCTGAGGTGAGCGACTCCTCTTATTCCTTGACCTATCCGGTGCATTCCACGACATGTTGTTCGATAACGGTAACGCTCTGTTGGTGGAGGTTGTTTGAAGCAGCAGGCGTACAGCGTGCTGTGATGATTGCGAAGGTTGAAAGTCAGCTCCAGACCTAGGAAACTTAGCCGAGCTCGGAATACTTTCTCGACGCTCCACCACCTCGCGTCTGAAATTTTAATCCTGAACGCGTCGAAGGATTTGAAAACAACGGCTTCTCGTTATTCTTCGGCATGCAGCTTCTTCCTCTTAGCAGTTCAGCAGAAGCATCATGAATTGTTTAGCTTTGTACTCTGTGCAGCACCTCCCACTATCTATCATTTCTAGCAATAGGGAACCCCTACCAGTTATGTCCTGTGCAAGCATCTCAGTTCGCAGTCACTGAACTATCATTGGGATGCTGTGCATTGAAATCTACTGCTATAAGGCATAAGGATCTGAGCTCGCTATCTAGCCACCACCCAGAGTTTATTCTGAGAGGCCTAACGCACTCATCATTCCTCCTCGTCCTCGTTGAAAATGTTGAAGCCAATATGGTTCCTGGGGTCCAGGAAACGGATTTGACCCTTTAAATCCGCGAGAGAGTCTATTTTAGCCATATGCTCATCGCTCAGCCGAAAGAGTTCGCGATTCTCCACCATCCGACTCTCCTGCTCAGTTTTTGGAACGACCGATGTCCCCCGCTGCAGCCCCCAAGACAGGAGCACCTGCGCCGGGGATTTGCGATATGTTGACGCTATTGCTGCGATCTTCATTACTCATTCCGTGTCAGTATGCTCTATCTCATAAGAAAGGGTATGTTCCGCATACATCAGAGTCCACAAGGGGACCAGGGCGACCCGCGTTCGGGTTAACAACCGCAACTGGTCTTCCACCAAGAGGTTGATGTGCCGCTACATGGATGCCTTCATTTCGACAAAATTCGACGAGCTTCGGTTGGGGGAAATATCTATCACTTGTTTTAGAAGCTTCTCCCAGAGCAATTAGTCTCTCAACCTACGGGTGTAACTCGACCTGGTTCACCGCTGGTTTAATCTCGGCGATCTCCAAAATCCTCTTGATCTTTAGGATGTTGAAGTTGGAAAGTCCTGTTTGTGGTGTTACTCTCAGCGGTGCTGGAATTTTTCGGGCTTGCTTCATTTACCAATGAGTTTTGTGCTTCCTTTTCTAACCAGATCTTCCATGGCCGTCCAAGTCTGAGGGTATGCTTTTGACAGCTTTTGGTCAATTAAAGGCTTGTTGAACGGTGAGATTATCATTCTATGTGGACTTGAACTGCCCAAAACTGACCTTTCCGTTGGGATGGCGCAATGTACTATGGTTTGGGCCCGCGGCATACGCATGGGGAACTGAGTTGTTACTTGTTAGGGGACGTGGCTTTCGCAGAGAAACCTCAACATCTCATAGATTGGACGAAGAGAGCATACAGTGCATCAAATAGAGGTCCACTATATACCCAACTCATGAGATCGCTGAAATCTAGGGGATTGAAGGTGCCTTACCATAATCAAGCTGTAGGTTTTTCAAGCTCTCGTTCAGTGCCTCTTCCACATCCGCAGGATTATGCCATGTCTGAGCTCTGGGTATCATCTTAACACTGCTATATATACCAGTACGAAAGTATTCTTACAGCTTGGTAGTAATGAACAACTCTTCACGCGGCACCCCGCTCTCCTTGATTGCCTCGCCAACTTCTCTCTCGTTTCCATAGGCAGCAGCGGAGTCGATGTGCCTATAGCCGTGCTTTAAGGCTCTGAGTACTAATTGTTTGACCTGGCCAGCTGGGCTATCTGGTTGAAATGTTCCAAAACCCACTGCCGGTATGAGGATACCATTTACCTCGAATGACGATGGAAGATTTGAAGCTCCTGGCATTTTATCTTTCGGCTTGAATTTGCTGAAGTGGTTAAGAGTTAAGGATCCGTCATAGATATGGTGGCTGGTGGTTATATACACGTTCGGTACGCTAACCCCGCCTATCGCCCCACCAACATACAAGCGCCAGAGCAGTTATCTATGACCGAAATTGGCGTACTCGAGGCATCCTAGCCGCTACCATTCAAATGTTATACGAACATTCAGTAGCTATGACTTGCTCTTAATTACTGGAGAAAAAAGACAGGGCTAGTTATGTCTTGCGTCGTCTATATTTCCCCAAGATCCCTCATATCCCCCTTATAACCTTCAGGGAATTTGGCAATGAGTCTCTTCATCTCATCTATAACCCTACGTTTTTATACACTGTTAATGGATTAGATGGTATTTCGAGGTAGGAAAGCTTGACTTACTCGTTTCGAAAATACTTTTGTTCAGGAAACAGGGCTGCGGCATGTGCATTAAATCGACTTTCGCCTTGAAATGAGCCCTGTGACCGAATACGGGAGCCATTGACAGTATCCACTCACATGGAATATAGAGCATTGCGATCAAAGTCATTCTTTGGATCGGACTCGGTGTTGTACCTTTTATATGTTTCGATATACTTGGTCTCGAATCGATTCCGCGCTGGTCTCCAATTTCCGAGCTCATCTGGTAGTTATCAGCGTACTGAATCTACTCAACTTGAAAAAACATTTCGTCGTACATTCATGATGCGCGTAGAAGCTCGACGGGTCATATATCAATGGACGGCCGGTTTGTGCATTGACTGCAGTATTTCCACACCATAAATCCCCATGAACAAGCGACGGTTTCACAGACCGTCCACCCGTCTCCATAGGCCTTAGGAGTCTCGGAACAACCTTCGACATGAGGGCCGGTTTAAGGGCCTCCATTTCTTCCCATGGCCCCCCGCGCTCTATATTCAACTTGAGAATATGCTCGAGACCTCGAGTAAAAAACTCCTCCCAAGTGTCTGTATAGCGATTCGCCTGCGGTAGGTCTCCATTATAGGCTATACAGTGAAACCCGAATTTTCCATTAGGGGATACACTGGTTCGATGCAATTCTGCAAGCGTTTTGCAGAACTCGACAGCCTCAGGGACTTTCTCATCCAGCTCAAAATATTCGCAGACATAATAATGAGCGTCATTCATACCCTTAAAGCTGCCCCACGCGAGGGGTTTTGGTGAAAAATCCCCCACAACAGCATCAAGTTCGGATGTAGACTCAAATTCTCCCATCAACGCCATTTTTCCTTGTTCACCAAATGATATCTAATTTTTGTTTCAGCTTCTGCTGGTTGTTTTTTTTTTTTTTTTTGGCTTGGAGCGAGTACCTTTAAAAAGTAACCCTGGCGCCCAGAGCCATCGTCCCCAATATCAACTCGGTATCTGTGGGCCCATCCCGATTCCCCTAGAAATTCGACAGTAAAATGTCGTTTGAATAAAGGGATTTCTAGAATTACGAGGTTAAAGAATATCTGGACATTTGTATGAAGAAAAGCGAAGAGGCTTTGCACAAACCAGAAAATGAAGTGAAGTCAATCGACCGTCCCATCTTCAAATGCCACAATACCTGGGCTCTGCAATGATGTATTGTGGCCTGGTCGTTGTCGGACTCGGTGCTGAATATTATATAGAGATAATAATAAACGAAAATATGGCATACTATAGCAGAGTGGTGAGAAACATGTATGTGTTTCCCGGAAACTGGTACTTGGCTATACCATTCTCCAAATATGGGGCCAGGTAAATAATGCGCTACCAAGATACTCCATCGCATATCGAGCGATCCGCAACAGCACAGCTACATTTCACCCATTTCACGCACCTTCCACCTAAATCTGTGGTAGTTTTTCTCAGAGGCGCTTTCCACTGAATATCCCCATTAGTGGTACCAAAGCAGCTCTAATCAGTCCACTCTATCCCCTCGCATAGCGTTTGATCATGGCAATTCCACCTGTCTGAGTCTCGGGCTTGGCGAGCATCAAGTTATGTCAGCCAACGCTTCGTTTTTCATCCTGCGCGATCAAGTACGAGATGCTGCATACTAGGAATAACGACAACTATACCCTTCAGCCCTCGTTCATCATCTATATTTTCAATCTGTGAGCCGCTAGATCAAGTTGCGGCCCGCTCCCGCAACCTTAACTCGACGTCCTTGGCGCGCGGTTCGAGACTCAGTGAGTATCGTCGTGCAACATCGTATGATCAGGATTCCATAAGAATAGAGCGTGTGAGTACGATATACTTGATTGCTTCCTTCGAAGCTGAGAGCAAGTCTGATGAACTGGCAGTTTCGCAGGCGCTCCTCGGTTGATCCCCCAATGCGCCTGCGACATGCGGTGAGCAGCGCTTTCCGTCGATTCAGTCCGGCTCGTAGAGCGGGAAGCAACACAGGAGAGGATTTGACTAGTGTAGAGTTCAAGGGCCCTCTGGGCCTTACTCTTTTACGTACTGTTCCTAAGCCAGTGGTGGATTTTATATTCATTCATGGGTTCGGAGGTGGATCAAGGAAGAGTTGGTGTTTTTCCACAGATCCAAACCACTATTGGCCGAAAGAATGGTTGAGCAAATACCCTTCTTTTTGCTATGCTCGCATATTCACGTTCAGGTATAGAACGGATGGGGGTGAATCTAAACCTGAGGACAAGATGGAAACTGTTCATGATGTGACCAAGTTGGTGTACGAATTAAATTGCAAAACTATGATAAGTTGCGCTTGCCAGCCATCCATCCCACGCCGACTACTTCATCTGCATTGACAACAGTGGCGCAAGGGTTTTTCCATGGAAGACTGCTTTGGAAGCAAACCCATCATCCGATCCTGATATAGAGAGCTTAGATATGAGGCCCGTTCGTCCTGGCCAGGAAGATGGCGTTTCCCAGATAAATCATCAGACCTCCGACCAAGCCCCGCAAGCTAACGCTCCCCGTTTTTTTGCCGCTCTTGTAAAATCTGGCTCCTCCTTGAGATCTCGGGCTAACATAATTAAGGTCTGGCGTGCGCCAACTGCATCCATATCGGAGTATCTCCTCGAACCCATAGTGGCACCCGAGTTAATCAAATACTCACACGGAATCCATCAGATAATCACATTTATCGGAAGCATAATGCTTTTCATTAACACTAGTTTCTGGGTATGCAGTTTCGACCTTGACAAAGCTAGCACTATGACGTCTGCATATAGCTGCGCAAAAGGACATTTTTTCCTCTTGTCAGACTGGCAGAGAGGATTTATGGAGTTCCCCATCGAATACATACCCGCAAAGCGTGAGTTTGCGGTGGTGACAAGACAGGGGTTGGTGGTTATCAATAAAGGCTTGGACTTTGAGGACGATTGGCCTGGTCATATGCTAGCCTGAGAGGTTGTCAGCTCGTGAGATCGTAACTTTATAAATCACAACATTCTCCCGCTATATATCAGCCTAGTCAGATGAATTCCAATAAAACATTTATCATTTGATAGACTTTGAGCGGTCGGCCTCAATTTTCGATCCGATTTCAGAGCCATCAACTAGTGGAAAATCTCTGTCTTTAATGGTTTAATTCTTGCTTAGCAACTCTTTTCTCCTCTGCGCTATCGCATAGAGTGCACGCCTGACGAAAAATCTGAGCACAGTTTTAAGATATTCAGCTTGGCCGAAGATCAAACAACCAAGTTGAATGAGGAGGTTTGCGACGCGTCAAGCTCGCGTTGTTCGTTTAGTTTGTTATGTTTGTATTTGCTAACTACAACTGGTTAGTACGTGGTCGAGCTTGGCGTCGGGCCTTCCCGCCTGTAGAGTTTATTCACTGGAGCTTGTAACTAACACCAGATTGATTGCTGCTAACAACTATATACAACTACATGTGCCCAATAATCCTAATTTTGCATGGAACATCGGCTCGAGAAATATAATTTATTCCTCTTGTGGGTTGATCCGGATGGACTTTGGGTTAATAGGCTCCGCGTACCGAGTGTAGTTTCCAGACCACGCGTAGGATGTCCCCTTGCAGTTGGATTGTCTTAGAAAGGAAATGTAAGCACTACTAACCTCACCCCGTTGTTCTGGGCAATAAGCAATGAATTGATAGAAGGGTAACTTACTCATAGACCAATCCTGTCGCATAGGCATCAAGGGCCCAGATTCCGGTCGTAGGACTTATAGAAGATTAGCACGGGGAACAGATCATTCGATGATCTACCACCGCCAGTTAGAAATCCGGAGGAATGTGAAAAACCTACTCGACATTCACGAGCTCGGAACATTCAAGGCGAGAAGCATATTGTCCACTTATACTTCCGCTGGGATATTGGAAACCGATCTGGAAGATTGAATTAGCTCTCATGGAAGGATTGGATGAAATGATAGCTTTAACTGACCCAGAGTTCGTCCCCAGCCGCCGCGGCGAGGGTGATGAACCCAAAGCTAGCAAGAAGACTGGTGATCTGCATCTTGAGTAAGAGGACAGGTTGAGGCCGATTAAATGGAAGGATGATACTGATGAGATCGACAGTATAAAGTAGCGATTTTCAGGGGCCGAAAACGCAGAAGTGAGATGAGAGTGTAGCTAGCCAACTGGAGGATACGGCCGACTTTATAGGTCCTTAGTCGTTAATATAAAAATCCCAACGGTGGAAAACTCCAGCATCAGGGTATCAATGCAAGTTAGAGAACCTATGCTAGACCAGACCATGGTCCCGTTAGCTCCATGTAATTGAGCCCGTATAAGCAACGCAATATCCCTCTATATAGTCCGTCACGGCTCTGTGCTTATTTAGCGACGAATTTTACGCTGTAGGAGAGGCACGATGAGAGCATGCCGAATGCCAGGTGCTGCTTACACGAGTGATGGTTAAAGCTAAATAGACAACTCCTGTTAACTCCGTCCGGGTTCCAATTTTTATCTTCTTTCTCTCCGCCGCCTTGAGATTATCTGGGCTTCTTAGTTCATCCTGGTGAATTCGACCGCGCAGTCGTTCAACCTGGTCATCTCAATTCTCTACCCCTGCTATGTTGGACGCTGTTCGGGGCATGAATACAGTTACCGATGATAGACGGGGTCATGAAATGAAGTACCATGCAACTAACTGGAGCTCCAAAGATCATAGTACTCTGGGCGGTACTGTAGTCCCTTGAGTGAACAAACATGCTGCTATGGTCGGCTAATCGACGAACCCAGCCCGCACCAAACACCTGATGCAAAAGAAAGACAAACATATTAGCATTCCTTCCTTTCCTATTGGACATCTCTGATGCTGCCCAGCTCAGCTTAGGCACAGATACCCAAAGAGTTGGGCTTCAAGTGTTACACCATGGGGGCTGGCGACAAACGGAACCCCGCATTTGAGAATATAAATACCCTGACAGATTCCAACATTTATCCATACTTCAATTTTCTTCTTCTCAAGCTCAAGTCTATCGCCACTGCCCATCATGCAGAGCCTTGATGATAGAGTCCGCGGTGTTGAGGGTATTCTCAACTACCACTTTACCAAGCCTCAAACGATTCGAGAGGCTCTACACCTTGCGGGGGCAGGGAGCTACCTCATGACCGATGGAAATAAAACATTAGCGCTGGTGGGAGATGGCATTATAAAGACGGTGCTTGTTATTAATGGATATGAATCTGGCAAATCGAAGGGTAGGTAGTCCGGTTTTGTCGAGACTCGGCGCATAGCCTAGATAGACAAGCAACTGACACTTTATTATAAGGAGCTATTACCAACATCGTCAATACCGTCGGGAGTAATAATAGTCTTTCGTCGGCCGGATTTGCTCGAAATATCGAGCAATTTATATACAAAAACCTGTCCCAGAACGATGTATCCATGAAATCAATGGCAACCACAGTCGAAGCGATCGTTGGTGCCGTGTATTTGGATAGCAATGAGAACCACGAGGTTACGAAACGGGCGATGGCCGCCCTCGGGATAATGTGATTCCGCCACGGTGAAGCAGAGTCTCGACAACGTCTGTTTCCTACACCTGATTGAGGCGAAATATGGATACTCTGCTCGATTGATTTGAGTGGCTTAGGGTATTCTAGTTAGCTACCGCGGGGGGGTACTTGGATGCCCCTCTTAGGGAACCCCGCGGCACAGTATACCGGGGTATATTCATCCAGTCCGCTTAATCTCCGTTGCGCGTTGCAGCACACGAAGTTAAGGACTTGACTGGATGAAGGAAGGAATAAAGCCCCTGTATACTCGGCCTTGTAGTCCCCTGGGGGAGGGGCTTCCAAGCTTCCCCCCGCGGCGGAGAAGTGGACTCTCCTAATACACGAACCGAACTTTTCTTTTTGGCTGGATGGTGGTATCTTAACATCATTCAATGTCTTAGTTACTTGTTTTCCGGTTGTGTCTTTGTGTGCTATGAATAAGGTTGTGGTATTTCTCGGCAGGAATGATGGTTGATGGATCATGGTTTCAAGCTTGGAATAACGAAAATTTTCGGGATAATTAAATCAAATTCTTGTCTTCAATCTTTGATATTTGATTCTACATAGTCACCCACAGTAAGAGGCGGGCTTGGAAACTGCTACTACCTGTCTGCAAGTAGTTTTGTCCTTCGTGTGCTTGATTCTTAGGTGCAAAACACAGAAACACGTGACTGATTAATGCCCGCTGTCACGTGGAATCTAACAAGCGCGTCAACATGCGCGCCCACACCATGAAATACTCACCATCAGATTCGTTTTTACGCATACGAGTAATCACCAGACTTTAGCATACCCGCTGAAGGCAAGCCACGTGCTTTGAAAGTGGTATGTTGGATGTGGACGTCCAGATATGAGCTAATTTCTCTCTATACTGATCCCATTCAGTTCCATAACAATGGGGATCCTGGGTATGCTCTTGATCGAATCCAGGACTTGGGCCTCCCTCGTTGCGAGATCAGAGCCTATTGTACCATGAAGAGATTAAGAATATGCGATGCTGGAGTTGTGTCGGATTCTACGGTTTTATGCTTGCTATCAACCCAGACCCTTTGGTCATGAATTGTGTTACTTATACAAAAGAGCGGATGGAAAAGGCTGTTCTTAGTATCCAGCAAATCCACTCGGTTCTAGTCGAGCATAATGATGATTATATCCTAACGATACATACATTGGGAAGAAGGAGCGTGATCGAATTAACTTTGAAACTGAAAGGAGGCCAGGGACTGCGTCTTCCACCGAACACAAAACATTACTAGGCAGTTTTCATTTCTAGAGGAAACACCGACCCTATTATAAGCCCGACACTGCCTTGGAAAAGGCATCGAGTCAGGCAGAGGTGTGTACCCATAGTTACTCCTAAGGAAGGTACAACCTTATCCTTATCAAAGCCGTGTGCATCGAGGGCAAGGTGTTCAGCGATCCCAACAGTAAGCCCGCACGCCTGCATCTGCACCGGGAATAACAATTAACTCGATGAGTTCAGCAGGTGTCAATGCTGTTTAAGTGGAGATATCTCTTATTTCTCTCACTTATGTGGCCGCCTTGTTCATAGAACCAATCATTCAGGTGGGGTGACGCACCCTTTGGTTCCAGCCTCTAGAAAAGGCAACGCCCAGAGGACCTCAATGAAAACAGCGTAGGAGACTTCCTCATACTACTAAGAACTTGCGGTAATACCGAAGTAACCCCAAGTAGCGATTAAAAGTCCCGACACCGTTCGAAAAACTGCCTTTTTGGGCACGCCTGCGCACCAGCAAACGTATCCGTCCGCCAACCCCACGTAACCCAGTATAGTCAGGATAGTATCGACCTCCACGAGTTTCCCTTGGAAATAAAAGGTAAATAGTGCGAGTCCAATTGCAGTTGTACGTGCTGAGCACGTCACCATGATGGCCTGAGCTGGTTTGGATATCGCAATTCGTTGAGGCAGGCCAAATTCTCGGATCGAGTGCTCGGCATTAAAGAATGGCATTAGACCACCAAATGTGGTGGCAGTAGCCACAAAGAGGGTCGGGATATGCAGAAGGGTGAAGTGTGATAGCATCATGCGTGATTTGAGATCCAGGGAAGAGGGAAGTGTGAACGTTCATGCCGTCGTCGTCGTCGTCGTGCTGGTGCTGGAGGATGGAAGTCGATCCAAAACGTCTAGCCCCGGCACTAAATAGACATGGTCCAATAAGCAGCGAGTACACCCGGTCGGCAGAGCTTGACAGCCCAGCTGGACCCAGCGAAGTTGACCCGCCAAAAAAAAAAAAAGAAAAAAGAAAAAAAAAATAAAATAAATAAAAGAGCGTGCAGTGATGGAAATTCCGCTGGAAATTTCTCCGATGCAAAAAAACGAGCCTGAGCTACCCGAGACAGAGGCATCGCAGACTCGAATTCGGCTCTCTCCGAAGAACCGCCATCACTAAGGTCCTCTCTGTGAAAGGTTATTATTAGCCTTGATGAAAAAAATATGTTGATCCATAATGGGTTTAAATTAGGTATATTTTGAGATCTTCGAGGATTTCCCAAGGATACACCCAATGCACAGAAAGCTTTTGTTGAGGCTAACTTTTTACCAGGTTATACCCATGTACTGAGTCACATCTGGTGATTTGTTTGTTGATATAGGTAACCGCCATCGAGAACCACAAGGGTGCTGTCCCGTTGATTGTACAGGAAAGACTTCTAAGCCTGCGAGGTATAGATGTGTTGAGGCTGATGATACTGGTAGCACGCCCCTTCATTTCTAACCAGCCCTCCGTGCCCTATTCAGTATCTCAGTGAGTCATGAATCAACACCCACCGACTACCTGAGGCTGGCATTCGCAATCGACTTTGGACCAACCTCATGGGTCGGCCGCCAATCAAAGCTAGTGCAAGGACCACACCACTTCCCGAGTCCAGAACCTCTCAAAGAACATGTGTGGACATTGGACACTTATTGGGTATACAAATATAGATGATATATCAAAATGAAAATCCCTTCAGTGGGCTGACAAGGGGCAGGAGATGGCGAGGAAGCCACTGACCGCCTGAGACCCATAGAATGTATTTTGTTGATGTGACGGCTTGCGTTGAGGCTAAGCTAGACGGATCTAGACGCTGTCAAATTTTGCTTTAACGCTGCGGTCCGCCGATAACCGCGTAGCCGCCCATCACCTCATCCTTGTCTTGACAGCTTGAAAATTTCAAAAACATCAACGCCACTCACTATTCATGCAAGGGCGGTCGGAGAATGATTCCATCCTGAGGCCATATGTTCGAATTGCAAGGGTCAAGCCGCGCAGAGGAAAAATTTTCCTCTATCCTAGCAAGACATTTGTGTGATGATATCCACACCGCAGGGAGATCACCTGTAGTCAAATGGCCTTTCGGGTCGATGAGCCACTACATCATGAGGTCCAAAAAATTTGACAGCCGATATATCCAAGGATGTGTACAGCGTTCACGGTTGGATGTTGGGCAGGCACCACAACCCGCTCAGGCCCTCCAGAGTCGAACACCCCTCTTGAGCACCAGTTGTGATGAGATAACAGAACACGAGGCTGTATTTGTCACTCAGAGTCATAAAACCTGTATATACAACTTGGCGATGTCGACAGGCTGATGTTGTTCATCTTCTTCGTGATGATGGGAAAAATCGATGAGAAATGCATCACGAGAAATGATGTCATAATGCTTGACATAACTCGAATCCCAGCCTCTCATTGGCTAGTTGGGCAGCACATTTGTCAGGTTCGTAAAATACAGTGGCGTCATCCCTTGAGGCTTGGCAGGACTTAACCTAATGCAGGGATGAGACCCACACGGTTAATAATGCATAATTCTGTATTTTCTGGATGTATCTAGATCGCAGCTTCATCTTTGGCCGTCCAAGATGTCTATATAAAGGACCTCAATCTCTCTCTCAGTCCTTCTTTTTTCATCATCAACAATCAGTCAATCAATCAATCAATCAAGCAATCTCTTCCAAGCAAAGACAACCTACTTCAAAGCCTCGATATCAATATCAAAGCATCCTCAAGCCTCTTGCACAACAAGCCTCTAAACAAGCCTCTACAAAACAATACCTCAAACCGACTCAAGTCTCTATCAAAACCCAAGTTTACATCTTCTAAACAACTACAACAACAAAAACAATGGCTGCCAACCTCACCTACCTCGCCATGAACTACTCTCCAATCGCCCTCGAATTGAACGAGGCCTCTACTCCCCTCTCATCTGGCGTCTCAACTCCCAGAACCTCAACCTCTTCAAACCGCTCATCCAAGAGCTTTGACTCTACTTCCCGCCCTGTCTCTTCTTCTCGCAAACAGCTCAAGCGCGAGGTGAAGGCCGCTACTTCTGGAGCACGCGCATCCTACTTCTCAACCAAATAAGCGGGTGCAAACCAAAATACGACACGATGGGAATATGGAGTTTTTGCGATCTTCAAGGTGGAAAAAAGGGTGCGGGATATGTTAATTAATGATTTGCTTTGATCGGTGGAGTTTGGGAATACTAGATAATGTGTAATGGTTTTGATTTTCAATTCATTATTTGGCTTAATTTCTTGTATCTGGTTGATATATATGCAGGCGCTCCTTTCTTTCACATTAATCAATACTGTTATATCTATTCCTGAAGCTTACGATTCAATAATAAGGTTTTAATATGAGTATCACTTGTGTATCTCTGATTCCATCACTCTGGTAAAAAAGCTGCGTAGTGTAGTATGACAATTTACATAACTGTAGCTGCATGAACGTCTACCCAGTATATATAGTGTTACCCAACCAAGTCCAATGTATCTCAAGCGCCTGGGATTGAAAAGCTACTTCTAAGCTTTGGTCTCTTCAAAAATCCCGATCAAACTTTGCGAGAAACTCCGTCGGTATGGTGGGTATATACTTCCTTTCACGCTCTCGATTGGTTCCCCCAAACCCAGCTCCGTAACTGATTAACATATCGGTGCTGGTGGGTAACGAGAATGGTAAGGTCTGTGATGGGTCAAGGAGAAGAGGTTCGTTTTTGTGTATGACGATGTTCGATTGAGATGGTGAAGGCATAGTGCCGGGTGAGCGGGATTGTGGGTTAGGCGAAGAAGAGGGAGAAGTAGAAAACTGCTGTGATATCTTGGGAGTCGTAGGCTCGACGGGATGGGATGCTGGTTTATCTGCATCTTTTGGCGCAGTTGTGGTGGCAGTTTGACCCTGGGGAGATGTTTCCGATGGCTTTGAATCGCCGTTTTCGGTCTTTTCGGGCTGTTCCTGCTGTTGTTGGTGGCTGTTGAACAGTCGCTGTAACTGGGACGGGTCGTTTTGCAAAGAAACTAGGAACTTCATGGCACTCTTTGGAAGTCCCTTTTCGCCAACTTCTGGACGGTATAGTTTGACTGCATGGAGGAGCTGATTGGGAGAAAGTCGTTGAAGTTGCTGTAAGGTACCCACTAGAGAGTCCATGTCGTCTCCCAACGACGAAAAGCACTGCAGCCATTGTAACAGCTCGATAAGCGGCTCCAGGTGCCTGCGCGCGGCATCCACAGTGGAGTCGCCGTTGGAGGACGTGGATCCGTTCTCGTAATGTTCAGGCTGCCGATTGTTAGAACGGGCCCAGTCTTCTAATGCTGAAACATTCATCCGGATTTGCATCGCCTTGGTGCGGGCCAAGTAGCGCCTCGTGGTCATAATCCGGTTAAACAACTCAGAGCCGATCCAATAAAATAGCTGTGCTAGTATCTGGGTGGTTATGACCGAATGGACATCATATAGATCCAAAACAAATAGGGCAGACGAGAGTATAGATGTGATGTTTCGGGGAGCTATCTCAGCTCGCCGCTTAGGTGATGGTGGCCTCATTCGTTTCTCCAGCGGCTCTGGTTTGACTTTGGTTTTCGATCTGAATAATTTCCACTCATTTTGGAAAGCAACGTCTTCAAAACCGGGAATAGTCTCATGATCAAGCATCGCTGTATCCAGGAACCTGTCTATCCGGCGTTCAGCATCACGAATGACAAGTATGAATATGTCGTTGATAAGTTCAGCCAGTTGGAGCTGGAATTCAACAGTGGCTTTTGATAATTCGCCGTCTTTCTTTAAATAGTGAAGGAGTAACGTCGCGTTAGAGATCCAAAAGGCAAGGATGGTCATATCCCATTGATGCTTCTCTACTACGCCATTGATTCTATCCATTGCGGAGACCAGTAAAGTGCTAAGAAGCTCTTCGCTCGCGTGATAATGGGCATACCGGGCTGACAGGAAAATCAGGTTGGCAGGCACTGGCTTTTGAGACGGCGATCGCTGAGGTGTCATATTCGTTATTGTAATATCTAGCATTTTGTCCAATTCGCTTTCTTGGAAGACAAACATCTGGTCATTGAGGCACCTGTCCCAGACAAATGCTTGTTGTTCCTCGAGATCCTCTTCGGGCGACTGCAGAAGGGTATTAGCATATGAACTTGTTTGCATCTTCAAAAGTAGGATAGATATCCCTCTGTGTACATACTTCATATTTTTCATCGAGACCCAAACTCGACAAGTCGACCTCAAGATTTATTGCGCTTTCTTCCATCATCATTCTTCTTTTGATTTCACCTTCAGCAACTTCTTCCTCGAATCTACTACTGCCAAACCCTGGGTCATAAAAGTCATCCACGATAGCAGATGTTCCGATATGATACCCATTTTCCTGCAGGTACTTCTCGATATCAGTTCCGGGCTGTATGAAATCGGACGCGGTACCACCGGAAGACGATCTTATATCGGGGGATGCGCCGTGATCAAGTAGAATCTTCGCTATAGTTTTATGTCGGTTCGTCATAGCCCACATCAGAGCGCTCCATTGATTACGGTCCTGCTTATCGACTAAAGCACCAGCATCGAGAAGTGCAGCTACGACCTCGTGGTGACCCTGAAAACAAAGTTAGCATGACGATAATGGCCATAACTGGGAAGAGGTGGACGAAAAGGAGAGTATGCGCTAATGTAAATTGGGCGGAGAATATTCCACTCACAAAACAGCTGGCGTAGATTAGAGGTACCGCCCCCTCCTCATCCGTTGCGTTGATATCGATGTATTTGCTCGCCTTGCCGTTCACAAGTTTCCGTACTCGTTCAACATCTCCATTGCTGGCCGCCATATTCAAGGTTTTCTGTAATATGTCCTTCTTCTCCTGATCCGCCATCATTTTATCAGCCGCGATATCATCCTCGTCAGCCTCAACATTGTCCGCATCCCGATGGGCAGCCTGGGCTGCCAACATTTCCATCAGCCGGGCATCACTCTCCTCCAACATCGCTGACGTGCCTTGCTTATTGCCATCGAAGCCCAATTTAGATCCAGAAGCGAAATCGTCGTCATAACTCCGGTCGTCGAGAGCGAGGTTAAATGAGAGCGGTTTAGCAGGTAATGGAGTCGTTAGGAATTGCGATTGTCCTAGACACGTAAAAAATCCCCCACATGAACGTTAGCCACGGGCCAGAAATCCCACTCACTAGCCATACAGCTAAAAGAGCTGAATGATAGTCGACTTCGACTCTATCTCGGGAATCGACACATACCTTGCCACCCATCATACATCTCCGTCTCGGTAGAAAAGGTGGGCATGGACCGGCGGTCGTCCAGGGACGTTGGGAGGTCGGCTGGCAAAGCCTTCGGCTTCTTCACCACATCTTCGCCGTTGCTGCTGGCGCTCGAAGACGCTCTCGGTCGGGATTCCTCCTGATCCATAGCATTGATACTATTGTAGGGAAAGGGAACACTATCGGTGACTGCGGGGATCACAACCCAATGGTTCCATGAGGGCGCTCGGCTGGGGTACGCTGCGGTCCGGCGGCGTAGGTATGTATGGCGGAAGGAAAAGATTCGAGTTCGCAGAGTGAATTTATTTCGAGAGGTGCTAGGTAGCTAAAAATGAAGCTGGGTGGGATAATTTGCGTTGTATTTTGAGGTGGACAAGTGTGCATGTGGTTGAATTTCAACTTGCGTTTTCCACCAAATGTTGATGACGATGTTTTGACACACTCCGAAACAATGACGCCTAATAAGCATCTTTAGTTGTTGCCAACTAGTTACAGCCTCAAGGTCAAAATGACATATTATTATCGTATTTTTCCAGGAATGCTATGGTTCTATCCTAAACTATACGTCCTATAATTATATAAAACCCACGATGTTGCACCAGCTAATAGAGAAATCCGCCATTGCCATTCCGTCCATACAACCCTAAAAAATCCCACCAGCCGCGCAAAATAGTTACCTAAACCAACAAATAAATCAAGAGATAGGAGATACATCATATCAGTGCCCGTAGATAGCTATCGAAGCGTATAGAGTTGAGCGGAATCATATAAAAAGAGAGAGGGGGAGGAGAATATAGTAAAATGAACAAAGCAAACAAGGATATCCTTGCGAAATCTCCAGATATAGGGAACACAAATAGAACGTGATCATAAATTCGTTCACGGCCAGATAGGGCCGTTTAAGTTAAAACCCAGATATATAATGATCCAGAGCTCACTCTAGAGCTTTACTGAATGCAACAATATCCTCATCGGGCAGGGCAGAAATCCAGAGGCATTTCTCGATAACGCCCGATATTGGCTGGAATGAGTACTTAGTGCTAGCATCTATCAAGCGCAGCAGGCTTTTCACAATGGATGCAGCAGTGCGGTACCGCTCAAAGTTGACGAGTGGTTCCCCGTCGCGTGTGCTGGCGATCTGTGCAGGCTTCTGAGAGTTATAAGTCAGGTCCTGTACGTAGAGACCTAAAAAGTACAACATAGCGTTAATCAACTGAATCTCCGTCGGTAAATATCTCTTGGGCTTATGGTTCGGTACTCACCAACGAATGGGATGCATCCATCTTGAATGGAGCCCTCCATCTCCAATCGTAGATGATGGAAATTTCGAATTGGTTGAATCAAGGACTCCATATCTTTGAGTGACTGTCTGTCTGCCTCTGGCACTCGGCTCCAGGTCTTTGTTAACCTGGTACAATCGACAGATGACAGGGCTATTGTTATCTGCAACATGGTGGCGTAATTGCGAAGTTTCCTGGCATATGCGGCAATGTGTATGAGCTTTGTGGCTGTCTTTACTCGCTCACTTGTGCTTCTTGTCAGGACTATCTGCGAGACAATCCACTTCACCATGAGGTTGAACCTCGCCACAACCATGTCAATACCTTTGCGTTCCTGCTCGTAAAGATAGTCTACCCAATTTAATGTGGATTGGGAGGAATGACTCCATTTCATATCAACCAGATCTTTCCAATCCACCTCGCTCAATGCAGCTTGCTCTATAATAGTAAACTGTTGAGCTAAAGTTTCGGACCTGTGTGCCAGAATGAATGATAAATGGTCATATGAAGGGGAAAGCAAGATTGGGACAACGGTTTGATTGCCGTCTGAACTGGAAGGATGAATAGGGGGAGCTTGTTGCATAGTATGTGATGGCCCGGAGCTTGAGTGAAGAGTGGAAGACAGCGGCTTCGGTTCCGGATGGAAGCCATCAGTCGACCCAACATAGTAAGGCATAGTGTCCAGGTTTTGCCAAGTTGTATGCGTAGGGGGTGCAGCTAGTGGATGCATAGGGATTCCAATCTCCGCGAATTTCATATTGGGAGAAGTATGCGGACCCTTTCCTTCAGCAGCACTTTGGCCTTCACCCCCGGAAACGATATCGACTGACATTTCGGATGACAATTCGGATGCAGCGTCGTCATGGTCCTTTCTAGTTTCTAGTGAATAGCTTACTGGCATAGAAGATTTTGGTAGGGTTGAACCATGAGCTATCCGATTCATGCTCTCGGTTTTTTCAACGATTTCGATCGATGGGTGCGAAGGAGATGCTTCACTCGAGATTGATTGACCGGTATGAGAATTAGAATGTCCATGAGTTCTCACTAGATAGCTGTGGCGCGATACTGGTGTTTTCATGGAGTCATCACAAAGGCCACGTTCGAGTAACGGGATTGAGCAGTACGAATCTTCAGATTCCATCAGAGACTCGGAATATGGCTTCTCGGAATTAACATTCAGCGCATGAGGCGGCTGGACCTGGTATATCTTTTCTCTGCGGGTTTCCGTGTGTGCAGGATGCGCGCCTCCCAATAACCCGGTGTTCGCAGCTTGAGGAGATGGCTTGGATGGCTTTCTCCACCTCCCCTCTAATTTTAGAAGCGTATATTCGATGCCACCATCCTCGTCATCTGGTATTTTAGAAAACCCCGCTACCGCAGCTTCAAAAGATGTTTTCAGCTGGGGTTGAGAGCGCGGCCGGACCATTGAATACCGCCGACTAAGCCCAGAATTCGGATAGACTTCAGCATGGGAGCTATACTGGTCTTCCACTGTATTTCCGGCAATATAAAGCGCAGAAGACGTCGAGTCAGTACCGGTAGTACCAGACAAGAACGTTGGAGTACCCTGATCTGATTCAGCTGTATTCTCCAGTTGCATTTGACGCAAGTCACCACCAGGCATGCGCCGAAGCATCCGATTAAAGGGGCGATTGGACCGTGTTTCGAAAGAGTTATTGCAGACATCAATAGTACCAGAGTCGGAATTTGTGTCATACTTAGTAATGCCGCTCTGAAAAGAGGCATATTTGCGTAGCCTATTTGAAACAGGTCCGCTAGAACTAGGGCGCGGGTTGGTTGAAGACCGTTGCATGGGAGTAGATGTGGCTATTCTGGGAGGGAAAGCCGCCTTAAGCTGATCGGGGAGCAGCGAAAGACCCAATCCAGTATCATCAACAATGACAATCGACTTACTTCCGGCGGTCATTTGACTGGGGGCCCTTCTTGCGCGGAAATATTGAGAATACCCTAGTTCGGATTCTAGGCGATATACAAAAGGCCCTTCACTTTCCGATTCTGAGCTCGGCTGTCCGTTAGTACCTGGTCTTGTAGGTTGCCCATTGATAAGTTGGGTATAGGAATTGAAACTTTTCTGGCAAAGTACATCGATACGGTTATTGTACCTGGAGGCTAGCTTTCCTCTCTTTGTTCCATGTGTGTCTGATTTGTAGACAACATTCGGTGGAAGAAGTGCTGTTTTCCCTCCGGGCTCAGGTGTACGATTGGCTTGATGTGGAAGGGCTTGGCTTCCTGGCTTTTGGTACAGAGCTCGACGAATAGAGCCAATGAATGTTTTCACAGCCGGGCTTGGGCTTTTTGGGAAATAATCAGCCTGATTCGGAGGGTCTTGGGATTGTAGACCAGATGGTGAAGTCTCCAGACTCGGCGAAGGAGGGATGGCTGAAGTTACATAGGGCTCAACGGGAAGAAAAACATTGCCCCTTATGATGCTTGATGCCTGTGTCGATTGAAATTGAAATTGCGAATGCGGCTCAAGACTCGAATGGGGAAGCGGTGCTCGGTCGTCACGGACGGAGTCAGAAAAACTTCCGCTCCGTTTATGTGAATGAAATGGTCGTCGCCAGATGGGCGAAACTAGGTTAGGTGACAGCGGATTGTCAGGATGGGAATTAGATTCCGGAATGGTTAAAGGCACAGGATGGGGAATTCGTGTACGGTGGGAATGTAAGGAAGCGCGTTTAGAAGATCTTGCTGGGATAGCTGGGGCACTTTTGGGGCTAGTCGGTGGTGTATGCACATCGTAAACAGGTGTTGTAGAAGTTCGGCGAGTGTGCTGTTGTAAGTTGCGATCCTCGGCTGTGTGGGGCGTCTTTGCCTTGGACTCCTCTTTGGAGAGCGGCGATCCAACCACAGGGGCAAATTCGGAGTGTGAAAGTCGTGGCACACTGGTAGGACTGCAGCTCGAGGGGTGATAGTTAGGATCTTCTCCGGGTAAAACTAGGTCGTCTTGGTGGTGGGTCTCGTTGCCGAATTCCTGAGGACCCCAGTAAACAGAATATCTTCCATTCCAGCATCTTTTCAGATCCAGAATTATTTTTAAATCACTCGGGTCGCTGCTGTTCCTGTTCTTAATATCGTTGTAGAGATTGTTTATGCGATTGCAAAATTGGGCCCTCAGATCGTAGTTTTTCAGGAAGTCGTCTACAAAGTAATTGAGTATCCAATGCCTCAGGGCAGCAAAAGCACGGATACGAATAATCCTTCCATCATCTTCTAAACGGTTGATAGCCCATTCCAATCTCGCGAGGAGCAAAGAAAGTAAGTTACCTGGGGACAGGTAAGCCCGAAAGCTGAGGAAAAAATCAGAAACCAGTTCGTAGTCCATGAAAGAATCCGACGAAATCTGAGCAACAATGCGTGCAGGGGTTGCAGCAGATAACTTTTTGGTTCCCTTTGCGTAACGAACGACTGACGAATCATCCATTATGGGTAAGAGTTCATCAAATACGGAGGGTTCGATGGGTTCCTTGAGCTTGTAGAATACCGATGATTGTGCTTGGGATGTATCTCCACTTTGGACACGGGGACTAGGAAAAAGTGACGGAATCCACGACTGAATCCTCACGGCATCCCTCAGCATTGGATGCAAACAGCCGTCCGGGCTGATTGACATTGGTGATCGGGGGTTATCTAACATGGACGCTTTTGTGCACGATGAGCTCCGTACCATGAGGGAGCCCCCTGCTGTGAACCCAACCCCTTCTATTCTGTAGTGCGGAATAGGTATCGCGAGGGGAGCTACTGGTTTACCAGCTGATTCAGGGGGATCAGCATCTGGCCTGTCGATGACAATTCTTAGTCTTCCAGAACTCTCAAACTCAGAAAACGATGACCGGTCATCTCCGGCCGAAAACGAATGCCGCCTTGTGACATGGGCACCACTCTGTAGATTCCCAACCTGGTTTCCTACCCTGTATAACCGGGGGGCGTCGCCTTCAAAATTTAGCAACTGAGAATTAGACCAAGCACTGTGTCTAGGATCATCGTCTGGAACAACGGGCTGCGAAAGATTGGTATTAAAAGGGACATTCGTAGTATCGCGCCCCGATTGACGGGTATTCATGGTGTCCGCGTCGAGGATTGGCCTAGAGCGAAAAGGTATGACAAAATGAGTATTTCATTGAAAAGAAAAATACCTGCACATCGCATCACTTACCTCAAATATAGCTTTCCGTTGTTCCCTACATTTCCCACAGTGAACTGCCGACCCTCGCGGGCATTTGGTATCCCCGGAAATCCTGATTCTGCGTCGGATCGCAAACGAACTCGTCCCGCCACCTCGTTGCTTCCATTAAATTGACGCCGCGGAAATCTCCCGCGAAAGATGTCCCTCTGCGGCAGATGGTCATTCAGGAGATTCTGGCTTTTAGCAACGGAGTTTGCACGCTGGACACCAAACGCTGGTTGGAGTGTGTTAGCTGCGGGTATCCTAACATCCAGACCACGGTCCTCGTCCCCATGTAGTGCTCGATGATGTTTAGTATTATCTCGGCGGGTTGGTTTCGGCGGAGACGAGGTAGACGGTACTTGGTCGTCCATTTTCGAGGCAATTACATGCTATATCGTCCACCACGAGAAGGTAAATCCCTCAGCCTATTATCTCGCGATTTCGCGTAAGGAAAATGCGTAGCGACCGACAAGAACCTGGGATGGACAAACAACAACTTTCATATTATCACATGCGTAAAAGCCTTCTTTGTTAGGGATGTGATGCGTGGTAGTGCTGGGAGTTTGACATGACTGAGGGTGAAAGAGCATCAAGCGACGGGCATCGTTCGGAGCTTAGGCGGGCGTCGTAGGTATCGTTGGGGGACTGGGGAGCTCGGTAAAATGCGACGAAAGCGAAGGATCGTGATTGTTTAGTTTCGAACAAGAAAGACAGTAAATCCAGACAGTCGAATTCGCGGGGGCCAAGATCCTCTGGTGTCACGATGAGCTAGAATTGAAGGATGAAAGGGAGCGATTAGACAAATAAACAAAAGAATAGGGCGTGATATTTTGGCCGAGAGGCAGTTATGTATATATAACCATTAGGTAGTAGTAGCTAGCTACAACGCGAGAGTATAATTAGACATTAATTTTTTCTTTTTCTGAAAGGAAGCCAGCCCAACATTTCTCCGTCGTGGTTCGTGGAGGTTTTTGCTGGTTCTGCTTCTTTTGAGGCTTGGACGGTGTTACTGGCGCTACGAGGCGACGTGGCCAATAGGAGGACGGTATGTCGCTGATGTAAGCACAGATGTGTTCTGCGACTTCGAGCGCATATAGAAACGTCCTGTTTATTTACCAGTCCACGGCCACGAACCAAACAGAATACGATCAAACCTAGCGATAAATGTGAGCACTTTGTCTGACTACGCCGTGTGGAGTGTTCAAGAACCTGTTGGATGCACTGCAAAAGGTCTTGTGGCGTGCTTGAAACTCGCTGGATATATCATAACATGAGCCAACCTCTTCAGCATGATTCGGTACGGCGCTCAACAGCGCACTCTGCACCTGCTCAGCTAAACTATACGGCGTCGTGGATATTTCATCCGTATCTACGGAGCATTCCGAGCGGTGAATACTACTAGTGACCATCACGAGGCCGAAATGTCACACAAGGTTCCAACTTCGGAGCTCTGGCCTTATACCAGCAGCACCAAGAAGCACCAACTTCCGAGGTCACTAAAATATAGCGCCATTAAGGTCTAATTAATATACTCGAATATGGAATATAGCAACGATCCCCCCGCAATCTCTGGAATATCAGTCTCGTGGAAATATTTTGCCCCTTTTCCTCTTCCTCCTTAAACAAGCGTCTTTACCGTGTCTGACAGCAGTATCCAGCCGATAATTTCAAAACGCCATGGGGACTCTACTGCTGCATTATTTGGTTTTAAATCAGGATGCTTATCTTCCAGGGCAATGCTTCACGCCACCAGCTCTTTGGATCAGCAATTTTTTTTCTTGGATATCCGGTTTGGTCAAAGTTTTGAAGTTTATCTATCCACACGAGCTGTCCTATTCCGAGATGATCAAGAGCTTCAATTGGCAATCAGTTCAGTTAACTATTTTGCAAAGGTGTGCCGCATAAGTTGTCGAACAATGGCTGTCTGCCTGAAGAAAGCACCAACATCCAGGAGCAGGAATATGCATTCAGCCACCACAATCACCTTTTATGACTTAGGTCCGCAGTATTTCCTTTCCTTCGACATTGGACCCTTTCTTGCATACATATTTAATCACAGCAGCCTCACCAAAGCATGTTCCAAGATTCAAGCACGCGCCTTGTTAAGCTCTATATCGGCATCCACCCAAAGTTTATTCGATCAAGTATCTCCCTTGTTATCTACTTGCAATCGAGCAGGGAAATGTAAGACAAGAACTGGGATCTTAAGCATCTTGATTATCAGTACAGGTGCCGATTACCTCCATATAACGGCGGTAACACACAATAATCATCATCCAAGCAGTGCATTCAGAAGCCGAAACATAAAATCGCAGCTAACCATCTTGCCCCGGGTATGGCAGCGCCCACCCACCTAGCTCAAAGCTAATAGAACAACCTTCACAACACAGGGGGAAACCTAAGACGAATAAACTTAGGTTGTTCCACTAAAGTGGGTGGTGAGCAGGTAAGCTTTTTAGCATGTATGCTTATATCTTAGAGCTCCATATAAAGAGTACAATATACCAATTACGTCGTTAGCAAGCTCAGCTATTCATTTTACTGCGCAGTCCTCCTGAATCTAGCTACTAGTATTATCCCTATCTTTGAAATTACACTAATCTGAGAGGAAATCAGGAGAGCAGAAGGCGTCCAAGCGCGCTATCGCGGCAATTTTCACGGTCATGTGGTCTAAGCGCCATCTCTCCTATTATATAAGCCAACTTTAACCACCAGCCACTAACTATCAATGCCATATTCGGGCCAGCTTCTGGTTTACTCAATCACGATTGTTGCCCAGCATGTATTCCCGCATATGTTTATCTACGTAAGCTAGAGCAATTCGTTTACTGTCCGATGGCTCTCAGTTGCGTCGGCCCTCAAGATATTAAGGCCGACATCTTAGGTGTTTGAATTTAAAGCCTGACAATGGTCAAGTGACAATTCTGAAGGAAGCCTCTCAGCCAGGGTAGAGAGCTGGGGTAACGCAAACAGCCCTATATGACGCCAACCCCGGGACCTCCATCAAGAATTGACGCCCCCGGGCTATCCAAGTCCACCATGGGAAAATACCCGGCATTGTTTCTCTAAGCTTGGGTCATATCCGGGGTCCCCGCAACGCCAACAAGTATTGGCTCTTTGAATTCCGCGATATTCATGTCATAGCCCGTCACCTGATGTATGTCGAATATTTCAGGAGGCTTCTCGTCTCCTTTGAGGTATCATTGGCCACAGGAAAGTATAAGCATACTGGGTGGTCAGAAACTTATAGGAGGTTGCTATTATCCATAGTGAATGATATGAAGATCAATTCTTCTCGGGTGGTTCTTGGACTCCATAATATCAATGTCAGAGCTGCCTCTTCGCCTCAGATAGGTGTGGTTGGAAGGTTGGGAGCTCGACTGGTGTTACAGTAGTATAGACTATCGGCAGGACAGGAAAGTGTCTGAACTTGGCATCAACGAGATTTTTCATAGAGACAAAGTGAAGCTTAAATTCATCGGGATTGCGGGAAATGTATCCGACCAATTGCGCATCTTGCGTATCAATGATGATAGAGTCCCTGGGGATCGGTATGGAAATAAACAACAAGGCAATGAGAATCGCATCCTTGATAAAGATCGGAGGCACGGAATGACGGGCTCTTCCAATACCATTCGGCGTTGGAATTGAGAGTGCCAACATCATCTCAACAGTGAGCTTAGCCGATCCGGATTCTCGCATCCCAGAATAACATTCACTGAGCTGGATATGAACTATGGGATTCTTACTCATTTTGTGGCATCACGAACAAGCTTTGGCTGCGCGACCGTTGGTGAGATTATGTAAGCGAGACGCGACCAGGTTTGTGTTTCGTCAATAATTATTGAACGAAGCTTTGATTGAAGAGATAAATACAGATACTAACTCGACGGCCATCATCATGACATGGTCTAGCTACTAGTTGGCTGCGATAGGCCCCCTAATACGAAGTTCAGGTCTGTCTAAATTGACCTTTTGACGAAACACTCCGAACAAACGCAAGCTGCACCATCAATATAAACCGAAGTCTGGACAGGATGAACAGCAGGAGACAATCGCAGACGCGGCCTACTTACGATTTCCTGTCCGGATCTCCCGCCGCGTCTCCTGCATCACCGAGTCCCCTTCGACAAAGCATCCGTGCTCGTGATAGCGTTGTCAAACCAGGTAAGCCCTATCGCTACCATCCTAACAAATTGTGATGGGAAAAGATTGATGTTGACATTACATTTGCCGTTTTGTATAGACTCAGGAAATGAAGAACTACGTGTGCAAGTTAGCACGCTTAAATATGAGCTGGAGAACATAAAACAGGAACGCGACCTTACGGCGCTCCACCATGAGAAGGAAATTCGGGAATTGCAATCAAGAGCAGATTCGGATTTTAGAAGGGCACAGGTGAGAAATTTCACCCGGAATAATCTGCACTAGACTTATGAACGCTAACACATAGCTGGTTTTTTGGTATCAGGTAGCGGAGAGCAACAGCAATAAAGCCCAACATAGAATCGAATCACTCTCGACCGAATTAAAGCGAATCCAAGATGCTGCGATGAACGATAAATCCGCTTCAGACAAGCGGCTATGGACTCTCCAGGATCAGAACCAGTCTCTCCAAGAGGAATTGGATGATTCACAGTCTCAACTTTCCGATAAAGACAGGCAATATAAACACCAAATTAACGAATTGGAATCCACTCGAACATCCCTTGAGAAGACACTAGATGAACTCAGACGGGAGTTGGAGGAAAATAAAAATGGCTTAAAGTCGGCTCAAGAAAGGTTAGAGCAGCGCGAGGCGCAGGTTGACGAGCTGGAAACCGAAAATATACGTTTGAAATCCGAAGAATCTAATTCAGAGGCTTTAAATGTTTTAAAGCGAGAGTTATCACAACAACTATCTCATGCTAAGAGGCTGGAGGCCGAACTCAAGCCGCTAAAGAAATCACAAAAGAGAGTGGAGGTAGTGGAAGAGCAGAAGATGGCTCTTGAAAACCAGCTGCGGCTGATGAAAGGTCTGGAGGCCGAGCTCCGCAATTTACAGATACGCAATCAAGTTTTGGAGGACGAGAAGAGATCCTGGTCCGGTTTATTGCAGACCGGTGACAACGAGGTCGAATTTGAGTCACCAGAAGCGGTCGTGAGGGCGCTTGTTCAAACCCGGATAGAGAACGCTTCGTTGATCGAGAAGGTTGGCCACATTCAATCCGAAGCGACAGAGAAGGCGGAACTTGTGGCAAATCTGGAACACGAGAAAGAAAATCTTCGAAAGGAGATCCAAACCATCCGTGCGAATGGGGCTGGGGTAAACGCAAATGCTGATAGCCGGGCAAAACTACGTTTGGAGCGCCAGCGTGTCCTTGCTATGAAGGAGGTAGAATACCTGCGAGCTCAGCTTAAGACTTTCGACGAAGAAGTCAATATGAACCCAGACGAAAACAATTTTGATTCTCAAAAATCAGACCATATAAACCGCCTCGAGAATCTCCTCAGTGAACACCGGGAGGAGCTACACAAAGCCCATGAAGAACTGTCGAAACAAGAAGCCGCGGTTGCTGCAGATCCTCAAGTGCCACGTGGGACGAAGCGGCCACTTTCACCCGCCGAGAGTGATGCGGACAGCGAGCGCTTTGCTGTTTTAACTCGAAAGTACCGGACGCTTCAGGATTCACTCTCTAAATCCGAACAGTCTGTCAGCCTGCTTAGCCGGGAACTGGAAGCCACCAAATCACACCTCTCCTCGCTACAGGCTCAGTCTCGCACTCGCATTCTAGAACTTAGGTCCAACCCAACTGCGGATGCGGAGAACTTAAAGATGTCCACTATCACAACCCTGCGTAGCGAGAACCGTGCACTTCTTAGCCAATTGCGTGGCGAATATGAGAACATCGAAATGGTTCCAACCAGCACCCTAGACAGCCTCAAACTAGAGTTCCAAGAGGCAGAAAAACTTGTTGCGGACAAGGAGAAGCGGATACGCCGCCTTAAAGAGATATGGACCGCTAAATCCTCCGAGTTTCGCGAGGCCGTTGCTTCAATTCTTGGCTATAAGCTCGATTTCATGCCTAACGGTCGCGTGAGGGTGACTTCTATGTTTCATCTTTCTCCCGCATACAGACACGGTAATCCAAGCTCTGCATCTGACTTTGGAGGCCCGGGAAGCATGGGAGATGGGCAAGAAAATTCTATCATATTTGACGGTGAAAATGGAACGATGAAAGTATCAGGAGGCCCCAACAGCCTTTTCGCATTGGAAATCCGCGATCTGATTAAATTCTGGGTTGAGGAGCGGAAAGATATCCCATGCTTCTTAGCGGCGATGACTCTTGAGTTTTACGATAAGACAACAAGGGCTTCGAGAGTATGAATAGTCGATTTTTTTCCGTTGGCAACCAAAATCCGACGCCTCTTTGGCTGCGGAATGTGTTCTTCATTCTTCAACTACTTTGTATATACACCCTTTGTTTGATTTCCCACAATCCGATTAGGGGCGGATATCCCCTGTTGAGTACTTGGCTCCAAGCGCAATCAGTCCGTAGCTTGCTTGAGGAAATCATAAGCCATCAACGTGTGAATTTGCGCCACGGCAACAAGTTCGTCAGTCATCACATATTCGTCGGCATTCCCCATATTATACGGAGTACAGCCGACGACCACAGTCGGGACTCCAGCAGCACGATACAGCCTACTATCCGATGCGCCTACACGCATATTAGCTACCGCCGACGATTGCGTAACCTCGCTACAAACAGACAACGCCAGTTCAACAAGGTCGTGTTCCGGAGACGTATAATTCGGTTCAAATTTCCGGAT
Organism: Arthroderma sp. MBC 929; assembly: GCA_030789285.1. Taxonomy (NCBI): domain Eukaryota; kingdom Fungi; phylum Ascomycota; class Eurotiomycetes; order Onygenales; family Arthrodermataceae; genus Arthroderma; species Arthroderma sp. MBC 929. Next base: position 359,729 of record JARJUX010000066.1, read on the forward strand.
AGCCTTCCACGTAACACCCTCCATAGGGTCAAGCGATTGCGCCAATCGATCCAGCAGCAAACTAGTCGAAACGCCCACGGGGAGGCGAATATCAATCTGCGCCTTTGCATGACTGGGCACTAAATTTGGAGACACCCCGGCATTCACAGTACCTATATTAACAGTAACATGGCGCAGGGTATTCGACTCGCCATCCCCGGACAGACTCTCCGACACATCCTTAGCAGAATCCATAGCACCACTAATATTCCCCGGCGTAAGGACCTCAATCTCCTCCAATCTCTGTACAGCATCCAGCGCACCACGCAGGCGATTAATCGCATTAACTCCCTTGTGAACATGCGCTCCATGCGCAGCTACCCCTTCAGCCTCGACTTCGACCCACACGAAACCCTTTTCCCCAAACCGGACAACGCGAGGTGATCCTACGTCGCCGCAGATCATGGCATCGCCAATCGCCCCATCCACATTATCCAGTAGCCATTTCGTGCCCATATCTCCCATCGTCTCCTCGTCTCCAGCCAAGGTAATCACAATCTCCCCGGACCACAGCTCAGGATGCTCCGCGAGGACTTTCGCTGCCATGATCGACGATGCGATACCGGCTTTCATATCTGATACGCCTCGTCCGTAGAGGCGCCCATCTTGCAGAACTGCGCCTAGCGGTGGGACGGTCCAGTTTAAATGTTCGCATATCGGGTATGTGTCCAGATGGCCGTTGAAGACTAGCCGTTTTCCGGGACGGGTGCTGGAGATGCGGGCGAACACGTTCACTATTCCTGGAGCGGTCTCGTGGCGTGATATGTGGATGTTTGGGATGTTTTCTTCAAGTAGTTTTATGGCGGCATCGGCTACGAGGGTTGTGTCTCCCGGTGGATTGGGGGATGGGGCTTTTACGAGCGTTTGAGTTATTGAGATCAGGTCATCTTTTTGAGCTGATATTTCGTCCCGTAAGGTCGTGCGTATGCTGGCGCTGCCTGGCATGATGTATGTATATATTATTCTGAAAATATGTATTTCTCAGGGCATTTCGCGATGAAGGATAGATGTTTTACCCCAAGCCTCTCCCCCCACACATGTTTCTCCACACCCCGCAGCTGTTGGCCGAGAAGAAAGGAGATAAAGTCAGTTCTGCCCAAGAGATTATTCAATTATTACGCCAAGGTTACGTTTTATGTACGCAGCTGTAGAACAGAAAGAATCGATATCAAGTAAGTGATGGGGAATGGGAGAAAGTGGAACATATATCTGCCCGACGGGACTGTGATAGATGGAAGGTAAGTAAAAAACTAAACGGTGGACGGGTGTCGGTGAAGCTATATACACGAAGGGGAATTAAGCATTAAGAAACGGCCAAAGAGGGTAAACAAAAGAGAAATACAGGGAGGCGGACGTAGACGTGGATGGACATTGGAGCGAGTGCAAAAAAATAAGCAGCGAAGAAAGAGTAAAAGTGCTCCAAAAGAAAGATAGATAGATGGCAAGGATAGATTTGTCCTTTGCCCAGACATGTATGCATTGGTCAGGCGGGTTTTGGAGTGGTATAAAGCAAGTCGACTATGCCAAAAAGCGGAGGGAGAAGTAACCAGATTTTCTATATCAAACAGGCATTCTTCGAAAATTCCAAGGGGCGTTAGGGTGATGGTGATTTCAATGGGAAACATATCGCGCAACGGTTAGTCTACGGTGGGTTGGCAGTTCTTTCCACGCAGTTTCAGCCTTTGGTTCCGGGGATGCTGCTCCGCCCATGGACTCGTCTGCGAAAGGATCGTCTTCTTTAGCCTCTGCCTTTTCCGTAGAGGAGAGGGTGCTGACACCGAGTCTCAGACTATTATCAGAGATAATTGCATCGAATTTGGCATCGACCTTGCCTTTCCGAGGCCAACTTGTGGCCGAAGTAAATCTAGCAAGGAGCCTGCCGCCTTGACCGGCTGTAACCTCAAATTCAGGGATGTTCCACGTCACAGTAGAATTTTTTCGTTTGAAGGTAGCCCCCGTGTTTGGGTGCATTGCGGCTCCTGTCGCACGCGCCACCTCTCGGGGTTGCTTAGTAGCTTCATCCACGGGGGAAAGGTCCAGACCGACGGTAATATGAAGGTTCTTCAGAGTCACCGATGACAACGGAGCAGCTGAAGCAAACTGTGGGTTGATGGAGTACTCAATGATAACACTTGCTTGGAATTCCTCCTCGTTCCAGATCGGCTTGAAGATTACAGGACAGTAGGATGATAGGTTCGACGTATCAATATGGACCTGGTACTTGAAGCCAACCTTTGGGAATGGTCCGGGAATCGAAGAGAGCTGAACATCATACAATCCTTTCTTATCATCGGCTGTCGTTCCATCGTTTTGTGGTAAAGCTTTCTGTTCTGTGATGAACTGGGGGTTGGCGGCCACTCTCTCTAGAATTTGAAAGTTGTCTAAGCGGATAAGCTGGCTGGTCGCTGGGGCTGTATCTGCTTGGTTGCACGCAAGAGCGACTTCTCCTACCACATATGACCGAGTAACGTTCCCATCGGAAATCAAAACATTCAGCTTCTCTATTATCGAAGCATTCAGTCCTGGCTCTGGGAGTGGCGGATGGGTTATATTTCCGGATAAGCTATGTAACGTGTGAGACGAGTGAACTGATGTGGTGTCCGATAGAGTTTGTTCCTCTGCGGTATTATTGGGAGATGCCACGGGTTTCGGCTGTGGTGGCGGCAGCGGGCTGGGTGGTACTGGGGGTATTATTGCACTGAGATTTGGGCTGATAGCACTATCCATCCCATCTTGGGTCGGATTAGGGATGAAAATGGTATTCCTCACATCCCGGCGTCCGCGAAGAGTGCCCGTGCCTCGAGAAAGGCCCGACTGTTGTGCTTGCTATAGCAACGAGGCATCAGTATTAGGGAAAAAAGTAACAGATTTCATTGTTATGGGTCAGAACTTACTTTGCGCAATGTGCTAGCCATTTCGCTGAGGGCTTGCTTCGCTTCGCCTTCATCTTCCAGGATAGGCTGCTCACGAATGGTGAGGTTTAAACCAGTCTCGTCATGTCTAGCCACAGGCTGTCAGCGAAAGAATCCCGTATATTGAAGAATTTACTCACGTGGCGGTAGCAGCTTCCCGCTGGACCCTTGTGATTTCATCAATGGTATCAGGGCGTTCTGAATAACCCTCTGCATCGATCTGCGGCTTCTACAATTAATTAGATGATATCAAGAAAGCGGGAGTTACGTGTGAACACATACTGGTGACTGCTGGGATGGTATGTCAGTGTCTCCTTTAGTTTGCGCCGAAGGCTCGGGGACGTCTGCGGGTTCTTCGGGAATCACATCCCCGTTGGTTTTGGGCGAAGTGACTGGAGCAGGTTCTGTATTTTGGGTGGTGCTGAGGGCGGAAGAAGGAGGGCGCTCCTCTCTCGAAGTGATCGGATGCAGGCCGTTCGTAGAATCGGGCTGGTTATCCATTGGATGGAAATTACGGGATGAATCTGCCCGTCGGAAGGCAGAAAATGGCGAACGGAACTTCTTTTCGGGGGGAGATGAACCGGAAGGGCTGATCACACTCTTACGCCGACTCATCACGGTGCCTAGTCGCTTTAGACCACCGAAGGGGGTATTTCGCGGTTCGGAAGCTAATTCATTGTCAGCACATAGACGTTACAACATAAGCCAAAAAAAAATTTAAAGCTTCTCACATTGAAAGCTGGGTCTACCTTTGTTGGATCGGCCAGAGTGCTGGCTAGCGGCATCGTCGTGGAATTTTGGAGGCGCGGGTAAAGGTTCCGGAGATACGGGTGCCGAAGGTGCAGAGGGTACAGAAGGAGTGGGAGTAGCATTCCGCTGGTTCTCCACGTCGACAGTGCGCCCTCCACTCTTCCTCAGGGCGAACTCTCGAATTTCCTCGGCCGCCTCGACATTCAATAAAGCATTGAGAGAGCTCTCTGCCGTCTGGCGGTTGCGTTCGACATTGTCCGCCTCGTGGGTCTGATACTGCGTAAGCACATCTCTCAAATGATGAATCCGACGTTCGTCGAGGGATTGTAATTTCTCAAGAGCCTGCGGTGCCCGTGACTGCCAATTCTTCTTTGCCTGCTCAACAGCAGCCGTTGCGCTCGAAGACCTTCCAGCCCGGGATGCCGCAGCCTTGTCAGCCTTCTTTTGAGCAGTTTCCACAGCCTTCGCGAGGTTCACCAGATCGTTCTGAATGGCTGCCATGGATTTCATTTCATTATTTTTCGTAGAGAACTCCCGCAGCGGTCTCTCGACATCAGTTTCTAGCTCCGACGCTAAGGTTTCGTGCGACTGTGCCAGCGACTCGGTAGCAGCAAGGATGCGTTGCCATGGTAGCTCAAAGACCCTGTGTAGATATTCACCATATATTAGCCTAGGATGCCTCGACCAGCTACAGTTTAATGTTATGAATGTTGCGATTTACCCTAGGTCATCCCCGCTCTCCGGTACTGATCGGCGGGCGAGTTTGCGTAGTCCGACGATATAAGCCTCTTCTAACTTGCGCCGCTCCTGCCCATGGTGTTAATCCTGCATCATAACAGTTTATGTAGGAGAGGGTGACGCCGAGATACCAGGAGCCAGTCAGCAATATCAGAATTCAGCTTATTGATTGTCCTTAGTCGTTCATTTGCAACGCCGACTACTTGGGTCGGGCTTAGAACAGCCTAACGTAATTCACCAGTTAGTCCCAGTGGATTCAAAGACATGATCATTTCAGGAATTGGAGACACTCCAGATTCACACTCACCACAAGGGCCGGATATTCATTTCGTGTTAACTCCATGGTGGGTGGCAGATTCAATTAACTCCAATTTGACAGCCGTTGAGACGAATCAACCATGGTTCTTATTGCTGCGAGGAGAGGTGGCCAAGGGAAACAACCAGCAGCCAGCGGATGGCAGCGGGCTGAGAAAGCACTTTGAATCCAACAATACTTTGAAAGAGACAACAGAGCAGCAAGATTACATCCAAGCCAGAGCTGAATGGAAGAGCAATGATGAGGAGGAGAAGAGACAGACAGACTGACTGACTGAACGCCCCCATCGCGATCGTTTGCCAAGATGATGGTCGTGTGCATGTCACGTGCCTCTCTGCAGCCCATAATTTTGACATCCGAATGTGGGACGAAGAGAACCAAATCCTCAATTTTCTTCAACAAAAGGGGTTGTGGTTTAGTGGTATAACGCTCGCTTAGCATCCAGCAGTTGAATAATTCAATATGCGAGAGGTCCGGGGTTCAATTCCCCGCAACTCCATTTCCTTTTCTCTTTTGCCTTCAAGGCAATAAATTTTTTATCGGTGATCAAGATCTTGAAGAAGGGCTTACGGTTGGCGGAGATTCAGCAATTGGATCGAGAAGCCATTTTTCTTCATGAGCGGGATTGACATATACATATTAGTGTGAAAGAGCTAAACCTCGTGTTCATTACGATCAGAAAGCAGTTCGGTCACGGCAGGTAGCTACAGCATAGCATCTGTCAATTGAGCTTATCTACCCAGCATATAAACACCTTCGTAAAAATACATCATAGAGTGAACACACGAAGGCGCCTATTTCCCATCTTGGACACGTTTATCTCTGAAAGAGCCTATCCAGGGCCACACCACAACCGCAAAGCGCCACTCCTATATGCGGTGCGCGAATCCTCAATTAAAGGGAATCAATCATAAAATCATAATAGTGCATGGAGTGCTAGTAGATTATTCGTAAGGCAGTAACGATAACTGCGGTGATCGGCGTCGAAGAAATTTCAAGATCCTTGGCCTCTGATCGTAATGGTCCACCAGCTTCTGAAGCTCACCCTTCAACTAACCCACCTCAGAGGCTCGAATGAATCGAGCAATCCATTTGACTAAATCTCGACGGTACGTAACATTGGACTGCTCTAAAACCAGCGACAAGTATGGTATTATTGTGGCATTCCGGCCGGACTCAATGTGTTGGCTATCATAGATTAACGCCCTTAACCTCTCCGCAGGAGTGTCATAATAACTATAGACTTCATCAACGTAGGTTTTCTGGACCACCATAGTCCGCCGTTGGATACTTAGGGCATAGAAGACGCAGCCTCTTCGGTACTCACCAAACTTAATGTTTGGGAAACATTTAAGGCACCATAAGCACGCATTGGCCCACCACTCATCTGGCTGAAATGCGTCGCCACCGGCGGACTCTACGATAGTTGGCCAATAGTGATCCGCCTCTACAAAGTCTCTTGCGGTACGATGGAGATATGTGACCGCATGGTCACGGGTGTGAGGCTGGTCTATAGAGCTGCGGACCTCCAAGAAGCCTCTACATCTCGCAGCAAGGCGCCTTCTCATCTCTTCTGCTTTTGAATCAGCAAGAGCCGATGGCAGAAGACTGTGGGGGGATAGTAAGCTGGACTTGGTATCTTCATCATCTGCAAAGTACATTTCCAGTAGAGTGGGATCACCTGTCCTCCAAGGCATTTTCCGGTATTCTCGCAATAGCCGAAATGCCTGACAAGCCATTTTGAAGTACCTTGGTTCGAGGGAAGAAAGTAATTTGTCGAACAGGGCCTCGAGGTCAGAGGGGAGGGCATCTAACCGCGCTTGCAGGTCTGACATGCGATCTGAGTTCAAGAGACCTGTAAGGAGCGATTGGACGACAACATATACCCATAGAAATACTCCATTTGCTCTTGTGATAATTTGTCGGACAAGAGTGGAGGCGCTCTCGGGTTCTAATAGTGCCAAATGCCTGAAAAATTCATTATTATCACAATGCCAGTTGACGTATCGTGAAATATCCTGGTATGTCAGCCGTTCAAGGAGCAAATTAGGTTTCTTTCCGAATGCATGTCCAAATGGGAGCCATGGACGACTAGCAACGCAGATCTTGACGTTGGGCAGCACTGTGCCAACAACGAAGTCAATTATTTCTTCAGGTTTCCCGTCGAATTCATCGAGCCCGTCAATCAATAAGAAAAACTTTTTCGATGTATTTGACAGCACTTGCTTGAGCGCTCTCTGAAGCTCCTGCCAATCGAAAGTGTCTTGACCACCTCCGTAGGCGATGAACTGCTCCCATCGCTCTGAAAATACGGAACGGATCAACTGCCGGTTGGCTTTCAAACAAGAGTGGAGTAGTGTTTGGAGCAGGCCAAGGCGCGACATCTGCATTACTGTTCCAGAATTCCAAAAGTAGAAACCGGCGATGCTGACTGGATCGCCCTTTGCCCATTCGCCCAATAACTCGGGGAGCTGAGGGTGCTGGAAGAGGAACTTCATCAATGTCGATTTACCGGATCCAGGCTTTCCTGTAACCCAGTAAATCCCGCTCTCTTTCTGCTTCAGCCAACTCGGAAAACTGTCCCATGAAGTCGAACTAGAATTTTGCGCAGTTTCTCGAAAAATCCACTCAAATGTGGTTGAATGTGCTTCTGGAATGCTCTCACCGCGATTGGACATAGATGGAAAGTACAATCTAGCGAGTATCATATTGCGAAATCGTGTCTCGACTTCGGCGTCTATTGTTGAGTGGAATTGGTTGGAGAACTTATCGATATCATCCCTTCGAGATGGCTGCCAATTGCATTCACGGATTGCATTTAACAACTCGGAATGTCTTCGTTCATCTTTGTCGTCGATTATTGCGCTGTCACCAGGCGTGGGGGATTTTGTAAAGTCGCCGATTGCCTTTCTAGGAGGGGTGGTCAGCCTGAATATCTCCACCGTACATACACTTTTCCCGACCTACCTTAAAGAAACCGAAAGCGCTGTATCGATTTGCTTCCGAATATTGTCAAGACGGCGCTCAAGGTCTGAAATCTCCTTCTGGCCACACACGCTTCTCAAAGCTTGGTATATGCTCTGTAACTTCCGATTGCCCGGTTTCAACTGCGCCCGCTCTAGGGCGTTTTGAAGTTTTGTGCTGACCCCCTTACACTCTCTTGTAAGTTCAAGAAGTTGCTTGTCAGCGGCCGTTGAGTGACGTTTCCTGGGAGTTTCCCAGTGGCTTAGGTCTGCGGTAAGTTCCGACAAGTTGCGCGCAGCATCATCAAGGAAAGTATGTTCTTCCAGCCCGCCACTAGCATAAATCTCGTGGCCGCGGGAGATGACGCGGGAGGAGAAATCAACAATCTGAATGATGTTCGAGGCGAGACCAAGAGCAGAGATGGGATCCATTTTGGTTGTTGAAACGGCAGTCACAGGTGCCAGGCATCTGGAAAATATAAGGAAAATACTGCGAGGCTGTGATTGTGGCAGTTCAGCCAAAATGCGCCTTGGTCACAGGCTGTCGCAGCTACAATTCTTTCATTGGTTGTTCAAAATGCAGACAAAATGAGGACGAGCTTTGGCACAGGTGCAAGATGTGCTATGATTTTTTGCGGCTTCGAGCCGCATTTTGCTTCTCATTTTCTGCATCTTCTCTGGACATGAGGCATCGCTGATATGTCGTACAGCCATTGGCTAGTATACTTGACGCAACGTGACCAAATGCGATCCTTGTTGATTCAGCTTGGGTACTCGACGTGTGAGATGTCGTTGGTGCTGTTCTTCAATGCAGTGTAGCCTAAGGTGTGGCGCTGTCGATCGTTGTCGTCCATTGAAATACTGCGCCAATCCACGTGATGGCTAGCTTTGACCCCAAGCAGCAATCTTCTGATATCACTGGTTGTTTACAGCGCTGAGTTTAAGCAGCGTGAGGGCTGCTGTACAGTCGATTGAAAGCTGGGCAAATTCATCCCCGTAGGTGCTCTCTCCATCCTACTTTCCGCCTAGTTGTCTTCTGAATCTTCTAAAAGGAAGGATCAAGATATGTATGAAGATGAAACAAGTCATAATTTATATATACACTCAAAGAATCAGAGGAAAATAAGGGCATCCGGACTGATACGTGACACTTAGAATGGAGAAAGTGAGAAAAGTGTCTATATATGTATGTATTGTATGAATATTGACATATGCTCAATAACACAGGATTTGGAATCCTGCACTTCCACTTCGTGAGAAGGGAGAAAGAGAAGAAAATAAAAAAAAAAGAAAATACAAAGGGGGGCATCAAGGTTGGAGAGATTTATAATATTTTCAAGTCGGGAAAAGAAAGCAAAAGGGGGTTGGTCGGTAAGTCACAAGAAAATATTATTTGACATGAGATACATGGTGTTTGGGATATCATTGAGTTATATACCGTTGTTGTTCGCATAGATAGGTAGTAAGTATTATTTCGTTTCATTTCGATCCATTCCAAACAATCTTGATCATTGTCGGCAGTTGCCTGCTTATATGCGATAACAAGAGAAGCTATTGAGGAGACAAATCTTAGGCTACGCCATTAAGTTACCCTGCAGATTTGGTAGGCTCAACAGGTTTAGTTGTTTCCTCAGCATCGGCAGCACCAGCAGGCTTGGTAGTATCAGCAGATTCGGTAGCATTAACAGAATTTGTGGCATCAGCAGATTTGGTGGCATCAGGAGTTTCCGTTGTCTCGACTGCAGGCTTGCTTGGAACAGGCTTGCGGCCAACCGGGCCTAATCCTGGCGGTGGGCTTCGGACAGGTGCTGGAGATTGCGGGGGAGGGCCTGCAGGCGGAGGGGTCGGCGGCTGGGATGGTAGTTGAACTGGCTGCTGGACCCGCTGTTGTGGCCGGTTCTGCTGCTGTCCCAGTGGGCTTTGCGCGGCGATAGGAGGTGAGTTTACACGCGTAACGTCGCTAGCACTGTTGCTCCTCTGGCGCTGAGCTGCAGGCATGGAGGGTTTTTGCATGCCTCCTGCTCCATACGGCCCTGGGCTCATTGATCTAGGAGGACCATTTCGTGGTCCTGGTCCAGGTGACAATGATCGTGGAACGTCTGGAAATCTGGGAGGGCCGCCTGGTCCTGGCCTAGGATGTGGGCTATAAGCGCGATATCCAGGGCCTGGAGAACCGGGACGGCCACCTGGAGGTGGTCCGAAGCGTGGTGGTCCATTGGGCGGCGGTCCGTTAGGTGGTGGACCGCCAGCGGGTGACATTGGTCGTCCATTTGGACCCATTGGTGGAGGTCCCCGAGGTCCAGGACCCGGAGGTCCGCGGGGTCGAGGTTTGACAGGACGAGCAGAGAGACAAGATCGTGGAGCAACACCTTGTTGGGATCGGTCAAGTCGGATGCAAAGAGCCTACATAATTATGGTTAGATATCACAATTGCCACGAAATGCAGAAGAGAAATCAAGTCACTTACCCAACCGTCATCGTATTCATGGAGCAACCGTACTAGCTGCCCAGCCTTGAGTTCAAGTTCATCCTCCATAGACGGGTTGAAATCAAGTTGTATTCTATAGACGTTATTTGGACCAGGGCCATTGGGGCCAGCAAATGCACCTGCCGCAGCCACTGGAGTTGTAGCAGAGGCCGAATCTGTGCTCATCGCCGGACTGGAGGGTGGTGCATCATTTGGCATGGCCACCACTGGTGGGGGAGGTCGACCAGCGGGAGTTTGAGTTGGCTGTTCTTGTGGCTTAGCCTCTCCATCAGTGCCGGCCTTGCTGGCAGCAATAGCACCAGCTGCCACAGCGGTAGCAGTAGCCGCAGTGGCAGTTGCAGCAATTCCAGTAGTCATGTTTTCTGGGGTAACGGTCCTTGTGCTGCCGGCTTCCGGGGTTGGAGTCCGTACCTTCAAGGGTGCGGGGATAACATTATTTGAAGGAGATGATGAAGGAGATGGGGTTTGGCTCTCAAACGGATTGACAGGATCGTTGAATGGGTTTGCAGCTGTACTGTCTCCAGTCTTTGGAGGAGGTGGTGGTGGCTTTTCCTCTCCTGTAAGGCTGCGTGCCACCGCGGCAGATGGGGCTAGAGCGGCAGCAGCGCCGATCGAACCACGGTTGCCCATACTTAGATCTGGAGAGAATTGGGTGACGGGACGGACATTTAGCTGTGGCGCTGCCAATGAAGTTGTCGAATGCGAAGGAGGAGGGGCTGGGAAACTATTGACAGTAGCAGCAGCGGCGGCGGCGGTACCAGCACCAGAGAAGGATTTCTCGTTGTCAATTTCATCTGGCTGACCACCCTGCTGTTGTTTCTTCTTTCGAATAACGAATAGAATGATGGCTAAAATTATCCCAACCAGGGCGATAACTCCGATGGCCACTCCCGCTTTTGCACCGCCGGATAGACCACCTGCGGTTGGCACTGCGGTGCTAGATGGTGTGCTAGTAGCTCCTTCGTTTGCGGCATCGTTGGTTCCCGTCGCACTGGGCAGAGAGTTTGTGGCTCTCGTGGTGATTGAATCAAATGTCGTCGACGGTCTTTCTGTTGTGGATTCCGACGACTCCGAAGTCGTAGTAGTCTTTGACGATGAAGAAGTCTTGGTTGTCTCTTCTGACTTTGACGACTTGGTCGATGATTCGGGGGTTGAGGTCGTCTTTGGCTCCTTTGAGGTTTCGGTAGGTTTGGTATTCTGCACTGGAGGTGCCAAAGTTGCCTTGTCATCATCGGGTTTCTGACCACTAGTCGAATATCCACCAATGGGTCCGTCAAAGGTCGGTTCAGCTGTGACGTAGACTATTGACGTGACGGTGTCTTTGTCACCATCGCGACCAAAGATACCATCCAAAAAGTCACCTATAGAGTCACGGCGAGAGTTCCATGACCGTTTCGAGCGGTGATGATTATGGCCATGGCGAGTCATGGCTGTAGAAATCGAGTCCTCGTCGGAATCGGTGGTGATATAGGCTCAAATAAACAAATTGCGGCACCCGGTGCGCTCAAAACAAGGGAGTGGGACCCTCTCAATCAACAACTGATGATGATGCTGATAAGAGATTGATACTATAAGATTGCTCGTCACTCAGCTAACAATCATATATCATATGGCGATATACATTCTCCAGAAGCGGGTCGGGCCAAAGGAGCGAAGAGGTTAAGAGGGTATGTAAAAAGGAATGACAACCAGGCCACAGGGGGAAGAATGTATATACAAGAAGGAGAGGATATTCTTCGTGCGGCCGGCAGAAGAAGAAGAAGAGAATGAATGAAGCAAAGAACGAGTGACAGAAGGAGAGAGACGATGATGATGGCCTTGTGGCTCAGAGAGATGAGAGAAGGTTGAAGAAGGTGAAGAAGAGGGAGAGAAGGAGAGAAAAGAGGCGCGAGACCGAAAGAGGCTCGTTTAATGTTTTTGTATTTTTACTCCTGTAAGCGGCGTTTGATTGGTTCACCCCCCGCTCCAAGACACGGTAATTTAAGAGCTGACAAGCATTCTGACTCCATCACGAACGGCCTGGAGCAGAAGTCGTATTTTATGGCCCGGCGAGATCCGTGATAAATATAGCTCTCCCAGTAGTGATCTCATGTTGAAGGCTGTGTTGTAGACTCTGTGTAGACTGTAGATGCTGTGTTACTCCGTACTCATGCACTCAACGCACATCGAGACTGACAAACACGTTTTTGCCGCCGAAGATCAGAAAGATGCGAGATGCCAAGTCTTCCTCTTTGGGTTTAGCGTCAGGTACATTCAGGTACAGCCGGCCTGTCGTACATGTATTTACCGCTCGTGCTGATGCGCTAAGCCATATCGGGCCCCTGTCCCCGCCCACAAGGCTAAATACGGGGTTTTAATTTACCATCTCGTACCACGTGTATTTTATCATCGGCTCACATGAAAAGAAGAAACTCGCTGTGAACAGTTTTTTTGGTCTGTTTCACCATAGACTGGGATGGGGATCCCAAGCACAGCGCCTCATATCTCGGCCTGGGGTAGTTGAGCTGTTTTCTCGGTTGTGTTTGGAAACAACCTTTCTGGTTTGAACGTCTCTCCAATCATCACGGAGCACGATGCTCGCTCATGGAAGCCTCAACCCAATTGGAGCCGACCCTCAAGAAGAGAAAAAGGGGTGTTTTAAAACCTTTTGTTTTTCATGCATTAGCGGCCCGAACGCAGTTAATATGTATTCTCTTGTTTTTCACGGCTCAGCCACATACCTCCGTTGCCGATAGCCTCGTTGTGCTCTCATAGCACACCAGCTTGCTCACTAAATCTCGGCCTGCCGCTGGGACCGCTCCGAGTATTTCGTCCCACGGTCTTGCTGGATATCGTTGGAACTCGATCTTACCCCAGTCTGGCAATTCTTTCGCTGACTGTGAAGTGTTAGCCAGTCTTAAAAGTAATATGCACAACACAATTGAATGTGTAACTTACTGGCCATGTTCCCAGATCTGGTGTTCCCAACGTCGTAAACATTGAATGGATTAGGGCTAACTCGCTTCCCAACGGTCCCGCATCGAATAGCTGCCTGTGCTCAGGGTCAATAGCTTCTGCCACCACACACCCTGCAGCCCACATATCAAAGCTACAATCGTACTTCTTGTAGCCAAACAGTATCTCAGGCGGCCGATAACACGTCGTGCCAACATCTATAATCTTATTATCCGCGTCCTCTGAACCCTTATCACCCGGGGCCCACGCAATTCCAAAATCAGCCAGGTATGCCGGCCCAGAAATAGATCGAAGCAAGATATTAGATGGCTTGATGTCGCGGTGGATGATTCCCTGGGCATGCACATGTTCAATTGCGCGGAACAAATCCGCTAGATGGGACCGTACCTGGCGCTGTGTGAGGGCCTTTGTCTCCAGGAGCCTGTCAAGCTGGTACGACATATAAGGGAACACCAACACAAAGCGGCGTCCAGGATCGTAGAAAGTTTCCAATAATTCAATAATGGCACTGCCACCATCACTATCACTGTGATCACTTTTCTTCAGCTTCTCCAGAATTCTAGCCTCGCGTTCGGAATCGTGTGGTGGCGCCATCGTGTGCGGCGTCGTGACTTTGAGAGCCACCAGCAATCCAGACTCATTCTTGGATTTATACACGGCCGAAAATAACCCGTCCGCGTCGTGTACCGCTTTCTCATAGTGGCCGATTTTTATCCCTCTTTGAGATTCAAACTCTGCATGTGCCTGACGAGTACTTTCACCCTCGTCTTCGGGCTCTTTCGTAGAATGAGAGCTTAAAGTCTTTGCCTCGAGCTCGTCAATTGCTACTTGACACCTGCTGTGATAATCTTCCTAAAACGCGAAATAAGTCATCTTGCCAAACGTGTAAAGGTCGGCATGTAGAAGACCTTACTTTAGACGTGGCATCATTGAATGCTTGAGCTTCAATTCTAGTCCCCTCTGCCTGTCCCACTGAGTAGTCGTCAGCGGGGGACAGGCGATTATATGCTGAGCTTCTAAACAGAATGTTAGCAGAAGTCTACTCATCACGCCTACTACACTTACATGGATGATATCGTTGCCAGTCGGTCGGAAAAGGAAACCGACGATTTCCAAGCTGCCATTGTCATTTATATCCTTAAATGTTTTGTCTATTTTTATCCACGCGCTTTCACTCTCTGTTCCTCTCTCTTTCACCTGGTTTCTTTGGTGGTTTGCTAATGTGGGGTGGTCGATATCTATCATGTGAGCCTAGGAAAACTGATTAACCGCCCAAACCAACAAGAACCAAAGGGGTTGTGGTTTAGTGGTATAACGCTCGCTTAGCATGCGAGAGGTCCGGGGTTCAATTCCCCGCAACTCCATTTCTTTTTTCTTTTTCTTTTTTTTTCCCTCGCCTGCCCTCCTCACTACTCTCACTACTTTTACAACCCGCCAATAATAATCAAAATTTTACTGAAGGGCAATTCATTCTACACGAACTGTCAATTAATTACATGGAACTAAAAAACCTTTTGGTCCAGTTGGTTGAAATCCAAACAGTTCATCGTGTGATGCGTGGATGATGTCAACACTCTCTTCAGTCTTCGCCCACTCGGTAAACTCGGATCGCGGAAATAAGATTGTATGTAGCGTGCTCGCCTTAGGAGCTCCTAGGACCTACTAGGGACTCTCGTGAGGTGTAACAAGCTTGATTTCTTCTAGCTACCTATTCTGCTTCTCTAATAAATACTGAGTACTAGCTGCTCGTGGCGGCAGGAGGTGGTGGGCGGCTCCTGCCCACGCCATATTCCCCCCCCTTAAAAGAAAATAGAAAAAGAATGCTGCAAGTATTACTTTCTCTTATTGTTGACTGTTTTTCGAATATTTGTCAGCAGGAAGTCAAGTGGTTCTTCGAAGATCTTCTTCAGAGTGTATGGATTCTTGTTTGCGAGATTGGTGAATTACTTTTTACCCAGTATCTCTTGAACGACATCAACCGATAATATCAGATCTCGTTGATACATAGTGGTTGCCAAATTTGCATGAGTAGATTCGATCCTTTCTAGAGCAAGACGAGTTTGTTAGAGAAGATAAGGATAGAATTGGCGGTATATCATATGGGGTCGCGTCCGGAAACTGGGACATAAGACAATATTCAGATATTAATGCGGCTGGGGTAGTAGATATATTGATCTGGGAGGAGTTAGTCAAGCATGCGGAGGTGCTGTGGAAAATACTCACTGGACGGCACGGTTTCTTCTGTATAGTTGCATACCAAGTCGATCTCAGATAAACAGCCAAGCAGGCGTGAAAAAAGGGTTTTCTTTTCGTCAACGATAGATATCGTGGCAGAGAGACAGCGCCCACAAGAATAGCCCAGAGGTGGATGTTCCCATTTGAGGTTCGTATATATCTTTGGATGGTGCAGAGAGTTCGGGCAATTTTAATGGTAACAACTGATCGAACATCACCCTGTGATCAAAATTGCAGATCGAGCGGGACCAAAGATCTAGGGAAAGGTACTTTGCTTCGGGGGGGATTGATTAACAGACTGGATCCCAACCTGAAACTCTTTATCATTTACCTGATTGGGAGCTTCTGAGAAAGAACGGAGTCACCGATTGAATGTCCATGTACCAGGGCCAGTGAAGAAATAGCTAGAGGCTCGTTGGTTACTTTAATCGGTTGGCTTTGAGAATCACCGCTGTTGGTAGACCTTTGTGGCGTTTCGGAGGTTATATGCGAGAACCCCCAGGCGTCCCAAGTCGATATGCAATAATTGCCATTGTAATAATTAATCACAGGTACTGTGCGTGGGATTTCTTCATTGCTATCTGTCTGATGCTTCCCAGCCTTCGGTGAGGTGTTGGAGATGCATTATTGTAAAATTAAATAGGATTACCGGACACTCAGTCGTACGTACGCCTTGCTTCAATTCGCGATAGGTACTTCGAAACGGAATGGTAGCCACAACCATCTCTCCTAGGCAGTAGGCTATTGAAGAAGGGGGTGTAAGGAGAGGCATCAAGCCCGACTAAAGCAAGCAGGGACAAACTCCGGGAAAGGGTCTGTAGATAGAGAGGAGGAAGCATTTCCACTGCAAGGCGGAAAAGTGGGAGATTATATAGACAGCATGCCGCTCAATATTAACCATCCAAGGAGCCGCTGAAGCCATATTTCACCTAAGATAGTATTAACGGAGACTACAGGGACAAAGGTGCTTCACCTTCTAGTTCATTTAGTTAGGTCAAGTGCCTGGCGTGGTGGTTAATGAATATTCGATGGTAACTTTCTTTATACGTTATATGTAAGATCATCCTCTATTTGGCTGATGAAAGTGGTTCGATTTCACCCAGCTCGTATTCATCGAAAGATTTACCTTTGGATATAGATCACCGTACAAAGGCGTGAGTAATAATTGGCAAAGAACGGAGAAAATTCATTCTTAAAAGAAACAGGGTATCTCATCTATTCATAGCAACTAAATGTTCTTAACTGGGTAATTCATGCCAAACAGTAAAGAAAAGCAAACCGCCAATGATCAGAGATGTGGCGCTCCTGCGCTTGCAAGCGCTAAGTTGACAATGCTCACAACTCCTTCTCCGAGAATAAGCCCGGATGCTAAAATCACGATTGTAGAGGATGCATCGTCTTCGTCGTTCTCCGTGTCGAGAACGTATCTGCGTTGATTCAGATCACCGGTGGCAGCGATGCCACCATGGCCGTGGCTCTGGCCAGCCGCGTGCTGGATGGAAGAGTCTTGCGATGCGTCTTTATTATTGTTTCCTCTTTCTTGACGATACCTCCATACCAGTACGATGATCCCGCCTATGGCCCTGGCAAATGTAAACGAGGGGACGTTATACATCCCCACCGCAACGGCAATGCCGCCCGGTATCCAGGCACGCCAGGGTGCATTTTTACCATGCCCCGTGGCGGTTCCGATGATTCTCAAAACCGTAGCAGCTGCAAAAATCACACTTGCAATTCCCGCAGCCTGCCATGCCATATCCGGAAGCCCCTGGCCCGTTACTAGTCGAGCGGTGAAGATCCAAACATACGCAGTAGGTATTTGGAACATTTCACCCGGCACCTCATAAACGTTGACATACATCCGGTAAACGCCAGCTGAAATCAAAGCGCCAACAATGCTACCAATCAGCTGACCGTAAAACTGGGCTTTTGGGCTGGCTCCCAGAAGATGGCCGGTTTTGAGATCTTGCATCATGTCACCAGCCTGGAGCGCGCCAGATTCAGAGACTGCACCAGCTAGTAAGTTTGTAACTACAGCGGAGCGTCGAGTGTGGCTTGACGCGGGTGTGGCGAGAGCAAAGATCAGCTGGGTGAGTTTGCTAATGCCTGAGACGGGGTTGAGGTCTGTTTCACCTAGGGCGCGTACGCCCATTATTGAAAGGACGAGGGCAAGGAGCGTGGCTAGGGTGGAGAGGAATGGGGTTATGATGCTCCCGAAACTGATATGCATGCAGATGACGTTTAGGATCAAGGTTAGAGGAAGCAGTATCAGGACAGTGCGTGTTGATACGAGCTCAGAGGGTGGTGCATCGTCTTCGCTTTCATTTTTGCTGGTAACAGCGTCGCCCTCGCCTGTATTGATTGGGCTATAGCCCCCACGAGACCGAGAAGACGAGCTGAAAATTGCGGTCCAATGATTTTTGTGTCTTATGTTATGCTGAATGTTGCGCAAGAGCGTTGGCCCATGTTGGAGAATTGGGCGGAGTGCCACCCAGCCGAGATTGATAATCGAGTCCGCCAGCATAATGGCTAAGGAAACCCAGACTATCCATCCTTTGCTGCCATGCTCCCAGTCATCAACCGGACCTGGTGCCCAGCCTTTGTGCTTTGCAAGGGGGGACAATATCCCCCAGCCCACCACTGCGCCAGCGAGCATGTGGAGAGATGTGGATGGCCCCATGATGATGCCTTGCCCTATATATGCTGGGGAGGGATTCAGAGTCCATAGCCACTTATGAGCCAACGTGAGACCGAATATAGGTAGATTGCGGAGTATCGGGATGAAATAGGACACAAGAGTCTATTGAAATAGGTCAGATGGTTTTCATCGGAAGAAAACGCGAAGAAAGTGAAGAAGATGTGCTTGACAAGCATCGATAGCAACGCGACAGAAAGAAAGGACTCACATAAAGGGCAGATACGGCGAACGAAAGAGTCAATAGCCTCATTCTAAACTTCCACCCATTTCGCTGCCGTATTCTATTAACCTCATGATCTCCTGATTCCGAAGCCGTACTTTCATGCCTCTCAGAAGCCAGTAATCCCTCCATCTCATCTCGGTTATCACCCTGCAACCCATCTTCAACGCCCTTCGGCTTCTCACCCGACTGAGAGTCGCCATGCAACACCTTAATCATAAGAGCCGTAGCCGTCCCACTAGGAAACTTCAGCTTCTCTCTGATGATAACCTCCTTTCTCAGCGGGACAGCAAACACAACACCGAACAAACACACCCCGAGACTCCAAACGATCAGTTTCCAAAACGTCAACTTGAGCGGACCACCTTCCCCTTGTCCACTGTCAGTTCCGCCCCTCTCGCCGTCAGGTCCTTCACGCAGCAGATATTCCAACGCAGGTATGACACCGACAAATCCACAGCCCAGCGGCATAGTACCCACCGCACCAGCAACGGTCTGGATAAGGACGTTTTCAATCGGGCTAAACGGGAACGAGAGGTAGCGTGAGAAGGTTTTGAAGACGGCAAATCCTATTAAAGATGAAGGCATAGCCATGCTGCTCACCCAGCCCGTCTGGAGACCGAAATATGTGTTTGAGAAGGTGATGAGTGTGCCGATAGCAAGGCCGACGAGGAGAGATCGTGGCGTGAAGCTTTGTGCAGATGTAGGCTTTCGAGCCCGTAAGTTCGACGGTGACCCATTTCCACCGTCGCCATCATCGCCATGTGCTTCGAATCCATCTAGGTCTCTGTCTGCTGGTTGTGAATTCAGGTCGGTGAAGGGCTGTATCTCGGGGGTTCGGCTGTTAGAAGCCATGACTCTTGGTGGATGCGCGTTGAATTCGGCGTGAAAATGTTCAACTGTATGGGTAGATTTGATTTCAGCCGACCTCACACCGCCAACCGCCTGGACACTGTAAGATGCAAAGAGAACAGACAGGACAGAGCTACATCCCGTCGAGATTTAAATAATTTATTTATAATTCAACCACAGGAACGAAAGTTGGGATTCGCGCCCTTGTTAGCCAAGATGACTAATTGGTACCCCAGATCTCCAATCGCACGATAAACATGATGTGTGACGCAATAAACAGTAAGCCGAAATCGAACAAAAATGTATGGTGGAAGAAACTACTTAATATACACCGAAGAAATACACGCCCGCCTTAACACAAAACTCCGTAGACAAACAACCAAAGCCGAATAACTATACGATAGAAGAAAGATGATTGGCAGATATACACCTAAAAGCCAAAACTATCAAGAAGGGAATTCGAGTCTGGCTCCTGGAACGATGTCGGTGGAGCTGTTGGTTTACCGCCTTCTGCCTTTTTCTGCTGTCCATGCAGGCCATCAAACGATGGCAGGTCTGCAACAACCAGGCTACTTCTTCGCCGGAGCATCTTTTGCGGATCGAAGGCTTCTTCCATGAAGCTGGTGGATTTGGCCGGGGCAGGCAAGGGGTTGAGAAATTCCCATTCCCGAACGAGGTTTAGGGCTAGAAGGTCACAACCCATCCGGTCATACAGGCGGGCATTTCTTAGAACGAACTCCCACTCGTCTCGTGCAGGGACTTTCGCTGCACCCTTTAGAGTTTGGAGTGTCTTTTCACGAAGTTGTTTGTATAAGACGACCAGCGCTGGATCGTTGGATAAGTAAGATTTTGCGTGTAGCGCTATGGCGCCTAGTGCCGCTGGTGATGCCGGTGTGGGAAGCAGAAGGGATTCAACTGGAGACTATATTATTGGAATTGCAAGTTAGCAAAAATATACCCTATTGTAGGTCGATGCCGACAAAAATACGTACTATCAGTGCCCGAACGGCCATATCGCGTCTGTTTAGCATCCAGAACGCCCATGTGGCCATCCATCGGTTCCCTTCTGCGGCGGCATTAACAAGGACATGGTCCTCAAGTATTTCCTTGAGCACTGGACCATCGTCCCCTTCGTATGCACGGGCTATTGTGATCGCGAGCTGAGTATCTTTGACTTGATTGAGGCAAACGTTAACGGCATCACGAAGGTGGTCGGCCAGTAAAAAGAAAGCCGCCGCATATTCTAATTCTCAGTTAGCGTATTCGTTCTCACCCAAAATGATACTAAGACCAACCGAATCTCCTTTTCCCTAACAGCGCATAAGCATTCTTTAGAGCCGCCGTCCGCCATCGGGATTCCTTAAAATTGTTTGAGAGAAGCCTCTGGGTGGATGCTTGTTCGCGGTGCCACGTAGCCATTCTCCAAAGGCCTTGTAAGATATTCTTCTTTTTCAATGCCAAATAATATAGAGTACAGTCGATTGGATTCCTCTCGTCTGTCTTTGAGTATTCGTTCCGTGCGACTACCTCTAGTTGGGCTCTCTGAAGCAACGAGTCAGTTTATTGTCCCCCATGCGAGGTAGAACACCACTTACCACTGCATTCGCATCTCCAAGCCACATGAATATTCCGGATTCTTTGGCTTGCTCCCAAACCATTTTTCCCTGGAATTGATTTTTGACCAGATCGGCCAATATCTCATGGCTATCACTGTGGAATGCCCAAACTATCTCTCGCCAGGAGACCATAGTGCTTTCCGGGAAGTTTTGACTTTTTCTTAGAATATGTTGTCGGAAAAAGAGTAAATAGCGAGCTGCACTATCGTCCATAGAACGTCGATGTTTTTCCACGGTCGAAACACATTCAATTGTATCCACGAGTAGGAACTGTTCCCTAGTCGATAGCTGAGGAAGGGCTATCCGAGTCAGCTGCTCATTCAACGATGTTGCGATAGTTTCGTTTACGACATGTGCTTCCTCATCAAAAGAGATCTCAGTGGAAGACGACCTCATCTCCTTCCATGCGATATGCCGTAATTCCTTGCGGGATAGAATTAGCAACTTGAGTAACATGGTATGGGGTGCGAAGGCTTACAGATGTTTCTGTGTAAATTTCTTCAAGCGGGATGTCCAAAAATCCATTCAATTCATCCCCCTCAGTGAAAAATTTCAACTTCCGATACAAAGTTGTCAATATCAAATGTACCAGAGAAGTCTTCCCACACAAAATACATTGCGCAAGGAATTGAGGGTGGAAAATCGGTAACTGGCCATTCAGGCGGCTAACAATCTGAAATAGATCGACGTATGCCTTTTTGTGGTAAGGTAGGCGAAGGCTTGTCACTAGCTTGTTGTTGCTTTCAATATGCTTATCGAATATAAAGAGCTGGTTTCCAGCGCCGACGACGAGGTTCCCATTGCCTAGCCAACATGAATCACCGATGGGGTGGGGTGTTAAATCCTGTATATGAATTTCGCGGATTTGCGCCCATGACGGCCCAGAGTCAATGTAGTCGTATCGTAATTGCGAGAGAAGTATGACTTTATGGGGGAAACCCACAGCTAATATAGACTGGATATCTGGAGTTGTCGTCCAATCAAGATCTTGAATAATATCTTTTGGAGAAAATCGCTCTTCATACTCCAATTGCGCACCATTGGTATCCCATATGGTTAAATGAGTCCTTTCTTGGTCAACGAGGGCAGTCTTTCGTGCCGAGCCAGCGCTTGCGAGTGACGGGCTTGTAATGCCAGTCTCAACCGTAGACGTCAACAACCAATCAACTTTACGATTCTCCTGATCCACCTTAGCCGTCCACGTTTTCACAGTTCCGCTATGCGAATATGAGAGCGCAATATCCGTAGCAAAGAGATCTAGGAAACCGGATATCTTCAGTGGAGTTCCAGCTGGGTCGACTGGAAGAATATAAGCCACGTCGTCGCTTGATTCAAGATGAAAGGTGCAAAATTCACGTAATCTTGGGGGTTTAACTTGGGTCTTTGCTTCAGACCCATAGGCCTTGTCTTCAGGCAGTTCAACCTCCCATGCTATGCCTGCCATATCCGCGCCGATTGCGACGACGTAGGACTTTGATGCACGGGTTTCTGCGGTGGGGAGGAGGAGAACGCAGAGAGGCTTGCTACTCAAATGGAAATCACAAGCAGCAAGCATCTCTGCATTGGGGGACCGTATATCCCATAGTGACACTCCATCATGATGAAGGTTAACTAGGAAATTGCCCTCGTCGATTAAGCAGGTTCGGTGAATATGATTATCTGAAAGTAGAGAACTTTGATGAATCAGTGCAGACCCGCCACTGCCTGGTCGCTGTCGCCATATCATTGCTTTGTTATCATCTGTGCGAGAACTTAAGAATTTCCCGCTCGGTGTGCGGACAATCTTTTTGATCGATCCAGCGTGGCCGGACCAAACTGCTTTGGAAACTAAACGTTTCTTCCTTGGAGTAGGGTCAAATAGCGTGCCTACTTTTGCGTCGAACCATTCAATACGACCATCGAAGTAATGTGCAAGAATCGTAAAAGAAGAGTCAGTCACACCGCCCACAAAAGAGCAGAATTGAACGTAGTCGTTTTTCGAATGCCCTGAAGCGAATGATAGATTTAGGCCTTCAACATGTGCAATATTGAAAACATTCGAAGGAGAGCTCTTTTTAGCTCCCACATTTTCCAGGCCCCATGCACACATATGCCCTCGCGCATCCATAATAACGCACACTTCGGAACTTTTGGTGGCAACGCCTACAAGGTGCTCGAGAGCATGTTTGTCCCTAGCATCGGTAGGGTCCTGTTCGACCGCTCGTTCCGTAGCAATCGCAAAGTCTCGGCTATCGATGATAAAGCAATACCGTATATGCGCATCTTCAGTCGAAAGCGGGTGACGTGGTTGAATTGAAGCCTCCATGTCAATCTCATTCCAAAGCTGGAGTGCAGATGTCCCGTGTCGTTCCATCGCTGCCCATATCCTGATTTTGTTATCGACACATATAGTGAAGAGAACATTCTCTATCGTCTGTTCCTTATGACGCGGTTTACTCCAATGTATGCCAGTGATAGTACCCGCATGCGGCAGGTAGGATACATCGAACCGAATCTCCTCCGTACCAAATGCCGCCCGCCTCCATATCTTGACAAACCGATCATATTCACCCGTGGACGCGACGAAGCTGGAGTCGTATGAAAATTGTGCAATTTTTACTGGGTTAGCAAGGCTGTTCGTCCAAATTATACGCGGTGTGTCCGTCAATGACCAGAGCGATAGCTTCGAATTTCCCGCCAAAAGCTCATCAGGGCCACCCCAGGACAGCGTCTTGATGTGGTCATCGCAGTCTTCGCTCGACCCGAGTTTCCGTTCTAGTTTCCACTATAGTAATTGCCTTGTGTCAGAAAAGAATGACTTATTCCGCTAGTAGCAGGTTCGCTAGGCTAGGTGTTTGGTAACGTAGACATTTCGAACCTTGACAGTATCGTACCGGACTCTGAAAGGGAAGTAGACGAATATAAGCGCGCCACTGCATACAGCAATCCTCCCCGAATTTTCCTCGATCGTTACCGCGTTAAGAGATTCCGCATCATCCTGGTAGATGGTCTGTAAGAGCTTATGTGGTCCGTTAAGGATGACGAGCGCGCGGCCGGAGATGTAAGCCTAGTTCAAGCAAGGTGAAATATTAGCTAGGGATACTCATCCCAAATTGTTAGCTGCTCATGTTTTCAGGTCTACTTACAACAATGCGTATGCCATCCCACAAAGCCGTGCTGAGTGCTTGAAGCTGTGTTCGGGGTCTTCCTGGTAACACAGTCCGCATCACAACGTCGAAAGGCACAAATAGCTAGCGGAGCTCTGTGCTATACCATTGCTCGAGTCAAAAAGGGCGATCTGGAGAAGATAAGGCGAAGTTGGTCGCGGATTCTATCACAAACTGCATTCCGGTGTTGGGGGTTGCATTTCATCGATGACGTTGGGCTACAGTGGCCGAATGATGGAAAGGTCTTGGCAAGGAGTATTAGAGCTTTAGATGCTTCCACCACCTGGTAAAGTCATACGAAGTATACCATTGCTGAGAACGATACTAGTTTGAACATATAGCGTTACATTTGTATTCAAAAATCATATCTCATGCGTCGAAAGAACGACTAAGCAAAAATACAAAAAAAGTGTTTGTCTCCCATATGTACCCCAAACGTCATTGATATCCTGACCAAAACGTCTCTCCTATGCAGGAGCCAAAAACCCTGTGCCAATACGCCTAATGCACCATGAACTATCCAATGACAATCAGCGGGGTAGAAAATACAAAGCTAGAAAAGCGGAATCGTAAAAGTATACTTGAAGGAACCCAGCCATATAGAGTGAGAAATGGGTTGTAGATAGGAGTGGAAGGCGTTTATTATTGAACGCGCGAGGGAGGTTTATGTGATTCTGTTAGTGGATTTGCCCTCGGTGGGAGACTCAGGTTCTTCCTCAATGGCAAAACGGACGTTGGTGCTCAGCGCACTTCTTCTGTAAGCGGTGCCGGTAGTATATGTTGGAGCCATACGTGGCTCACTAGCTGCGAATAGCCGTCTGGGAACGGCACCGCCCATTGGAGTCACTGGTGTTGCCGACGTTTGGAACAGCGCTCTAGCTCTTGCAGCGCGTTTTGACGGACTGGTCAAATACCCAGGGGTTGATGCAGGCGTGTAGGATCTGAAATCGGGCTGTCTAATGGGTCCGTTGTCTTCGAACGTGGGCTCCGATTCCTGCCAGTCATCTTCGGTTCCGAATAGCTCAGTGAGAGGGCCAGCAGTAAGCGGCGTCGGGGCAACCTTGTCTCCTCGAGATATTCTGGCTCGCTCCCTCCAATGATGGAGCATGTTTCTGTAGTGCTTTCGCGTATTACGCTCATTCAAAGCCTCGCCAGTTTCCATTTGAGTCCTCACCCGAAAGAGGCGAAGGCTAAGTTTTCGGAATTGAGCCAACGCGACACTAGAAAGATGTATTTCCAAGAATCTCAAGGCCTTCTCCTCATTCGCTTTATGCGACCGGTGCAGATCCAACCAATAGCTAAGGTGGTTGTATACCAACTGTCTATTATAATAAATTTCCGAGTCGGACAGGTTTTGTAACCGTTCGGTGGCCTTCTGCGACCAGGTATGGAGCATGCGGGTGCCCCTACTGATAAGTTTAGTTCCATATACCTCAGTAGCCTTCCGCTCCATATCGCGAATGGCAGCCGTACGCGACCGCCATGTGAAGAGTGCGTCCGCCGCTAGGTTCATTTTTACCTTCCGGCGGATTGTAGTATATCCGTCCAGTCTTCGTTTCTTAGAGGCCTCTGCAGCTGCCACTTGCCATTGTTTAATGGACTTCATTGTTAAGAAGAAGTACCGTGCATCTTTTGCCCAGCCTTCAATCGTCTTTATATGTTGGAATCGAGATTTCCAGCCCTCGAGGGATTCCTGCTCGACTCGAGGTGCATAAAATACAAGTGCAACTCGGTCACGACTTCGCTGGATTGCGAGCTGCTCTCTCCAGTGATCAAATTTGGCACGCAATAGATTCCGAGCTCTATGGGCACGAAAATCTTCTTCCCGACGCAACAGGTGACTATAAAGGGATTGTGAGTTGGTAGTTAATTTTTGGAACATATCGCACTTGAGTCTTTTCTGGTTGACACGCGTCAGGAGGCATAGCCGTTCCATCAAAGCCCATTTATATAAAGCTTGCATAACAAGTCGTTCTTCAATTCTAGCGTGTAAGGCTTGACAGCGTAGGCGATCATTCCATGAAGTCCAGGCATTGCGCATCAGCCGAAGGCGGTCCACTTCTCTCGCCTTCCTTTCCATATGTGTCCGCAATGACCACATATTGGCCGAAGATCGAACCAACCGAGTCTCTATCTTTTTTTTGACGACAATATAGGGCCTCTCCAGCCGATGTTGGATTTGCCACTCCATGAGATATTCACCCGTCATACGGTTTGTCCATTTCTTATCCGCGTCTTCCTGGGCTGCCGTTATTGCGATGGATCGCTGGGACCATTTTTGGAAAACCGATGTAACCAAATTACGCTTTCGGCTGGTGTCAATCTCATGGTCACGCTCTCTTTGAGTTCGGAACGCCCGAAGCCATGAAATCAGTGATCTTTGTTTTAGGCGGTGTTCGTTCCATTCTGGGGCTCGCCTGTCGCAGTAAGCCCAGAACCAACGCCAGTACGATTTTTGGACCAAGTGCTCCCGGTAAAACTCATCGGCTTTTGCT
Organism: Arthroderma sp. MBC 929; assembly: GCA_030789285.1. Lineage (NCBI taxonomy): Eukaryota > Fungi > Ascomycota > Eurotiomycetes > Onygenales > Arthrodermataceae > Arthroderma > Arthroderma sp. MBC 929. Next base: position 386,152 of record JARJUX010000066.1, read on the forward strand.
TCATCTTGCAAATTGCGTTGGTGCCTCGCTCTCCAGAGCTTCAGTGGCTTTTTAAAAGCAAGGCGCTGTGCTTTGAGCTCGTTTACAGCCGTAATTTCACGCCAAGCATTGAAGTATTTCATAGAGAGGACGTGTCTCCTGGCAGTAGCTGACTTCTCAACCTCTTCAGAGGCTACATGCGACCAATGCGTAAACGCCTTTGTTAAGAGATACAAGTCTCGTGCCCGAGCGGCTCTTTTTTCGAGGTGTTTAAAGAATCGCTCGGTCTCAACTACCTGTTGCTTTTTATGTATCGCGCCTTGCCAAATATCGAGCGCTTGGCGGAGAAGCGTCCTTGCATCATGGTTTATAGCAATCTGTTGCATAGCTTCAAAGGCATTGCGCTGTCGCACCGCTTGATCCGACCATCTGCCTAATATGCCACGGAAAAACCTTCGCTCTTTGTACATGTTGAAAACCGAAGCATCATGCAGGAGGTGGGAGAGTGAGGGTTGATAGAACATCTCTGGCGGTACTTCCATCGGCGCAACATCGTCACCAGAGGCACTGGCATCTGTAGATTCTTCATTGCTGGCTGGTGCCGGGTAGGGTTTGTATCCATTTTGGGCCTCCAATAGTTGGCCGTTGGGTTGGTGTGCAAAATTGTGGGGGGGACGGGCGCCAGTGCCATTATGGCCAGTTACACCAATATTTTGGATGGGAGATTTAAGATTCACGCCGTTAGGTTGTAACCGGTTCGCGACATACGGTTGTGATTCCCTGTCGCCAGCTGAATCCAGCGCGCCAGCAGTTCCCACTTCAAGTCGCGATAGCGAAGTCCGGGAACTAGGTCTTTTGTTAAAATTGTCGGTAAATTCAGCGGTCACATCGTACATCGAATTGAACGACGCGCGCCTTGGACGATGGAATTCGTTTTTGATTCCATTTGGCCGGCCCGGTTCAAATTCAGGATCGCGGCCCTCGAAAGATTCGTCATGTGGCTCAAGTCCTAGCTGCTCATCTATAGCGGTATCTCCACCGTAGTCGAGCTGGATGCCCATATGCCTCATGAGAAGCTCAAATCTCGAGTAGAGTCCATCCCCGCGCCACCCCCTGTCGCCGAGTTGGAAAAGGAAGCGCAAGTATGTCTGATCTTTGCCCGATTGAATGCCATTTTCAGCCAGGACCGCATCGTATTCTGCAAATATTGCTCGAAAAGGAAGCTTGTCAACCTCCGGGTGTTCTGCTGCTCGTGTAATAATTTGGTGGAGGATCTCAACATCTAGTCAAGACAGAAGTCCAAATCAGCACAACACGTGAAGAAAGAGGGAAACCTGAAGAACAAACCTCTATCTGAGAGGTCCAGCTGTTCGACTGGCGCGATTCCGCGGTTTATAGGATTTGGAGGCATCGAATATTCCGCGACCTATGACATATGTATGCGAATGGCGAAAGGAAGTCATTGCGAGTGTGAAGAGATAAATGGAGGTATGCTGCCGAATTCATGTTCCGGCGACAACAAAAGCATCAACCAAATCTGACGTATGGCTGCGAGAACTAGATGGTGGATAGTCTCATTATCGTCCAGCGCCAGCACTCGAACCTGGCGATGAAGGGAAAAAAAGAAAATAATAATCAAAACAGCTTTGGGGTTCACCAGCCAACTCTCGCGCCAAGCTGCCGGATTATGTAAGTCACCTCTGATCTGACTTCGTCCCATCATGATATCAGAGATCTTCTTCTCTGCGTGATGGAAGTCTGAATAATTAAAAGCCATTTATTCCCTCGCGATGCCCGCAAGAACCAGGCCGGTTGAAAAGATTGCCAGCGCGGCGGCTAAATGTTCGGCTGAAGTAAGTGTTTTGCCGCGTGAAAGGGTTCTCGAGATCACTATTAACGCTTCTCCCTCAGGCGTCGGTCTATGGCAAATGCATCCTCTCCGATTACAATTCTGTCACCAAGGACATGTGTGCTAAGGAGTTCATGAGATTGAAGGACTGTTACTTGGTTCGTTTTCTCTCTTTTTTACTCGTTTCATGCATTGCTCTCATGCTCACTATCAACAGGCGGCAGTGAAGAAAAAATAGAATCCTTGCTACAATCAATGAAATGGCAACGATTAGATAGCAACTAATTTATAGAAGAATTCTCAAAACAAAATCATTGGAATATTATTCGTGTATATCTAGCAACCAGAGATATCCGCAGCAAAATCTACAGAGTATCTAGATGGGTCTCTATAACTTCACTAATCTAAGCAAAAATGTTGCTTTTTGGACCTCTTGGACCTCCTCTGAGATAACCTCCTCCTCACGGTCTGGAATCTGGCCGGCGACCTCAGTCACCACATGATGGTCAACTGGCCTTCGCAAGACCTTTTCAATGTTCTTAGACTGGGTCGCAAACGCCTCCGCGATTCCGATATTATCGGGATCTGAAATGACACGGTATTCCATCTTGACATCGTCGGTAGGAACAAGTCCGGCCTTTTTCCTCAGTCGTTGAACGCGATTGACGATTTCACGGGCCAGCCCTTCCTGAGCAAGTTCGGGATATAACGTTGAGTCGAGAAGGGTGAGCAATTCTGCATCTGTGCCGACCTCCAAGTGACTGGAGGCTTCATCTTGTTTCAGTCCTCGCCTGACCACAAGGTCGCCCTCTACAAGTTCAATACCATCCACTAGAATTTTGCCGTCGGCAACGAACTTCTTTACATCTTCGGATGACAGCGAAGGCAGCGCCTTCTTAACCTTTTGCACAGCCTTCTTCAACTTTTTGCCCAAGGTAGGCCAATCGGCAGTGACTGAATACTGGACGTTGTATCTGGCCTCGTCAGATGACAGGATCAAATCGCGAACGTTGAGCTCTTCTAAGATGTATCCCTCTAATGACTTGATGTCATCCAGATACTGTTGGTCGTTATGCAACACAATAAAAGACTTCAGTGGAACTTTGAGGCCCAGGCTTCGGCGCTCACGAGAGATACGGCCGATTTCTATCACTTGCTGCATTCTTGAAACTCTTCGCTCCACAACTTCATCAAAGAGCTCGTCTCTGACTTCTGGGAAGGCGAGGAAGTGAACAGAGCGACTATCAACGCTCCGTAGGTGTTCCGGGATATGAGGAAGGAGGCGAAGATAGATTGTGTCGGTAATGAAGGGTGTGAAAGGCGCGAGGCCACGTACTAGGGTAAAGAGGACTTCGAAAAGGGTATTTAGTGCGTGCTTGGTATCGTCCACTCCAAGCTCACCCTTTAGGCGTCTTCGGTTGAAACGGATATACCAATTCGTGGTGTTGTCAATAAGCCCCAATAATCTTGGTACTACTGTGTATAAGCGGTAGCCCGCCATCTCTTGGTTCACGAATTTTAATAAACTTTGACAGCTTGCAAGAATCCAGCGGTCCATGACGTTGGTATTGGTAGCTTCGGCAGCTGGGTCGAATTCGTACTCAAGGCCCTCCACCTTCTTCAACAAGGAAACCTGACCTTCAAAGAATTTATAGCTGTTCCAGAGAGGAAGGAGTACTTTAGCGACGATCTCCTTCACGCCCGACTCTTTGAATCGCAGAGGCTCTGCACGGACAACAGGCGAATTAATAAGGTATAGACGAAGCGCGTCAGAACCATACTTATCCATGACTAACGATGGATCCGGATAGTTCTTAAGTCGCTTCGACATCTTTTTGCCGTCTTCTGCAAGCACGATACCGTTCACAACACAGTTCTTGAAGGGGATCTTGCCAAAGAGATGGATTCCCAAGACACACAGAGTATAGAACCAACCACGAGTCTGGTCAAGGCCTTCGGCGATAAAATCTCCAGGGAATGATGATTCGAATCTCTCTTTGTGCTCGAAAGGATAATGTTGAGATGCATATGGCATACCGCCTGACTCGAACCAGCAATCAAATACTTCCTCAACCCGACGAAGGGTTCCTTTGCCCTGTTTGCTTGGGATAGTGATGTGGTCTATTTTGTCACGGTGGAGATCGGTCAATTCACCGGTATATCCGCTCAACTCTCTGAGCTCCTCCACACTGCCCACTGCTACAAGCTCTTCGTAATCATCACTTGCCCAGATGGGAATTGGGGTACCCCAATATCTGTTCCTAGAGATGTTCCAATCTCTAGCGTTTGTGATCCAGCTGGCAAAGCGTTTATCCTTGACGAAGGATGGAACCCAATAGGACTCTTCTATTCCTTTGAGTAATGCGGGAATAATTGGAGTGATCTTGACGAACCAGGATGGTACCGCTCGGTAAATCAAAGGTGTATCAGATCGCCAACAGAATGGGTAGCTATGGGTGATTTGACTTTCCACGACTAAACGGCCTTTAGCTTTAAGGTGTTTGATAATCGCTTTGTCCGCCTCCTTGACATGCATTCCGGCAAAGTCTCGAACCTCGGCGGTGAAGTTTCCCCGCTCATCAACAGGGTTTGGCGGCAAGAGAGTGTCGCTAATAATTCCGGCCTGCATCGCAACATTGTAATCTTCCTCTCCAAAAGCGGGTGCCTGATGAACAATTCCCACACCGCTGTCTGCTGTGACATAAGTGGCAACCAACACTCTGAATGCGACATGCTTGAACCGGTCATAAAAATAGTCGAATGGAGGCTCATACTTCCAGCCTTCCATTTCAGACCCCTTGATCCGCTCAATAATCTTAAATTTTGCCTTTTGTGGGTTTTTGTACAGAGTTCCCAACAGTGCTTCCAACAGGACGTACTTCTTCCCGGACGCTTCATCGTGAATTTTAATGTATTCGAAATCTGGGTGTACTGCGAGGCCAAGATGCGAAGGAAGTGTCCATGGGGTTGTCGTCCAGGCAAGGAGGTTTGTCTCGCTATCGTCACACAGGGGAAAGCTAATGACAACTGCAGGATCTTGGACATCCTTATAGTTTTGCTGGGCTTCGAAGTTGCTCAATGGGGTGTTGAGAGCCGTCGAGTACGGCATGACTCTATATCCGCGATAGACAGCTCCTTTCTCAAAAAGCTGTTTCAAAATCCACCAGATAGATTCCATAAAGGTCGTGTCCATTGTCTGGATTCCATTAGCATTCAGTGGTGCTATGGGGTGGGTTTGGAGCCAATTACCTTGTAATCATGGTCAAAATCAATCCAGCGACCTATGCGGTCAATAGTCTGCCTCCATTCCGAGGCATATCTCATGACAATTGCTCTACATTCGGCGTTGTACTTTTCCAAGCCCAGCTTCTGCACGGCTTCGGAGCCCGACATGCCCAGCGACTTGTCGATCTCATGCTCAATTGGCACACCGTGAGTATCCCATCCGAATCTGCGCTCGACATAATGACCTTTCATGGACCAATATCTTGGGATAATGTCCTTAATGGTTGATGCAAGGAGATGGCCATAGTGGGGTAGGCCGGTCGCGAAGGGAGGACCATCATAGAATGTGTAGGGTTTTTTCCCGCGAGAAAGCTCAACTTGTCTTTGAAAGGCATTGATCTCCTTCCACCGCTTGAGGACTTCCTCCTCTTCTTTCGGAAAATCGATAGACATGACTGAAAGAGATGTTTTGCCCGTTGACTCTTCTCTCTGCCGAAGGTGGGGGAATGAAGGCCGATAATTTTTAATGATGGCAGGATGAGTCAACCCGAAAATCGGGGGCACGTGACAGCTACAGCCCAGATATCAGGCTCTGTAATTACTTCTACGGCCAACATCAACAGAAGGAAAATAGCTCTATTTTAAGGCCTCTATAGATTCGCAGCTTTGGGTATATACAACTATTTCTGCTGGTCATTTAGTCGTCATCGTCTGACTCGTCCTCGCCATCATCACTTTCATTCTCCCCCTCCGAGACCTCCTCGCCCAGAGCTTTCAACCGTTTCTGTTCCCATTGTTAGAATCTCAAAAGCATTAATTTTCTTTGGGGGAGATTGCAGTTCTTACTTTATCTTCCTTTCTCTTGATTTCCAGGTCACTGAATACTATCAGCAAATCTTCAAGCTCATTCTGCGCGGCCTTTCGAGCTGTTTCACGTTCGTCTGCCTCCGCCTTTGACTTCTCAAAGCCTGTTCGTATATCCTTTAATTCCGCCTCAAACTTCCTGGCGTCTTCTCTAGCTTCTTCGGCTCGTTCTTCGGCACGGCGGCACTGCGCTTCCAAAGTCGATAGCTTGGAGGAATACTCCTCATGAGCGGTTTGGAGATCCTGTACATGATTTTTCTCGGCTTTAGCGGCTTTCGACTCTAGATTCTCAATAGTTTGCTTCAATTCGGCGACTTCGGCCTCATTCCTTTCACGAACTTTAGTTGCTCGGTTTTCGTAGTCCATGCAAGTTTGCTTGAGCTGGTTTTCCATCTCCCGTATCTGGTCATTGTTGTGTTTAACGAGCCCGTTCTTAGTAGCTTCGTTTTGTTTTTCCATCTTCGATACCTCCTCCTGGTGTGATTTTTGTAATGACTCGTTGATACTCTTAATCCTTGTAAGTTCCACTTCAGTAGAATTTCGCGTCTTTTTGTGGTCTAGCTGTTCTTGCTCCAGTTTCCGCTGCAAATTCAGCATATCCGATTCCAGCTTTTGCAATGACTGCATTCTATCCTCCAACTGAGATTTAAGGGAATCCACCAACTCGCGGGATATGCCTTTATGAACACCGTTTGCCATGACTGGTACCTCAAACCCTGGGTCACGATCAATAGCACGAATTAGGCGGCTGAAGTTGTCCTTTAGGAAGTCGATAAAGGTTTTGTCAAAATATACCCCGGGCAACCCAGCATCATATTGTTGCTGGGCTGTCTGCGGTAAAACTTCAAAATCACGAACTAATGGGTGTTCACGTAGTTTTGTGATTTTGTCAATATAGACCTCTCGTCCCAAACGATTCATTAATAGCTGGTGCAAGGTTTCTCGAGGGATTGGGGAATCCTTCGACGAGAACTCATAGGTAATTCCGAGAAGGACGGCGCACAAGCCTGGAAGCAAATTTCCGGATGAGCTTCCTTGTTTTGTTTCCTGGATGAGACTCTGAATACTGCTCCCTTCCCCGAGGAAATCGTTGACGGCGTCAGGATCCTCATACAGCCAACCACATAGTAGCGTCAAATACCCGACGGACACCCTTTCGTCATCGTTTCGCTGCATCCCAGTAATCAAATTACCAGTGATTGATTGGATGCAAGTAATGACTTCTTCACCACTTGCTTCGTCGCCTTCTGTCACGCTCATTGCAATGGCTTTCGTCTCTGGATCCTCGTATACCAAATGGAATAGTATAACTGACGCCAGCCATGACTGATAGGGGTCGGATATGCCACGATTTTCGGGTGGGCGAAGAAGAATTGTCAGAAAGTTTGGGATTTGGTCGTCGCCCCCAGCGTGGCCGCTGATTGCTCTGCGTAAGAAATGAGGTTTGATTCCAGGGTGATTTGCGAAGAAAGCTTGGATGCACTCGCAAGCGGCGAGCCGCGCGTCAAGTTGGTTCGCAGCAGATTGCTGTAGTGCTAGCCGGAGAAGCGCTTCTAGAACATTTAACTTCTCAACCGAGCCGCCGGCTGGATCTCCATTAACTGGACGCTCGCCTTCTTGCTTTATAGTCAAAACTACGTCTATGTCGGAAAACTTTTCTTGCAGCGACGGATTTGCGCGGATGAGATCGGCACATGTTATCAGGGCCTTTTATATTACGTAGCAGTTAGCGAGGGGGTACTCGATTCAAAGAAGAGGAAACACACCTTAGATTTGATCGCAATGCTGAAGTCCTCACTAAAAGATGCCCAGAGCAATTGCCCTATGACGCCGCTCTGCCATAGTGCTGTTTGATTCACCGGTGTGGTAATGCCACCCTTCACAAGGAATAATTGCACGATAGCAAGAACCCCCCAGAGATTCTTATTCCGCTGCTCCAAAGTCCATTCCGGTAAGCCTCCTTCCACTTCTTGCTCATTTGCCGCGTCAGCAAGAAGTTTTGCCAATTTTGTAATGCCCCCCGTTTCCCGGAAGAACGACTGGTTTGAAGGATTTAGCTGTAAAAGGTTTGCCAGGAGCGAGAGACAGTCCTCCACTGTGCTTGAACCATGCGTCAATGAGCCTTCGGCCTCTATCAGTGCAAATATATGATCAAACGCATTTTCGAAGGCAACGACTTTTTGTAATTCGGTAGAGGATATAGTAAGGGTTATAAGGAGGATTAAGGCTTCTAAAATCGTATGATACCCTTGTGAGTACTAGACTAGGAGTTGCTTGCTCGGTGGGTAGCTTACCGTTGCGGACGGGCTCTCTAGCATCGCCTAGAATGCTAACAATCCTCGATATCCCCAGCGGGGCTGCTAATATCGACTCTTGTGTTCTTTCTAAGCGGGCGGCAGATATGTGGGAGATAAGCTGAAGTGAGTAAAGTCGGGAGTAGAAATCTTTTGAGTCTAAGAGGTCCAAGACAGCCGTCGTATTGTCTTGTCTCTATTCCATTACCCGTCAATAAGAATCCACGGGCTCGGGGCAATATGGTATATGTACCTGTGTAAATTCGTCCGCAAGCCACAGCGCTAGCTCATCTGATGCTTCGGGCTATATAGAAGCTAGTAAATCAGTATCGTCCATAAAGGCTACCGGGGATGGGGAAATGGGAGAACTGACACTATTCTTATCCGGTGAAAATAGCATTAACAGCGTTTCCAGAACCACCTTGACCGTATCAACGTCCTCCCCATCATTTCGAAGAGATGATATAAGAGGGCGTAAAGCACCAGATGCAACAGATGCAGGATATTCTTTCGCGAAACTTCGAAGACCAAGAATGGCAGCCCTCCGGTCTTCCAGCAGTGTCGAGCTCTGCAGACGGCTACTTAACGTGTTGATCGTGTCAGTCGCCGTTTGCCGAGCTGGAGCTTGGGATTCGAGAATGCGAAACATGGTTGATCATGCAACAATATGACCATAGTCATTGTCGGCCGCCACGATCAGAAGCGAGTATAGGATACATCGAACATAGCGAGAAGCCGTCTAGGCGCCAATTGATCCAATCGAATCCACTGTCAACAACTGTCATACTTGAAACTTTGCGATTGTTTCTCTCCACCTACGCATCTAATCACGTGGCATTCCCCGATATTTGACTTCGGAAAATTCATGAGCTTGTCGCGTTAATCCGATGCTTGCCAGCGCGCTTCCATTAACACCACTCGGTTTATGGACAGCTTAGGGGGCGGGTTGTGATATATACGAAATCAAATACTTGTGACGGTGAAATATATCTCGGCAATATGGGTGTTCCAGCCCTTTTCAGGTGGTTGTCCACCAAATATCCAAAGATTATTTCCGCCGTCGTCGAGGAGCAGCCTCAAGAGATAGAGGGTCAAACGGTCCCGGTCGATACGACAAAGCCCAATCCCAATGGCGAAGAGCAGGATAATCTGTATTTGGATATGAATGGAATCGTTCATCCTTGTACACACCCCGAAGGAAAACCTCCACCATCCAATGAAGGGGAGATGATGCTTGAGATCTTCAAGTACACCGATAGGGTGGTCAATATGGTTAGGCCCAGGAAACTATTGATGATTGCAGTCGGTATGTTATGTCTACGGACATGCGAACTAAGTGGTCCCCCTTCGGACGGCTACATTATTACAAAATGATGCTTATCAGTCATGAAGGGAGGTGATAGCTTCGTTTTCTTCTACTTTACATTTTCATCTACCTTAAGCGTCCTTTACTAATAGACGTTGGTTCTCTAGATGGTGTTGCCCCTCGTGCGAAGATGAACCAGCAACGTTCCCGTCGGTTCCGATCTGCTCAAGAAGCTAAGGAAGCAGATGAAAAGAAGGAGGAATTCGCGAAACTACTGAGGAAACAAAACCGGGGCAAAGATGACCAAGAACTGGCCGATGAGGTAGTTACGAAAACCTGGGATAGTAATGTTATCACCCCAGGCACTCCTTTTATGGACATCCTGGCGGCAGCTCTACGATATTGGATTGCTTATAAACTCAACACCGACCCGGCATGGGAGAAGGTATGAAAAATGCACTGACCATCACTGTGACATCTTTACTAACGGGCTGTAGCTTAAAATCATCATCTCGGATGCCACAGTTCCCGGTGAAGGAGAACATAAGATTATGGAATTTATCCGCTCGCAGAGATCCTGTGCAGAACATGACCCTAATACTCGGCATGTCATATATGGTTTGGTAAGGTTTCAAACCAAAAGTAATAACGATAGAATAGGCTTGCGCTAACATTTATTTAGGATGCTGACTTGATTATGTTGGGCCTTGCGACACACGAGCCGCATTTCCGTGTGCTACGTGAAGATGTGTTTTTTCAAGAGTCGAAAGCGCGAACGTGCCACCTCTGCGGACAGAAAGGCCATGTTGCCGAAGCATGTACAGGTAAAGCCAAAGAGAAAAATGGAGAGTTTGACGAGAAGGACAATGCTAGCCCTCTTAAGCCTTTCATTTGGCTTCATGTTTCGATTCTTCGGGAATATCTTGCTGTTGAAATGAATATACCTCACCAACCTTTTCCATTCGACCTGGAAAGAGCCCTCGACGATTGGGTTTTCATGTGTTTCTTCGTTGGTAACGATTTCTTGCCACATTTGCCATCACTAGACATCAGAGATAACGGCATCGATACTTTAATAGCGATATGGCGCGATAACATACCGGTCATGGGTGGATACGTGACCAAGGATGGCCAGGTTGACCTGGAAAAAGTGCAAATAATCCTCCAGGGGTTGGCTAAACAAGAAGACGCTATTTTTCGACGTCGACGCAAAAACGAAGAAAGAAGGGCAGCCAATGCTAAGCGGAGGAAGGATGAAGAGCGACGGCGCGACAGTGAGAATCCGCGAAAGAAGCGGAGGGGGTCTCCTGACTACAATCCTTCTGCTGGTGCAAGCCGCAGCAAAGGACCTGATAATGCCCCGGAGAATTTGCCTCTATTAGTGCCTGGCAAAGGCGAACTATCACGCGCCGATAGGGAACTAACACACGCAATGGTCGTGAACCGTAGCGCGGTATACAAGGCGAATATGGCAAATAAAAGCGCTGCGGCTGCGCTGAAATCGCAGTTGCTATCCGGTACCCCAGCATCTGTTGACGATTCAAACCCCGATGCTCAAATTTCTCCCGAAAATGCTACGGCTTCAACCCTCGGAAAGAGAAAGTCAGATGTCTTTGAAGCGGCGGATGCAGAAACTGGACAGGAGACACCTTCTGATGCGCCAGTAGCGGAAAAGAAAGAGGACGAAATGCCAGAAGATACGGTCCGACTCTGGGAAGAAGGCTATGCAGATCGATACTACGAGCAAAAATTCCAAGTCGATCCCAAAGACTTTGCCTTCCGACATAAGGTAGCGCGAGCCTATGCCGAAGGCCTCTGCTGGGTTCTTTTATACTACCTCCAAGGCTGTCCTTCTTGGACGTGGTACTACCCCTATCATTATGCGCCTTTTGCTGCGGACTTCGTGGATATTGACCAGATGGAGATCAAATTCGACAAAGGTACCCCCTTTAAGCCGTTTGAACAATTGATGGGTGTTCTCCCGGCAGCTTCGAACCACGCTATTCCCAAGCCCTTCCACCCATTGATGTCAGACCCAACTAGCGAGATTATCGACTTTTATCCAGAAGATTTCCCCATTGACTTGAACGGAAAGAAATTCGCGTGGCAGGGTGTCGCTCTTCTTCCATTCATTGACGAGAAGCGGCTGCTAGATGCGATGTTGACAAAATATCACCTTCTAACCGACGACGAGAAGGCCAGGAACACGATGGGCAGGGATGTACTACTACTATCCGACCGTCACCCACTCTACGAAGACCTGGCTGCAAACTTCTACTCGAAAAAGCAAGGCGCTGCCAAATTCAAGCTTAACATGCGTGTGAGTGAAGGTCTCGGGGGGAAGGTGGAACGTAATGAGGCGTATATTCCTCATAGCGCTCTAGTTCCATCGATCGATGATGTCGAACTACCAACAGTTGAAGAAGACCACTCAATAAGGTTTGTTGTTCTCATGTCTCTAAATCACGCATTGTGCAGCTGCTAATGTTCAATAGTGTTCTATACGATATACCGAAATCTATGAGCCTTCACAAATCAATGCTCTTGCGCGGCGTAAAATTCGAAAAGCCCGTTCTCGACCAAACCGACATCGAAATTACAAGGAATAAAGCGCAAAATTCGGGGCGGTCTTTTGGCGGTGTTCCCTTCCAAGGTGGTCGAGGAAGGGGCCGGATGTCATATGCAAACGATCGTCCAAACCAAGGACGACCAAACCCATTCGCTGCTCATATAAACTCAAATTTTGTTCCTCCGCCGCACATGAATGCTCCTTCGGGATGGGTTCCTCCACCACCGGGCTCTAATAACTTTGCTCAGGGGCCTCCGCCGCAGCAATACGGTGGCCAGCGATACCAAGGACCCCCTCCTCCACGTGGAGGCTACGGAGGTCAATATAACCAATGGAACCAACACTCTCAGCAGGGGTATGCACCACCACCTCGTGGTTACAACCAAGATGGACAGCATGGTCACAACGGTGGCCAGTCCCGGGGCCGAGGGAACTATCGGGGAGGAGGAGGTTACAATCGTGGCGGAGGTCGAGGAGGCTATCAACAACGAGGGAGAGGCGACGGATATGGAAGATACTGATTGATTTTTCACGGCGTTATTGGACTTTTTGTAAGATCGAAGGATAATGTACCCTCGCACTGTATTATTAGCAGCTATCACGAGCCGAAGACACATACCCAAATTGCTATCCGCCTCCTTTCGTCTCATATTCATATCAGACATAATTATTGCATATTAGGGCGTGGCAGTAGGAACCACCAGCGCTTGGAAATTAGGTAAGCTGCATCCTAATTTTGAGGTTCTGTCATCGACGGCCTCAGCTGAAATCGAGTCATCAGAGCGGTCAACACTCAAATTCTCTCTCAATTGCGAGGATTGATGTGGCGTAGCTGTGTCTTTTCGCTTTGAAATATAAAAAGCTGTCCTTTCCTCACTACCAGGAAGCTTTTTCACCTGCCTTTTCTCTCACGCCCAGTCTTAGCTTGCGATTGATATACCGTGCCCCTCCATCCGATTATCGGCCTCAAAATTTCCTTCAAAACGGCCGGGTATGTCTCTTGTAGAACACACAATGGAGCTCAAGGACTAACTCTATACTCTCTCAGGATGCGCAATTAGAGATTACTGGTACTTTTAAATCAACACACCATCTCTCCCACGGCTTACATCGCCTGATACCTTACAATGAATCCTACAAAGATCAGTATCCTTGGTCGCGAGAGTGTTGTCGCCGACTATGGTATATGGAAGAACTATGTAGCTCGCGACCTTCTTACCACGAGCCCGTCTACGACTTACGTACTCATATCCGATACTACGATATCGCCTATATATTATCCTAGCTTCCAATCATCCTTCGACAATGAAGTTGAGGCTGCGGGTATAATCCCCAAGCCCCGGCTCCTTCATTACTTTGTCTCCCCGGGAGAATCGTCGAAGTCTCGTCAAACAAAGGCAGATATTGAAGATTGGATGTTAAGCTGCCAGCCACCATGCGGACGGGACACTGTTGTGATTGCGCTCGGTGGTGGTGTAATTGGAGACCTGGTTGGTTTTGTAGCCGCCACCTATATGCGTGGTGTCAAGTTTGTTCAGGTTCCAACGACCCTACTGGCAATGGTAGATTCGTCTATCGGAGGCAAAACAGCTATCGATACTAGGCTGGGGAAGAACTTGATCGGCGCGATTTGGCAGCCACAACGAATCTACTTGGATATGTCATTTTTGAACACTCTTCCTGAGCGGGAGTTTACAAACGGCATGGCAGAAGTGATTAAGGTACGCTTTTACTTGTCAGTGTTATTGAAATACTCATATAACTGATGTTGGGTCTAGACTGCAGCGATATCAAGCGAGGAGACATTTAAAGCCCTAGAAGACAATGCGGATGCTATTGTTGCAGCTGTTAAAACCAAGAACACTGCAGAGCGTGCCCGCTTCAGCGGAATACAAGAAATCTTGAAATCTACTATTCTGGCTTCCGCCGCCTTCAAAGCCGACGTCGTATCAAAGGACGAAAGAGAGGGTGGACTGCGAAACCTTTTGAACTTTGGACACTCTATCGGTCATGCCATTGAAGGGATCCTTGCCCCTCAAATTCTCCATGGCGAATGCGTTGCCATAGGCATGGTTAAGGAAGCCGAACTTGCACGTTACCTTGGAATATTGAAAGGTGCTGCTGTGGCTCGGCTGACCAAATGCCTAACAAGGTACGGGCTTCCAACCTCTCTCAAGGATGAACGAATAAGGCGCCTAAGTGCAGGGAAGCAATGTTCGGTTGAGCGGTTGATCGCATTTATGGCAGTCGATAAGAAAAACGACGGGCCATTGAAGAAGGTTGTTCTGTTATCTGCAATTGGTCGAACTCACGAACAAAAAGCGAGCGTAGTTTCAAACGAAGATATCCAAGTCGTACTTGCTCCCAGCGTCGAGGTGTACTCTGGCATACCTAAGTCGCTCAAGCTTACTTGCACGCCCCCTGGCTCGAAGAGTATCTCTAATCGAGCTCTTGTGTTGGCCGCTCTGGGATCTGGAACTTGCCGCATCAAAAATCTCCTTCATTCCGATGATACGGAAGTTATGCTCAATGCGCTCGAGCGACTAGGCGCCGCTACATTTTCGTGGGAGGAAGAAGGTGAAGTGCTTGTGGTCAATGGAAACGGGGGTAAAATGCAAGCGAGCCCAAGCGAGCTTTACCTAGGGAATGCCGGAACCGCCTCGAGGTTTTTAACTACTGTCGCAACCCTCGCGCAAGGGGATAATGTTGGGTTCAGTGTGTTAACTGGAAATGCCCGAATGAAGCAGCGACCAATTGGTGATTTAGTTGATGCGCTCCGAGAAAACGGATCAAACGTTGAATACCAGGAGAAGAAGGGAAGCCTTCCACTCAAGATCGAAGCATCGGGTGGCTTTAAAGGTGGCGAAATCAGCTTGGCCGCAAACGTATCTTCTCAATATGTTTCGTCGCTATTAATGTGTGCTCCTTACGCTAAAGAACCTGTCACTTTAAAACTCGTCGGTGGAAAGCCCATCTCCCAGCTCTATGTCGATATGACGGCCGCGATGATGAAATCATTCGGCATTCAAGTCGAGAAATCCGCTACTGAGGAACATACCTACCACATCCAACAGGGTTCCTATACCAACCCTGCCGAGTATGTTATAGAGAGCGATGCCAGCTCGGCAACATACCCCCTGGCTATCGCAGCGATCGCTGGAATTACCTGCACTGTGCCCAACATTGGTTCAAAATCATTGCAGGGTGATGCTCGGTTCGCAGTGGATGTATTGCGCCCCATGGGATGTGATGTTACCCAGACAGACTATTCAACAACGGTAACCGGCCCTGCCGATGGGGTATTAAAGCCCTTGCGTAATGTTGACATGGAGCCTATGACAGATGCATTCCTTACTGCATCCGTTCTTGCTGCCGTAGCTCGAGGGGACAACTCCAACCACACAACCCGTATATATGGAATTGCCAACCAGCGCGTGAAGGAGTGCAACCGAATTAAGGCAATGAAAGATGAGCTCGCCAAATTTGGTGTCACATGTCGAGAGCACGACGATGGAATTGAAATCGATGGTATTGATCGCTCCCAGCTGCAACGCCCACCCCATGGAGTATTTTGCTATGACGACCATCGCGTTGCTATGAGCTTCAGTGTCCTCGCACTCACCGCTCCGAAGTCAACCCTTATTCTTGAAAAGGAGTGCGTGGGAAAGACTTGGCCTGGGTGGTGGGATACCCTATCGCAAACCTTCAAAGCAAAGCTTGATGGTAAACAGATCAAAAGTTCAGAAGAAACCAATTCTGTTGCTGTAGCTAAGTCAGCCGCCTCCATTTTCATCATTGGAATGAGAGGTGTTGGCAAGACAACGAGCGGTTTGTGGGCGTCACAAGCACTTAATCGCCCCTTCATTGACCTTGATACGGAGCTTGAGGCCACCGAAAATATGTCTATCCCTGAAATTATCAAACAACGAGGGTGGGAGGCTTTCAGAGCTGCTGAAGTTGCTCTGCTTAAGCGTGTCATGACAGAGAAACCGGTAGGCTACGTTTTTGCTTGTGGGGGTGGGATTGTAGAAACACCAGAAGCCCGTGATCTTCTCATCAAATACCACAAGAATAAAGGGAACGTCCTCCTCATCACGAGAGATATCGGTCAAGTAATGAGCTTTTTGAAAATTGATAAAACTCGACCCGCCTATGTTGAAGACATGATGGAAGTGTGGGTTCGCAGACAACCGTGGTATCAAGAGTGCAGTAACATCCAATATTTCAGCCAACACACCAAGCCAAACGAAATGAACTCCTCACTGGAGAGTTTCACACGATTTTTGAGTGTTGTTACCGGGCATGTTGACCATGTTGAGATAATGAGAAAGAAGGAACATTCATTCTTTGTCTCCTTGACACTTCCGGATTTACGACCTGCTGGTGACATCCTCAGCAACGCCGCGTCCGGGTCAGATGCAGTAGAATTGCGAGTTGATCTGCTCGAGGATCCTTCTTCAGAGAACGGTATTCCTTCGGTGGACTACGTGGCAGAGCAGATATCATTTTTGCGCAGCCGTGTATCTGTTCCACTGGTGTTTACCATCCGCACTAAGAGCCAAGGCGGGCGCTTCCCCAACGAAGCCGAAGCACAGGCGTGGGAATTATATCGTCTCGCCATCCGAATGGGAGCAGAATTCATTGACCTTGAGCTTTCATTCCCCGATGAGATTTTACGGAATATCACTCAATCCAAGGGCTTTTCGAAAATAATTGCGTCTCACCATGACACAGAGGGAAGACTGGATTGGACCAATGGATCCTGGGTCCCATTCTATAACAAGGCACTGCAATACGGCGATATCATCAAACTAGTCGGTGGCGCTGCAAGTTTAGATGACAATACTGCTCTTCAACAGTTCAAGGCATGGGCCGAACAATCCCATAATATACCTGTGATTGCTATCAACATGGGTGATAAGGGTCGCCTCAGCCGGATGCTGAACAGGTTCATGACCCCTGTCTCACATCCCAAATTGCCATTCAAAGCTGCTCCTGGTCAATTGTCCGCCAAAGATATCCGCCGCGGCCTCTCTCTCATGGGCGAGATCGGAACCAAAAAGTTTGCTCTATTTGGTAAGCCCATTGCGGCATCCCGGTCTCCAGCCCTGCATAACACGCTCTTCTCGCAGAACGGGTTACCACACGCCTATGGCTTGCTGGAAACCGACGATGTCATGGTAGATGACTTGAAGGAGTTTATCCATGCACCTGATTTCGGCGGTGCTTCGGTGACAATCCCCTTGAAGCTTGATATCATGGGTCTCCTCGACGAAATTTCCCCGGAGGCTCAAGTCATCGGTGCAGTGAACACGATAGTACCCACCACGTCTGGCGGGGCTAAGCTTGTTGGTCACAACACCGATTGGCAAGGTATGGTAAGGTGCCTTAAGGATCGTGGTGCGTTTGCCATACGAGAATCTGCCGCTTCGTGCTCTGCCCTTGTAATTGGTGGCGGTGGTACTGCGCGAGCAGCTATATACGCCCTGTGCCGCATGGGTTACTCGCCTATATATCTAGCAGGCCGGACCCCGTCTAAATTAAAGGATCTCGCATCTACTTTCGACAAAGAATACAATATCAGTGTCCTCGAAACCAAAGATGATATCAAGGTCCTCCCCAGGGTCGTCATCAGCACTATTCCTGGAGATCAGCCAATTGACCCATCCCTGCGAGACCTGCTCTGCCAAATATATAGAGGCGAAGAAAACAACGACGCTGAGATTGAGGATACTGGAGCCGCTCACCGCATCTTGTTGGACATGGCTTATAAACCCGCCGTTACCCCCATGTCCCACCTGGCTGCCGATTCTGGCTGGTCTACTATCCCCGGCCTGGAAGTGTTGGTTGCTCAGGGTGTTTATCAGGTAAGTCCAATAGCACTACGCCTCTTTTTGGGACGATCAGCTCACAGTTTTGGTTTAATCTAGTTCGAATTATGGACCGGCATAACACCAGTCTACAGCGATGCAAAGGTATGTTTTTGATTCCTACTTGATGTTTATCACCTTCCCGAATCAGGCCAACAAGCTAATTCGAATTACTTTCCAGGCTGCAGTCATCGGAACTAGCGACTAACGGAGCGAGGTGTCCTGCATGAATTCCATTTCCAAAAAAAATCTTTCGGGTATTTTTTTCATTGCAAATTTTTCCTCTCCTTTTAAAGATTAGATGATGACGACCTTTCAATTTGACAAATTCCTTAAATATCAATTCAAGAAAAGATGTATATATTCTTTGAAATCCCTATATTTACAACCGTATTATCCTAGCAGTAGTAGTGTACAAGCGGACAGAAAAACTCCACGTATCGCCAGCCATCCCAAACAATCGCCAACGTACCAACATAAGTCGTAACCATAAAGCCCCTAGACCAAGAGATAACCATATCAAAGAAACTAACTAACTGGCTGTGCGAAGACTATACCTTCATCTTTTTCAACAGAGACACTCTATCGTCTTAAGCCATTGTTCTGTCTTATCTCCTTCTCCTTCGCCGCGCGCCATTCACACCCATCTCGAAACTCACAGACACCGCATTTCCAAGCCTCTTTGACATGAACACCTTCCGCAAGGCGTATCCCGCGCCACCAGCCCATTTTATCGGCCAGGTAAGGGTATAAGCTCTGAGAATCGAAGATGAAAGATCGGCTTCCGATGTATCTATACTCTACGTCTTCGGAAGGCGAATCCGATGGGGAGGATGCGGGCGAGTAGATGTAGGTTGCGGTCAGGAGGGGTGAGAGTATTGGTGTCGATGACTGGGGATCTGCTGATGTGGGTGCGGGTTTAGATGCCGAAGGTGTTTGTGTCGAATCGTCTGTGAGTACGGGTGGGAGGAACGTTAGACGGACTTGTTCCTTCATCAGGTACCATAATTTCTCAAGCGAGTTGTTATTGAGGAGGATCGTTATTGAATCTTGATTTTCAAAATCCGTCGTAGTGTGGCTGCTATCGTCGATGGTAGAAGTCGTAGATTCATTGTCGGAGGATTGAGTCAGTTCATAGAACGATGCGCTTTCATCCAGGCTCCCAATCTGGGCGACGAAGCCGTCGGAGAGGCGCTGATGTATATCTACTCCAAAACGCGATGCTATATCTTGTATCGTAACGTCGTCACTCGTAGCCAAACGGTGAAGAAAATGGTAGTATAGCTGTAGCTGGATAAGGGTTGGCCTAAACCCAACACTCGATGCAGAAGGGATAGCTCGGCTCTTTGAACCCCGGGTCTTTAAATCCGTCATATAGATATATCGACGATCCTCGGCGTATCCCTCGCTTTGCTCTTCTTCAGACTGCGAAATTGAAAGATCCGATAACGCTTTCCCCCTCACGAGAGCAGAGACGGGAGAATCTCGTGACGGGGACCCAGCTTCAGATCCATGATGGCCTAACAGAGCAGCTTCAAGGTCTGGATCCGGACACTCGTATGACAACTGATCGATAACCCCAGTAACAATCTGACCATCGACTTTCCCCCACACTTCCAACTCCCGCGTCATCCCAGTCTCTCGAAGCGTACGTAGTCCATGAATCACATTCCAAATCCGTAGAGCCCACCCGTCTTCCTTCGTCATTATATCAATAGGAACCGTAGTGTGGACCTGTTCTTCGAGAGTCTTGTGCACCGCACTCCCCTGCCGCATTTGAGGCGTCCTCCTCGTGCGCCCATGTTTCGTCAAGCTGTACCAATACTGCAGCTCGCACCAAGCCGGCGATACAAGATCCGTGACTGAAAGTCCTTTCCTCGGGGGACTGCGAAATCTCTCAAGGGGCGACCTGGTATCGGAGCCTTGACCGGGATGTTCAAGACCTTCCTCGCCGCCATCTGCGTTTTTATTCGCGACTTCCCGTTGACCGCTGATTCCAATGTTTCTGAGCGGGGGGTTTTCCTTCTGTTCAGGAAGGGCCGAATTCTCAACTAACCGCTTAATAGTCAGAGCGTCAGCTTAAAGAATAGGGGGGGTTAAGAAGAATAAGGTGAAACGCACTATCCCCGCACGCAACGTCCCGTAAGGCCTTACTCGCTGATCCAGATACTTGCTCAGCAAGAGCCTCGGACGCCCGTAGTATCGATACAACCTCGTCATCATCAAGCAGCGAAAGAGCAGATTGCGCAGAGAAAAACGAGTCAGGACTCGGGATTGAGATCGAACCGGGAGGAGATGTTGGGATGGTAGCTGATGCTGTGGCTGCAGCTCTGACTGCGGGTTTCGGGGAATCAGATATCGGAAACTCAGATAGGATATCGCTCAGTAATTCTTCCTCTTCAGATGTGAAATCCAGCCCATAGTCGCTACTATTGTCTGAGCTGATATCATTGCGCTTTGCGCCTGGGGGTGGTGTCGCGCTGCTTCGATAAGCTGACGCTTCGGGCATACCCATGGAGTCAATATTGAGGTGAGTAGATATCGCACCGGTGATTGTAAGCCCTTAGGCTTTACTTTTGGAGCTATGAGCCTGTTTTCATCCTGTCGTTGCTGAGATTTTGTCCAGGCAGCCATCAGCTTGATGGCGCGCAATGGTGATGTGACGGGTGCACGGCTTAGTAAGAAATAGTATCTCCACAGCACGCGTAAATTGATTTTCAGAGCACGCTTCATCTACTTAGTATTATTATTATTATTAGAATTATTTTAT